>JALPQD010000069.1:7019221-7564392 GCA_023101885.1 Typhlomys cinereus
ATTAATAGGCAGTTTATTATCGTCAGTATCAGCTCCTGCCTGTCCAAAGCAGCACAGAGAGATGCCACAATAAGATATTGTTCACTTGGGGAAAAGTGAAGAAAGTTAGTATATGGTTTGACCTTTAATACTGATTCTAGATCCATCACAATAAACGTAGCAAAATCCTCATGGCCCTTGAATCAATTGTACCCATGTACTAAGCTTCTACCCTTAGCCTGTGTATTTGCAACTTTTCTCTTTTCTGTGAGAAAACACTGTGAGAAACAATGAAAGGGGTAAGAATTTATTCCAGCTCATTGTTTGAATCTACTATGATGGTAAATAAGTGATAGTTGGTGGTATACAGCAGTGGAAGCATGAGATGGCTAGCTCCCTTCTTGATGGTTCTGGGAGCGAACAGTTCAGCTAAAAATAGACCTCTTCTGTAACTTCAGAGTCCTGTCCTCAGAACCCTAGGTCTGTCAGTTAGGTCTCATATTCAGAGGGTTGCAGAATCTTCCAAAACAGTGCCATTGGGTGGGAACCCATGGCATATGAGCCTTTCAGAAATGTTTGATAATTAAATCACAGCATTCCATTTCTGTCTCCAAGAGACTAATAGACATCATCCCTATTCTAAAAGGAGGAAGGACCAAACAGACAGAGCAAAGAATGACTGTACCAAAGCAAAGACAAACCTGGCACGGCAAATAGAAATACACTTTCTAAAACAAAGGAATAGTTTCATGAATTTTATTTAAAAATAAATTTGTTAACTTACATTTAAAAATTAAAATTTATATATAGAATGAGATACATTCTAATATTTTAATAAATGAAGCTTATGTGTTGCTTAAACCAAGATGAAAATGAAAATATTTATCTCCTTAAACAGTTATTATATCTTTTTATTATTATAATTTTTCTAATTTTCCTGAAAGATATACTACATTACTTTTGGCTATAATCCCCCTAGTAAACATACCACATCAAAATTTCTTTAACTTAATATCCACAGATCATTCTTTCTTATTCTCTATAGTCTCATCTCTTCTAACAACCATTCTACTCTCAATTTCTATGGGTCAACATTTACTATGTTGTGTAGGATTAAAGATCATGTGGTATTTTTGTGCTTGCTTTATTTCACTAAATATAATGATTTCTAGTTCCTTTCATGATGCGACAAATGATGGAGCCTATTCTTTTCCATGACTGATTATATTCTAAATATACATCAAATTTTCTTTGTCTTTTTATCAGTTAACATTTAGATTGGTTCTGGTTTTGGCTATTTTTTACTATTTGTATAGATAGAACAGGAAGGATGGTTAAAGCTCAGGGAAATTTGCAGAAGAGGGGACGGTAAGTTTGTAAGCGCCTAAAGATGGGAAAGAGCAACAATATGCAAGATACTCCATACAAGTTAGAGCCGATGTAATCATAATAGGACTTTGCATGACCTGTTCAATAACCAACATATCATTGAACACCCATAGTCTACCATGGATCACAGGCACTATGATCCTTAGAAGCAAGGGATTAATAGCCACAATAGTGTTCCTATACTAAAGGGGAACGCAAAAAAGAGCTCTAGGCCATGCCACTGAGTCCTTACACCTTATCAGAGAGGAGGACCCAGAGAGAAGTTTGACATGCACACTAAAGAATGCTCCAGAATTGGGGGAGGGGAGAGGCCAGTGGGAGAAAAGGAGGGAGGGAGGAAAGAAAGGGGAAAAGGGGGAAGGGAGCAAGAGGGTCCATGGAGGGGTGGAGGGAGGGAGACAGGAATGGGGTACTTATCAACTTTGTATGAGTGGAAGAAATTTAACGAAAGGATACATCTGTAAGAAAAAAAAAAAAAAGAACAGGAAAGATGGGAGTACAGATGTATTTTTAACAGACTGATATCATTTTACCTGGATATTTACCTAGTAGTAGTATTCTTAGATCAGACAGTAGTTTTATTTTTAATTTTAAGGAAAATACATACTACAAGTTTACATTCTCTCTAACAATATTCCTTTCTTTAAATCTTCCCCAACATTTAGTATCTTCGTCTTTTTGATAATAAAATTTTTCTTCCTGTAATGAAGTAATATCTTATTGTAGCTCTTTTTTCCATTTCCCTGATACTAATCACATAATAAAAAGAATTATCAAAACTTTAGTTAGCCTTGCAAAATTGTGTCAATTTCTTATATTTTTACATAGGACAAGAATAAAGACTTGAAGATTAAGTCTCCTGGGACTCAAAATTTAAACAAGTATTCCTTTACATATTTAGCCACAGAAAAACTGTATTGTTTACAACAGTTAAGTGTTGACAATTATTAAGTATGAATCCACACAATTGAAACTCACCATTTGAATAAACACCAAACCCAGATATGGACAATAAATTATGTCTATAATTATGTAATAACATTAATTAGTTATATAGCAACTGGTAACATTTTTGCTTCATGTGTCATAAGCATGTGCAAAAAAGTAGCTATGGGCTTGGAGAGATGGCTTAGGGATTAAGATTCTGTCTCCCAAGCAAAAAGTTCTGAGTTCGGATCCCAGATTCTACATAAAAAATGCCAGGTAGTAATGGTGGTGGCCTATACCACCTGCCCTTGTGAGTGGAGTCTGGGAAATTCAAGAGTGATGCAAAAAGGAGGTAGAAGCAATCCAGGATGATTCCCAAAATCATCGTTGGCCCTCCACAGGGACATATGTGTCCTCTGATACACACACACATATGCATGCACACACACACAAAATGAATGACTGAAGTTAAAAAGTAGCTATGCTATATATCTATATTTTATGTATCAAGAAAGTATTATTTATTTGTGGTGTATTTATTTATCTGAGACTTTGCAATATTGTATGTTTATCATCATTTGTTCATTCATGGCTATTATCTTTATTTAAGAAATAAATACTATTATATCTCTTTATTAGTATAGTTATAAATTTAAGGCAATATTGACCAGTCTATTGTCTAGATTTCAATAATATGTCAATATATATAATATAGAGAATAGCATGTGAAATTAAATATACTCACATACTTTTTCTTCTCTTAGATCTACATTCAAACATTTTCTCTCACGGAAATATTTCTTTAGCTCACACATGTTTAAGTAAATAAGTTAGTATTTGAAATGTTTAATTCAGAATCACACATCAATATGTAAAGTATCACAAAAACTACTAAACATTAAATTAACTTCAAATTTAATGCAATTTTCTCACATTGGCATGACCTGATTTTTTGATCTCTGCAGGTAATCGAAATTCAAAAAGCAAAATTCTTTCCAAATATTTTAACATCTACATGTAATTTTTACAAATCTTTTGTACATTTTATATTTTATTTTGTGTGTTTCTACATATGTAGAAGTGAAATATACTAGGTATTAAGTTTTCCAGTCAGCATTCATTAGACAGAGTTCTCTAGAAGAACAGAACCAATAGAATGAATTTATAAAAAAAAAAAAAAGGAATTTATTGGATCAGTTTATGAGACAATGTCTAGCTCAACAAGGCTGCTAATAGCTGCTTAGTCCACAAGCTGAATGTCTCAGCAGTCCCTCTCTGCTCCTGAATGCTGAAGAATTCCTGGAGAGTCTCTGGACTTTAGTCACATTGAAGGGTTAAGAAGCTGGGTTCTAAGGGCAGTAGGAGGGCAGATAAATTTGCCACCACATGCTAGAGAGTCAAATGAACTCTTCTGTCTTGTGAGTCCTTTAATCTGTTCTGTTATGGGGAAGTTTCATCTAAATTTAGGGTTGTTCTTTGTGTTGCAAATCTTATCTTATCCAGATAATCACTCCACCTGGTTTGACAACTATCACATAGCATTATTTGGGAGAACAAAAAAGAAAAATGAACATTTGAAGTAGAAATTTTCACAGTACCACTTTTAATCAACAACTAATACATCAAGCAAAAGAATCATTTAATTTATGATCATGATAGTAAAATAATTGAATTTTGTGTTTTAAAGAAAGAGTAAATAAAAGCAACATGCTTCAAAATTCACAGCTTATGTTATAAGATGTCACTTTAAGATGGAGAAAATCAACACATAGTATATGTATAATCTAAAATTGATCTTAAAATATCATTTCATAGAAATGATAATAGAAAAGGATTACATGATTTGAAACTTCATACTTGAAATGCACAATAGTAACATATTTGCCTTTTTAACATTGACATACTTAGAACTACTTTAGTATGTATCATCTGGCATTTCCAGAAAATCCTAAAGAGGGAATAAATTTTACTTGGATATGGAAATAAAAGAAGTTGATTGGCAAATTATAGAATCAACTATCATAGGGTGCATGGTGAAACTAGGATAAATAACACAAATGTTTAAGATGACATAATTTTAATTATTATTTATAATCTTTTATTTATTACATAACTTCCATTTAATTTGCTTACAGAAAATATCACATCGTCTAAGACATCCTTAAATGCTTATTTTACTTGCTGGTTCCTTAAGGTGTAAATGAAAGGATCTCAGCATGGGGACAACAGAGGTGTTGCGAATAGCAACTCTAGTCAGTGATGTCTTTTCTTTGCCTGAGGGATTGGCATAAATGAATATGTAGTTTCCATAGGAGAGGGAAATGACTGTCATGTAAGAGGAGCAGGTGGAGAAAGCTTTCTTTCTCTGACTGGAAAATGGAATTCTTAAAATAGTCCCAATGATCCTTATTTAAGATAAAAACAACCAAACAAATGCCAAAGTGATTAGCAGATTCACCAGATCAAAATAGAACCAATGACTTCCAGGAGTCATGTGTTTTACCAAGATTGTTGTAGGAAGCGAAAATAGTCATGGTTGCATAATTAAGGGGTTTGCATATGGCAACAAAGTGGTCATAGGACATGGTAGTCAGAATGCAAAACTCAACCACCTCCATGAAGATTATGAAAAAGAGTTGGGTTGCACAGCTGTTCTAAGAAATTGCCTTATCATAGCTGATAGTAGGACCCAGAAACCTGGGAATACATACAATCATAAATGATATTTCCAAAAAAGAAAAGTTCCAGAGAAAGAAATACTTGGGTATTAACAAAGGTTAATGCAATAGTAGTCATGTTTCTATTGGTGCTTAATATATATGTGATTAACAGAAAGAGGAAAGTCACAATCTGAAGTTCAGGATAATAAGAAAAGGCCAAGGAAAATGAACACCACGATTCATTCTTTCTCTCTCTCTCCTTCTCTCTCTCCTGTCATTATCTTCTCCACTAATTCCTCTTTTAAATATATTTAGGAAAAAAGAAAAATAAACATAGGAGTTGGAAAATATAACTCATTATGATCAATGTCATTCTTCTTGATATGATTCTAAAATAGCTTCTCCAATTTATGACAATTTCATTTTAGTTACACTCTTCAAAACTGGTACTAAAAATGGTGATTCGTCATTCATTAATTAAGGAAAATGTAACTAACATTTGTGCAAAACATTACATTAAGTATGTACTTTGCTTTTTAATTTGTGGTTCATGCATTAGAGACAACTAATATCTAAAATTGCATATCAGTTATTTAATTCCTTCAAAAACTAGCAATGAAAATTAAAAGACTAAGATAACTCGTTTTTTTTTTTTTTTTTTCAGTAAAAGAAACCAATTCTTATGGTTAGATTCAAGTGTCAACTTGATAGGTGAAAGCTGTTTGGGTCACAACAGTGAAGAATCAATGGTTGGAGTAGGCCCCTGAACAAGTCTGCAGATACTTGCTTAATTGATACGGAAAACCTAGTCCATAGTGGGTGGACCGGATAATAGGAAATGCAAGAAGAGACTTGCCATTCCCTTATCCTGGATGGACTTGCTGCTGAGTCCACCCTTCAAGCACCAGTCACTTTATCCAGCATTGCTGCCTTTTGTTGCTGCTGACGCTACTGCCTCTACCCTTAGCTAATTCAAAGCTCCACACTTTCCAACTTGCCACTGTTCCTGCTCCCTTTGGAGCCTTGTCTCATAGGCCTTGCACTGTTTACTGTTCAACACTGATGTCAGAGATCAGTTGTTCTTCACCGATGTTGGAGCCTAGCGTCTTCAATCAGCAAGACAGAGGTCCAAGACCTTGGGATCCTTGAGCTTGTGAGACATTCCAGTCGAATGAAACAGCTAAGGGCGGCTACTTCGAAGGACACTATTTTTATTGTGAGTTGCTTTAATAAAAAAAAATACACACACACATGCTACTAAATCTGTTCCTCCAGAGAACCCTAATATACCTAATATACCAATTAATATGTTTATTAGCAAAAAATTAATTATTCTATTTTAATTAAATATTTTAAGAGAAAATTTTAAGTTAAATGTTAAGAATAAAGAATGTTGTATACATTTAATAGATGCCAGGCGGAAGCGGGGCAGCCTGCGTGTCTGGTCCTGGTAGGGCGGAACCTGTGAATCCCAGGGCAAAGTAAACAAGGAGGAGGTGGAGGCGTCCGTGGTGATTCCCAAATTCGTCCGTGGTTCTACACACACATATACACACACGCATATACGCACAATTGAATAAATAATAAAATAATAGTAAAAAAGAATGTTGTATACATTTAAATAGATTAAACAATTTTATTTAGCAGAGAACATATTAAGTTCCTTTTTTATCTTCTAATTCAATCAAAAATTGTACCAATTGATAACTTTTATACAGCTATAAATGTATATACTACACAGAGAAATCTGACTTTAGAGATCAAGGAGATGTGCACTATCTGGTTTTCAATTTACTGAAAATCACAACCTTGCCTTGGATCTCAGCAATTCTGTTACTGATTATCTCCTTCTTTATTCACTAAGCTTCACAGAAAGGTGTTTTATTCTTCAGCACTTTTGCTCAGTAAGACCAGTCATCATAAGGATCTTTTCATCCACAAGGATAGCTAGAGACGTGGGGAAAACCTTTCCCATTCATCTTAGCCTATTCAGTTATTTCTCAGCTGTTGAAACACAACACAGGACAAGGATGTGGCATTGTTTAGATCCAGTCTGTGAAGTCCTGGTAGTTGTCAGCTCTGTACTTTAGATAGATTTCTGCTAAGAATGACTGAATATAAAAATCATTGCTTACTTTTGATGGACTCTGGTAAAGCTCATAGTAATCACACTCGGTTTTAGATTTTCTTTATTTTATGATAGATGAACAAAAATACCTGAAGAAACAAAACTAAGATAAACAAAACTAAGATATTAGAACCTTCAGAAAATATTAAACTATGCTCTAGTTCTCTTCTTATAATTTTATGTAGAAGTCAAGGAAGTAATATTAAATTGAAAATGGTATGTTGACTTTGGATATTAGTACAGATGCTTAAATTTGGATTCTGCTTCTAACTGGTTGCACCCTACTCATTTTGATTTCAAAATATTTGAGCTCCTGGGAACAAGATGAAATCCAAGCCATATCTCTGCTGCTTTGTAGCTCATTAGGGATTTCTAGGGACTGTCTTCATTACCCCAGTAAACTCTTAACTGCTTAGTAGTGACTCTCCCCAGAGAATGTCATGCTTACTTTTGAATCCCACAGAGAACTTAGAACGTTGTCTTCTACAAAGCATTTAGTTTTATTAACTGTGATGACATAGTTTCATACTTATCCTAGAATTCATGAATGATAATTAATATGAAATCTGCTTTTTTGAAAACCTGAAACCCTTCACCCACTTGATATTTAAATAATATAACATGTAAATTTTCTACATATATCTTTGGTTACTTATCATTAGTTTTTATTAGCAGCTAGTGTATGCAGACACAAAAGGTTATGGACCTGAATTAAATAATAGCATTTATAATTCATATAATGTGTTCACACTAATTAAAATATCTTTACACAAATTGACAAACTTAATCCTAATTACAAATTGTAACACTTAATTGGATTATTAACTTTGTCTTATTGTTCCTATTGGCCTTTACATTTTTATTTAATATCTGTTTGACATTCTAATAACAACTCTGTAGAATAAGATTGTTATTTAATGTGAAATTATTTTGCTAGATTATACTAATAATTCTTTTTCACACATTTTGTTTTCCAAGTATCATGGTTTTAAATCTGAGTCATCCCTCACAGGCTCATATGTTTGAATCTTTAGTTGTTTGGGAAGATTGTAGCACAATTAGGAGGTAGAACCTTGCTGGAGAAAGACAGTCACAGGGGTTGGCCCTTGAGGTTAGTTAGCCCCGCCCTATTTCAGTTAGTTAATCTTCTCTTACAGCTTGTAGTTTTTGCAGCTCTCAACCTCCATGATGTCTACAGTAAGTTAGACTGCCCACAACTTCTGCCAGTCAGCCATACCTTTTCTGCCATAATGAACTGTATCTTCCTGCAGGATAAGCTGAATAAATCTCCCTTTTTACTTTTAAGATATTTGACTTGGAGTGTTGTTTTACAGTAGTGTTGCCAAACCCCTGCCAAGCCAGCTGGGGGGAAGAAGGGAAATGGCAGGGGCCTTGTGGGCATGAAGCAAATGGGCGAGCTGGCGACGGGGTCACCACCCAGATTCTGGGAGTCAGACGAGAAGCAGCAGGCAGAAGACAAGTTGGCTGCATACTCAGCTTTATTCAGGAAGTGTTTGGGCTTACATAGGGTCAGAGTCCAATCAGGTGTGGCCATCCCTCTGCTCGGTGGAGGGGGTGAGCAGCCAATAATCATTTAGCTGTTTACTAGGTGTCCAGGTTAGATGGCCACTTCCCATTGGTTGTCCATCCCTCCTTCCCAATGGTTGTTCATCCCTCTGCCCATTGGTTGTCCATCCCTCTTCCTGTATGGTTCCTTCTTCAGGCTTGTCTATAGCCAGACCTCCTGGATTGAGGAGCCCGGGCTAGGGCCTCCATGAATCAGTAGTGCCACATTTTCACCCTTTTATTTATAAATATTTTTCGGTGGGGACCATGATAGCTGGGGCGACCCCAAGCCTCTTCAGCTGTGTGGAATATAGGTGACTGTGCCTGTCTTAGGTTGGTCACCACTTCATGCAGAGCCTTACCCATCATTGACTAAAAGTCATAAGACCATTGCAGAGAAGGAATAATGGTCCCAAAGGGGAACTCAAGAAGTAGCAGAGAAAAGGAGGTTTTGTCAAGGCAGGAGCAGCTGGAGGGGCTGTAGGTGGCACAGGCACAGAAATGATCCAGAAGAGCTGGGGAGACATAAATCAGAACCTAACAATTATAAATTAGTAAGGTATCGCTTCAATGGAGGACAGCCAAGCTTACAGCAGACCTTTGGTGACCTTTAGGAATGGCCAAAGCCTGAATGGATGCCCTGAGGACCTGGAAAGCAAACTTTGTTATTTTGGGAATATATGAAAAAACATGTAAGAAAACTTGTATGAAAGAAAACTTACAATCTATTAGAAAAACAATTGTGATTAATATAAAACATAAGTATTTAAGGCCTTAGATGTTACCAAAATTATTTGTTCTTATGTTTAACTATGCATACATGTATTTAAAAATAGCATGCCAAAATTTTAATATTAGCATGCAACAGAAATGAAAAAAAACTGGGGCTGGAGAGGTGGCTCAGGTGTTAAGCCTCTGCCTTGCAGGCGGAAGGTCCTGAGTTTGGATCCTAGACCTCACGTAAGAGGCCAGGCGGAAGCAGGGGCGGCCTGCGTTTCTGGTCTTGGTAGGGTGGAGCCTGTGAATCTGGGGCAGAGTAAACAGGAGATAGAGGCGGTCCATGGTGGTTCCCGAATTTGCCTGTGGTTCTACACACACATACACACACACACATACATACACACACACATACACATGCACAGTTGAATAAATAATAAATAAAAAATTAAAAAAAAATGAAAAAAACTGAAGTGGCCACAGACACAAGACACACAACATGTAAACACAGAACATATAAACATACAAGCACATGAACAACATTTTACTGGCAATTGTACAACTTACCAGCAACTATCTTAAAATTACCTTTGAAAGCTTTATCAAAGGTGAATTAACATTTAGGAAAACCTTATTTAAAACAAGACCTCATATTAGTTAAGTCCGGCAGCTTAGCTTAATTATGAAAAACATCTAGCAAGGAAAAGCATCCTCATTCACAGTCCAGTTCCCACATATTCTCTGGGGTGATCCAAGGTGCTAAAACAATGGCCTCATTCTAAAATTCCTCTAGGCCAGCAGCCTTAACCTTGAGGCCTCTAGTCTCTAGGAGGGATTTTAAGACAGGTATTGGGAGACCAGTATCATCTGAAGGAGAAAATACAGCCAGGAAAGAGGGGGAAGTCAAGAGCTATAGGAAGAAGAAGAAAGAGGATGTCAGCAGAGTGTGGAATACCGCCCTACAGACCTTGACTGAGGAGGGGGAGGGGAAGGATCTGGAGGAAGAACAAAGGACTAATTTTGGATTCTCTCCACAAGTTACATTGTAGCAACTAACCACTTCCTCAGTGGAGGATCCTTTAAGGCTTGCTATGATGCCTAGGAGGATGGGAACAAAGGAGGTGGGAGGCATATGGCCTTCCTGGACTCCCCTCTTAAGGGCCAGGAAAAGCATTCCTATCCAAATCTGTGGATCCCAGACATTTTCTGGGGAAATCCAAGGAGCTAAGAGTAAAGCTTCCTCCCAAAAATCTTCTAAGTCCTTCAGAGTCACTTTGATCTTACGTAAATCTAGTAGAGTCTTAAGGGCAGTCAGCTGGGGTGCCTTCTGATGGGATGGTAAGTTACCTGTTGTGGAGAGGAAAGGTTCCCTAATGGAGCAGAGATGACTAGGAGGCAAGCGGACAAGGCGAAAAAGCTCAGAAAATAAAAAGCAATGAATTAGAACTAAGGTCAAAGTGAAAACAATTCCTAAAATGGTAACCAACATTCAAGGAGAGATCTAGTGCAGCACATACGCAGAGGTGTTTTGAATGTAAGCATCCTGTGCTTAGTGAGGGACTTCAGGGCTTTGTTACTCCTCCAGGCATATGCCCCCGGTCAAGCCGATTTAATATAATCGAACCTGGGCTCCGAGTTCTGAGAATTGACTGGGAAAAGCTTTAATTTAGAGGGGGTTCTTTGATCATGGGGAAATCAAATGAGCAATTGGGGCTCCTTCATCATCAGCAAATCAAGTAAGTGGTGTGTTCCTAAAAACAAACAGGGAAAGGGGAAGAGGAGGGGGCCACCTAATCATCTTCAGGCACCATAAGCACACGGAACACAAAACCACAAGGGCCACTTACAGGAATGGGTGTCTCGTCTACACTGAAGGCAGCACTGCCCCACGTTGGGTGCCAGATGTTGCCAAATCCCCGCCAGGCCAGCCAGGGGGAAGAGGGGAAATGGCAGGGGCCTTGTGAGCACAAGGTGAATGGGCGAGCCAGCGACAGGGTCACCACCCAGACCCCAGGAGTCAGACGAGAAGCAGCAGATAAAAGACAAGTTGGCTGCAGACTCAGCTTTACTCAGGAAGTGTTTGGGCTTATATAGGGTTGGGGTCCAATCAGATGTGGCCATTCCTCTGTTTTGGGGGGGAGGGAGCAGCCACAATCATTTAGCTATTTACTAGGTGTGCATATTAGATGGCTGCTTCCCATTGGTTGTTCACCCTCCTTTCCCTTGGTTGTTCATCCCTCCACCCATTGGTTGTCCATCCCTCTGCCTATATGGTTCCTAAAGAAGGAACTTGTCTGTAGCCAAACCTCCTGGATTCGGGAGCCTGGGCTAGGGCCTCCCTAAATCAGTAGTACCACACAGTAGCATTGAAGAGTAACCAGTAAGCCAGGTATCTTTAAGAAAATAAGTGTATACATTTGTGTGTGTGTGTGTGTGTGTGTGTGTGTGTGCATGTGCATGTGCGTGTGCATGTGCGCATATGTGTGTGTGTGCATGTGCATCATAGCATACATGCAGAGTTCAGAGAGCAATTTCTCTGAGTTAAGTGCCCTATGTGGGTTGTAGAATTGAACTGAGGTCTTGAGGTTGCACACAACTACCTTCAGCTGTTCAGCCACTGTGAGATCCTATATGAAAAAGTTAGAAGTTCCAAGCCCTAGTGCTCTTAAGAATTTACAATTTACTTATGAATCTCAGATAAGCCTGAGAAAAATCAGGCGCCTGGGAGATCAAACACCCTCCTCCAGGGGGACAACCAGATGGCTGGGAGGTCAGATAACCACTAACTTATGGCCAGTCCTTGAAGAAACCTCAGACCCCTCAGTGCCAACCCCCCCAGCACGTACCAGGAAGAGCAGAGTGCCATCAGTCACTAGGGGGGAGGCGTTGAGGAAGGCTACATGAGCTACATGTGAATTCCTTAGCCCTTGCTTGTGATAACACTGTAAAATCCCAAACCCCTGCTGCCGGGGGGGGGGGGTCGCTCACTCTCACTGCGTTGATGGATGAATGTCCCAGGCCTAGGCTTGAATTGTTAATAAAGACTCCTTTTGTTTTTGCATAGTGGATGACTTCAGTGGGTTTCTTTGGACTTCCAGGCATAACATTTGGTGCATTGGTCGGGAAGCCCAGAAACCCCCAAACCTTGCCCCGAAGCATCTGAAAGCTGGCTGGTGAGTGCACTCTGTCTCTGTCTCTCTATGCATTGTCTGTAATGTTTGGAATTCCAGCCTGAAGGAGGGCTCTGGGCCAGCAGGTGGGAACTGCCTCTGTTTGTAAGTGTTTGTCTGAATATTCAGGCTTCTGTTCAGAAATTGAGGAAACTCTGTTTGCCTGAGCTTTCGGACTTCTGTTTGGAATCAGAATTAGCAGCCAGATGTGGCTGGTGGACATGCCTATAGCCATGGCTGCAGGCCCTCAGGAGACATCTTGGGGTGTCCTCAGGTAAATCGGTAAATCGGGAAGTGGACACTGTGAGTGTTTGGTCTGAGCTTCCAGGCTTCTGTTCAGAATCAGAAACAGCAGCCCAGAGGTGACTGGAAGACACGCCCCACAGTCACAGCTATTGTGGGGCCTCAGGAGATGTCTTGGGGTGCCCTCGGGTATCTGGTAAATCAGGAAATGGCCACTGTCACACTTGGCAAGCGCAGGAAGCTTTCATGTGGTCTATGTCCAAACTATGGGAATCTCCACTGGAGGAAAGATTGTCCCCTGAACCCCAGGGCCCAGGGGTCAAGCCCTCTTCTGGGGACCAATGAGATGGCCTGAAGCTCTTAGCTTCCCTCCGATAGGAAAAGGAGTTTGCTACTGATATCCAGCAAAAGAAAGCCCAAAAATGCCAGGTTGAGCATCTCATGAGAACCTTGGGTTTAGCATGCAAATGGGAAGCCTCTTTGTTTCTATGTTAATGGACAAGGGAGCACAAAATTTTAGTGCTTAACTTCCTTCCTAGGCTTTTGTCAATCTTTGATTTTACTAAAATGTTAATGATCAGGGAAGTGACAGGTTCACCAGTCACAAAGTAATTACTGAGATTCCTTATATACTTAATAGTAATGTTTTTTAGGCATTCCTTTGTTTACATGCCTGAATGCCCAAATATTCTAGGTTTAGGCTTAATAGAATAAAATATTTTAGCACTGTTATAAAGTCATCCATGTGGTTGTGGTTTTAGACGCACCAAAGATGTTAAAAGAGGAAATCATAGATTACAGAAAATGGCAGAATCCAGATAGCATGTAACAAAAGCCTGCAATTTAAAGATCCTAAGTGTCACATCCTAATCTGATGAATCTGGTAGACTAGGTCTCAGTTTGGATAAGATGGATTCAAAGAAACATCTTTTGGAAAAAGGACATGGCATTATTTGAAATAAATAAGAAAAATAAGTAAAATATAGTAATTGTCAGGCCTTGGTGTTTCTGCCCAGTTCAGGCCTAAAGCCTGTTCTCAGGGGAATGTCACAATAACTCTCATGGGCAGGTGTTAGGAAGTCCTTCCTAGATAATTTAAGTTTTGTCTCTGGCAGGAAGAATTCTTCTGGGAATTGGGTATGCCTTCTACCTGTTCTTAGGGACTAGAACAGGTTTTTTTGGGATTAGCTTCAGAAAAAGCTTGCTTTTAACTTTAAATCAAATTGCAACTAGAGATTTTATGTCTAGTCACACACAGTAGTAAGTACACTTGTTAGCCAGAATGTATACACTGATTTTAAAGAAATTAGAGAGCAACTTCAAGAGTCTTAAAACATAGGTGGGTAAAATTCTCACCTATGAACTACTCAGAAATTCTAGAAGTATGAGACTATGCTATCTGTTCACTAGAACTCTAAAAGGATGTTGATCCCTCTTGGATTGCAATTTACGCTATCGTAGGAGGAACGGACCAAGCAGGCCTGTTTTCTCTGTATGGACTGCATGCAACTTTCCCAAGCTAGAACCTTCTGTCATGCCTGGTGCTGATGTCAACCCGCCTAACTGAAAGGACCAATTTGTACAGGACGACAGCAGAAGCTCACACTGGGACTTATGGGATGTTGGGCACATATATAGTTAATTGTAATGAAAAACATGTTCCTTATTGAAGTCAAAAGGAGCTCAATCCTCCTCTGTGTATTTTTAAAATGCAGTCTCTGTTAAAACAATAACAACTATGTGGGCTCAGTCCCATGGCTATCTGGTGGAGCATTAGAGATTACAAAGATTTAGAAATAATGGGAAAATAGAATCTGTTTGTGTCTTTTCATTCAAACAATGGGTTAACTACTTAAAAAAATTGTTTATTCTTACTGAGGAGACTGGGAGGGCCTATGTTTGTTTTCCTCTGTTTGCAGGTACAGCGACACATTCTTTGCCTAAAATTTTCTAGTATAAAAGCTATTACAAAATTTCAGTAAATGGGTCAGATTCACTAGCCAAGAGAGTTGTTTCTGTTCTCCACCTCGCTGACTCCTTGCCTCACCTGATCTGGGGGAGCCCTAGTCTCAAGGCTGCGGCTCTGGCCTGTGGCACCTAAGAAAGACAGTTTGTGCTGTAGAGCTGAAATCAGACATGTTTAATAAGTTATGCCCTCATCCTAAAAGCTTGCCTAAAGTTAAACTCAGTGTTTGACAGAGGGAAAATACAATGACAAACTTAAGAAGTTAAACCAGAAAAAACAGCAAAACTCCAGGTGTTAGGCAGACTAGTTCTGACAACAAATCTATGCTGGCTTTTCATTTAGATCTGAGGAGTGGTCCTACCCTAAAGACAAGATAATGCTTACAGACCTATAGAACTTTCCATGTCAGGAAATAATGTCCCCTACATGTGTAATCTTAAAAAGTCTTATGTTGCTTTGTTTTTCAGAACCCAAAAAGGAAGACTAATTCAGATTGTTCTATACAAAGAATCAGACAGTTCACATTGCTTGGACAGGTTCTAAAATGTGGTCTTGGAGATTTACAATAGCCAGAGGAAAAAAAGTCTCCAATATGTAAATTACTTACAGCTCTTGGCTTTTACACCTTACAAACATTATTTTCCTTACTAACTCTTGCCTGTACCCACAATAAGATTGCTGAGCTTATTTGGTTTATCCCATGTGCCTTCCCAGTTACAATGGTTTAATCCTTGTGTAGATCTTGGAAGTTTAACCTGTGTTTTGTCTCTTTTAAATGGACCTTGAAGTAATAAAGCCATCTATGAAAGACCTCTAGACCATCCCAGCATTTCATAGATGAGGACATCAGACTGCTCTTACTTCTTTCACCCCAACTCAGCAGGAAGCAGCCAGAGTTGGTCATCACCCTTTATCCCCAGAGCAGTGTGAGTTCTCAAATAGGTTTATGGGGGAATGAGGCAGGATTAGAGCAGCCCTGCTGGGATGGGTCTCTCAAGGTCTTTGAAGGTCTTTGGAATTCCTAAAGGCCATCCCCCACTGCTGGGATCACCATGAAGAAATGACTCCAGTCCTCCCAGAGATAAGATTGAAGGCTATAGAGATGAGCTCTCCATATCAAACAAGCAATTAACCTATGGGCAGGAAGAATATTCTGCTTCTTGCTAATATTCCATGATTGGGCCTCAGGATGTGTCTTGAGAAAGGGGGGAATGTGAGACCCTATGTGAAAAAGTTAAAGTTCCAAGCCCCTCTCCTCTAGTGCTCTTAAGAATTTACAATTTACCTAGGAATCCCAGAAAAGCCTGAGCAGAATCAGGTGCCTGGGAGATCAAACACCCTCCTCCAGGGGGGCAACCAGATGGCTGGGAGGTCAGATAACCACTAACTTATGGCCAGTCCTTGAAGAAACCACAGACCCCTCGGTGTCAGCCTCCCCAGCACGTACCAGGAAAAGCAGAGTGCCATCAAGGGGTTGAGGAAGGCTACATGAGCTATGTGTGAATTCCTCAGCCCCTATTTGCGATAACACTATAAAATACCAAACCCCTGCTGCCGGGAGATCTCTCACTCTCACTGCGTTGAGGGATGAATATCCCAGGCCTAGGCTTGAATTGTTAATAAAGACTCCTTTTATTTTTGCATCGGTGGATGACTTCAGTGGGTTTCTTTGGACTTTGTGATCTGGGCATAACACCATCAGCAGCAGCCCTATGCTTACCAAATATTTTGACAAAAATTATACATTACCAAATATTAAGGACATGTTTGACTCTATAATATGCACTAAATGATTTAATAAAAAGTGATATATTTTGATAGAACCTCTAAATATTTTAATATGAAATGAGATAAAACATAATAGTTTTATTTTCTGTTATCCATTTATTCAAGTAAAAATTGTAAAAATTCTATGCATTTAGAACTACATATCATGATGTGTCAGTAACATATTAATCATGAGTCTAATAATAATAAATTTATTTTTATTCTATGTCTGGTATCCAACACTGAGAATTGCTGCTATTATGCAGTACTCAGAAGATAAGTATTCTGGTAGATGCAACTCTGGATCATCAGTCGGGATACATTCTGACTTAATTTCCACTGATAAATTATGTAGAAATAATAAAAAATGCTTTTTCTCTCACAAAAAATAATAAGCAAAATATCTCATCATTATTTATGAAAGGCAAATTTGTCATAGTGTCATTGACTATGTTCTCATGCTATTAGTTTCCTGCATATTTTTTGTAGATTTAGAGGTTTCAAGTTCTTTGTTTTTGTTCTGTTGATGACATTGATGATTTTTAAGAATAACTCCAGAAAGAGGATTTTAAGCTTCCAACAAAGATTATGTTTAGCCAATTTAAAATATTCTACTCATTGGTAAACTAGGGTTGAATCCATTAGTATGTCTTGGTTCAAAATGGTGTGATGTAAACCTGTCATTTATTGTTTGCTGATTCCTTATCTAAGTTCCTGTTTTGGCATTCACAATTCTAAGCTAGTTCTCTAGTAAGTGTTTAGCATATATAGGGAATATTGTTTTAATTTGTTTTAGATACCATTAGTATTGGGCATAAGTATTTCAAGTAGCATTTAAATGGACACCATTATATTGGAGGTCTTCAACTGAGGAGAAAAATCTTCAAACAGATTTCTTAGTTTTTCTGACATTATACTTTCATTTTGATTCTCTCCTTTTTTAAGAGATCTATTTTCTTATTTATTTATTTATTTATTTATTTATTTTATGTGATATGTGTGCTTTTTTAAAAATATTTATTTTTTCCACTTATACAAACTTGATAGGTACCACATACCCTCCCTCCCTCCACCCCTCCCTTGTTCCCTTTCCCCTTTTCCCCTTCCTTCCCCCCTTCCTTTCTCCCTTTGTCCCCCCCATCCCTAGAGCATCTTTTAGTGTGCATGTCAAACTTCCCTCTGGGTCCTCCTCTCTGATGAGGTATAAGTACTTTGGGGAATAATCCCCCATACAGCAAAAATTCATCTCAATAGCATAAGCATGACCATGTTCATAGCAGTATTGTTTACAATAGGAAAGTCATGGAATCAACCCAAATGTCCAACAGTTGATGAGTGTATAAGGAAAATGTTCATTTATACAATGGAATACTACTCAGCCATCAAAAATGATGAATTAATGACATTTGCCGGGAAATGGATAGAATTAGAAAATATTATATTGAGTGAAGTATCCCAGACACGGAAAATTAAGTACCATATATACTCCCTAATAGGTGGATCCTAATACCAAATCAACTTACAGACACACTCAAAGATGGGTCTCTGTAATACCTACAGTAATTGCAAAGATTATAGATGGGAGGGAAGGGGAAGGAGGGCTCCACCAGCAATGGGGCGATAGGGGATCATGCTACAGTGGAGAAAATAAGCCACCATCAAGGATTGCAAGTAAATAATGAAATATCTGGTTAAGCTCACAGACTTTTTCCTGATCACTTGCAACTGTTGGTGTGTGATCTCACCAGAAAGGGAGGGCCTACATTCTGGCAGATAGAAGGTAACCATTTTGCAAATGGGAGACTGACCTGCCCACTCACGGTGGTCTCCTACTTTTATTCCATCTACCTTTGATTCTGTCCTTAGCCAGTACTTTCCAGGCTTATCTTATACTTTCATCCATAGGTCTAGAATGTCCCAATCATTCATCCATTTCTCCTTAAATTGATTAGGAAAGATTAAGTCAATGATGTATTGCAATTGTTGTTATGAAACTGGATGTGTTTTATAAGTATTTTAGAACTAAACTGTGTATATAGTATATCAACCATTTTAATTTAGGAAGGCAATATTTTTGTATAAACCCTCTATCTTCCATACGTATATATATCTTCTTTCTTTAAAACTGAAACTATTGTTCATCAAAAGAATTAAAGTATAATATTGATTTTCCTTTGCCTATACACATGACAAATATTAAAATAACTGAGATGGCACATTTCTGAGAACAATTCAAGAAATTTTATGTTGCTTATTTTTCTATTTGATTTACCTCTTGGTTAAATCTCAAATGCATATATACATGGAATAATTTGGTTCAGGTAGCTACCTTATCAACTAAGTACACTTTTAATTGTATATTTCAATTTAATTTTTTTTCAGGGATAGAGCAGATCTTCACTATCAAAAAATGTTTTTATAATTTAAAGTTTTTGACAATAACTCAGAGGGAAAGTGGTAGAACTGTTTTAATTTCTTCTGTTATATGCCATCAGAAAAAAAATTGATTGTATTCAGTTCAATGGTGTTTATCATGTAAAAAAAAATCACTAAACTATCACTCTGGCCCAATATTTTTTAAGTATTATTAATTTTTATTCAATTGTTTTTTAATTTAATTTTATTTTTCTACTTTTATAAGCATATTGAGTACTCATCTCAGCTTCCCTCCATCCTCCCTCCCTCCCATTTCCTTCCTTCCCTCCATCAATCCCTCCCATTTCCTTCCACCCTCCTGCCTGTATGTTTCTATGGACCCCAGTGTTCCCTCTGGCTTGTCTACTCTTGTGGGGATTCAGGCCTCTATGGCATACCTAGTTGCCTCTCTTTGGGCCACCCCACTGATAGGGGCATTTCCCTTCACTCATTCAGCTTCAGTCCCCAAGGTTTCCATTGTATGTTCTTATCTCTCTCAAATTCCTCAATAGTCTATAGGGGCATGTTAACATGTCAGTCATTATGCAGGTCTGATAAGGACAAGTCTCACTGTAATGACTTCCTAGATGTAGCAGTGTCACCATGAGTGGAAAGTCTTGTTCTCACCTTTGGACAAAACATTCTACTCCTAGAATTTTCATGTCTATGTTTAAAAATTTGTGTATTTAAATAAAGCATTTTAGGGGCTGGAGAGGTGGCTCAGGGGTTAAGCCTCTGCCTTGCAAGCAGAAAGTCCTGAGTTCGGATCCTAGACCCCATGTATAGACACCGGGTGGAAGCGGGGGCAGCCTGCGTTTCTGGTCCTGGTAAGGTGGAGCCTGTGAATCCCCTGGCAGAGTAAACAGGGAGGAGGTGGAGGTGGTCCATGGTGATTCCCGAATTTGTCAGTGGTTCTACACACACTCATACATATACACGGCTCACACACACATACACACACAATTGAATAAATAAAATTTAAAAAAATAAAAATAAATAAATAAAGCATTTTATTCATAAACAATTTTAAAAAGAATGCTCCCATTTGGAAATGTATATTTACTTGTCTAGAATGTCTTTACCATAACATAAAAAAGCAATGTTTAATTGTAAAAAATACAGTCTACATGGGATCTAACCACTAAAATTTTTAGATGTTCTTAATTGTACACATAATGCCAATGTGCAGCAGATCTCTGTAATTTATTGATTTTCTATAAGTGAAATTTTCTCCTAAAAAATTCTCACTTCTCTGTCTCTCTCTCTCTCTTTCCCCCTCTGTATATATATTATATATAGCATAATATAGCCAAAATGAATGTGGACTAACCACCTTCATGTATTGTATTTTACAAAGCTCAGTTCTATGTAGATCACAAAAGTTTCCCAAATACAACAACCATTCACCACAAGAATCAACTCACTTTAAGAACAATATGTTTATTCATGGAAATGTGATGGCCTGCTCCTAAATTCCTTGCTTCAGAATTTTTTGTTAGCATTATTTCTTTTCTTGCTTGATTAATTTTTTTCATTTGCAAATCAAAGACCAGAAGATAAGAACAGAAAACATTTTAGTCTTGCAGCTCTCGGCTTCCAAGATGTCTGCAGTGATGTACCTTTCTCCAGCTTTGGCCAGCCAACCATGCTGCCTCCACCATGAGAAACTGTATCTCCCCTCTGGAATCATAAGCTGAATAAATCTCCCTTTCTCCTTTAAGTTGCTTGACTCTGGGTGCTCTCTCACAGCAATAGTTAAGAGTAACCATTACAGAAATTGGTACCGGGTTGTGGAGTATTGCTGTGAGATTAAGAGCATCTGGTACCACAACGTGAAGCTGTTTGTGATGCTGAAAGAAGTTGGTATCCAGCAATATAGCCAATGCTGTGATGTGGCTTGTATGCCTTTGGAACTTTGTTGAGAGAAATATGGAGAACTTTGGGACAGAGTGCTGGGAAAGTCTTTGTGTCTTGGTGATGGGGCCAAATGGGCCTTTCTTGTGAGAGCTCCGAGGAGAGCAATGCTGTAAGAGACACAGGCAGTGGAAGCCCAGCTTGTGATAATGGTCCAGAGGGAAACAGAGACTGTGTTTGCAACTGGACAAGTGACACATGGAGCCATGTGTTGGCAGAGAGTTTAGTGAAATTTTGTCCCCCTCCTGAAAACTTGCCTGATGTTAAATTTCAATGATTGGCAGAGGAAATTTCAAAGCAATATAGTCTTGACAATGTGATATGACTACTTTTTAGCTGTCTTCAGAGTTATGAAAAAGAGCAAAAAATTAGGCAGGAAGAAGCAAAAACTGTAAGATCTAATGATGAAAATACAATGCCAAACTTAAAAAGTTGAAACAGGAAGAAGCAGAAAACAAATGGTTGTTAAAGACATTAGCTCCATTTGTAAATCAAAGCCTGCTGTGAATTTGAATAATAGGAGAGGCCCTAGCTTGAGGGCAAGATCCTCAGAGAAGGCTCCCACCCACAAGAATGCAAATCGTTTTGGAAGAAATGAGCTAAAGAGTGGAGTTCCAAAGCAAGGATCCACTTCTTCCATAAAGCAATTGTCCAGGTGTGAAAGAGCTTTTTCCCATGGTCAGCATAGAAAAACAGAATCAGCTGTGATTCAAGGGGCCAGTTTTGGCAAATTCATCCACATGGTTCTGATTTTAGGGGCATCAAGGATGCAAGAGGGAAGAGATTGTAGAATCCTCCTCCAAGATTTCAAAAAGTGATGGAAGCCAGGCAGCATGTGGCAGAAAATCTGCAGTTTAGAGGCTTAAGAAGGACAGTTTGTGCTGTGGAGTTAAAGCCTGGTTTGCCATTTGAGAAGTAAAAATGTTAGAGATGCCAGAGACAACATTGTACATCTGCCAAAGAGACCTGTATACATGGGAAGGAGTCAGCCCAAGAGAATGATGTGTTCTACGGGCAGCTGCATTGGAGGGGTGGAACCGAAGCCCTTTGGAACTAAGATAATTTCAATGAAATCCTGTTGGACTTGGAGCTACAAGATTTGGAGTTTGTCCTGCTGGTTTTCAGTCTTGTTATGGACTGATTTTTCATAGATATGCCCCCACTCCTTCCTTTTAGAATGGGAAAGTTTATTCTGTGCCATTGTATGTTGGAAATATGTAACTTGTGTTTTGATTTTACAAGAGGCTTTGGACTTTGACTTTTGGACTGTGTTGGGACTACTGATGTAGTCTATGAAGACTTGTAAACTTGGACTGAATATGGTTTATGTAATGAGATGGCAATGAGCCTGTGGGGACCAGGGATGGAGTGTCATCATTTGAAATATATCCCCCACAGTCTCATGTGTTTGGCAAGGTCATGGCATCTTGAGAGGTGGAGACTTACTGGAGGAAGGCAGTCACAAGGGGCAGACCTTGTGATTGATTAGTCCCACCCTACTTCCAGAAGTCTGCTTTTTCAGCAAGCAGTCTTGCAGCTCTCAGCTGTAACCATTACAATGACTAAGAAAGAAAAAAAGGGCTGCTAATACACAATGCCCTCTGTCGTTTGGAATTTTAATTTTACAATACTGAAAGAGTTCTTCTGCACTCATTTTAAACATCATGGCCAAGTTCACAACAGTGCAGACAGTAAGCACTGTGCCTCACTACTGTCATCAATAACAAGATGTACTTGGTTTTACGGGATGTTAAAATGTGAAAGAATGTGTGTGCATAATGAGATATGATGATAACACGCTCAGAAGATACAGGCACAGCAGAAAATCAATACGAAACCCACAGGGACGTACACAAAAGCTATAACTCATATTTAGTCAAAGAAATAGAAGAAAATAGTCTTAATGTTATATACATCTCCTCACTCCCAAAAGATTAAAAGCCTCTAATTCATTTTTCCATTTATTGTTTAACAATCAGAGATATTGTTCTAAATAATTCTAAAAATACAAAACACAGATACTTCACACAAGTTAGGGCCACAGTAGCCATAATCAGACTTTGCATGACCTACACAATGGTTGACATGTCAATGACCCCCAAAGTCTAGCATGGATCAGAGGCACTAGGATCCTCAGAGGCAAGGGATTAACAGTCAAAATAGTGTCCCCATATTAAAGGGGACCCAAGAAAGGGCTCTGGGCAATGCCACTGAGTCTTTACACCTCATTAGCGTGGAGGATGCAGAAGGAAGTTTGACATTCACACGAAAGGATGCTCCAGGGAATGGGAGCAGGGTAGGGGAGGCACTGGAAGAAAGGGAAGGAGGGGGTGAAAGGAAGGGGAAAAGGGGGGAGGGTACAAGGGGGGTTGGGGAGGGGTGGAGGAAGGGAGGGGACCCCCCTCCTATTAAGCTTGTATGATTGGGAAAAAAAATAAATATAATAAAAAGTACAAAACACACACAAAAAGAAACATCATAATTCATAAGATATATAATTAAATTGTTAATCAATATTGTTTTACAAATGAACAAATAGATGGTCAAAGTAACTTTTATAGGGAAGCAGATATTCTTTCAAACAATAGAAACATCTTTTAAAGATCCTGGGGAAATGGATGGAATTAGAAAAGATTATATTGAGTGAAGTATCTCAGACACAGAAAATTAAGCCCCATATGTACTCCCTAATAGGTAGATCCTAGTACCAAACCCACTTAGTGATATATTCAAAGATAAATCTCTGTAATACGTACAGTAATTGCAAAGATTATAAACAGGAGAGAATGGGAAGGAGGGTCCCCCCCCAGAAATAAGGAGAGTGGGGATCATGCTATACCAGAGAAAATAGGTCACTATCAAGTACTGTAAGTAAGTACTGAGACATCTGGTTAAGCTCACAGACTTTCCTTCCTGGTCACTTGCAACTGAGGGGGTTTGATCTCACCAGTCAAGGAGGGAATAGAGTCTGGCAGATAGATGGTAACCTTCCTACAAATGGGAGACTGACCCCCTCACCACAGTCTCCTTTTTGCATCTACCTTTGAATATACTCTTATAGTAAGACTTCATTTTAACAGCCTTTTATTTCTGTCTAGGAGGTGACATCCAATACCAATCAGGATGGAGCCAAGGGCGGTACAGGAACAGCAAAACTGAAAATAACAACAAACCATAATTCAGAACATTAAAGACCCTACATTAATCACCTGGAACCAGACCAGCCAAATCTCTCCCCATCCTAAAGCTCAGGGAAATTTATGGAAGAGGGAGTGGTAAGATTGTAAGAGCCTAAAGATGGGGAGGAGCAACAATACGCAAGATACTCCACACAAGTTAGGGCCTAAGTAACCGTAATAGGACTTTGCATGACCTGCAGAATAACTGACATATCAATGACCCCCCCCCCAAAGTCTAGCATGGATCACAGGCACTAGGATCCTTAAAGGCAAGGGATTAACAGTCACAATAGTGTTCCCATACTAAAGGGGAGCACAAGAAAGGGCACTAGGCAATGCTACGAAGTCCTTACACCTCCTTAGAGTGGAGGACGCAGAGGGAAGTTTGACATTCATATTAAAGGATGCTCCAGGGATTTGGGGGAAGGGGCATTGGGAGAAAGGGAGGGAGGGGGTGAAAGAAAGGGAAAAAGCGGGGAGGGAGCAAAGGGGTCCAGGGATGGGAGGGGGGACCAGTGTACCTATCAATTTTGCATAGTGGGAAAATAAAAGAGAGAGAGAAAGCACTCATGATTTATTTCCATGTTCTTGCCTTCAGAGTCAATTAATAGTCACCTCAGTAAAAACAACTATTCAATGTTCAAGATTAATATGATTTTGCATCCACAGAGCAAATACATTTTAAATGTTTGGTAAATTGGTATGTCATGCATTATATGAAGAATAACAAAGTCACCTCTTGATTAAGTCTGAAATTTTACTTTCTAACATTCTTAAGTAGTTATATAATTTCAGAATTGGCAAATTAGTTCAGCAATTCATTTGATTTCCTTTACCCTGGAAAAACCCAGTATTATGGTTTACTTTTCCATGGCTCTCCAGAATTATATTTCTTTTGCTTAATAATATTTGACTTTCAATGTCCTTCATTTCTGTTATTGTAAAATTGTTGGAAGAACTTATCATATTATAATAGTCACGGTTTTTCTTTTCCTTCAAGATCTATTTACAAAAATTGGCCAAGCTATGCTCACTGATGTCTTCTTCCATTTTCCCCTTTTCATATAATCCAAAGAACTTTATAATATATGTTTCTGTGCATTTACACAAGCTTTTTAATAATTGTCAGTATTATAATTTACATTCATAAAATTGAAGTGATATTCTCTTTAGGTTTAATAGAATGCTACATTTTTCTAAAAATGCTGACTTGGACCATCTATGATAAGGAATGTTCCTATCTATGTATGTTATACAAATGAAACTGGAGCTTTTTTATCCCTGTCTTTCTTGTTAGCCCAGCAGAATTGAAGAGTGACATGGAGAGACATCGTTAAGACACATATGAATCTCTGCATTGGTTAATAATCATTATTAGTTACTATTTTATATTGATATACTTTACATATATATTTTATGCTAATATAATTCACATTTTTACATTTTATACCAATATACCAATTGGCACTAATTACTATTGACAATGAAGTAAGTGGAAATTTTGAAGTAGATGAGGCAAATATATAGACAAGAAATGGTGGGTGTTTAGAATTTTATTCTTTCCCCATTACATGAGTACACATTTCTTTTTTTTTTAATTTTTTTATTATTATTTATTCAACTGTGCGCATGTGCGTGTGTATGTGTGTGCGCATGTGTATGTGTTTGTGTGTGTGTGTGTGTCTGTGTCTGTGTAGAACCACGGACGAATTCGCGAACCACCATGGAACGCCTCCACCTCCTTCTGCCCCGGGATTCACAGGGAAGCGCAGGCCGCCCCCACTTCCGCCTGGCGTCTATACGTGGGATCTGGGATCTGAACTCAGGACCTTCCGGAGGCTTAACCCCTGAGCCACCTCTCCAGCCCATGAGTACACATTTCTAATAGGAATTCTGGACTTGTCTCAGAGGAGTTACCATATTTGCTAGTCCTGTAAAATCTCTTTGCTGCACCATAATGAAGTATTGCTTCAGTTTTCAAGTGTGACTTATGCATCTTCTGAAATGAACATCGTCGAAGACCTGTAAAGAGTTCTATCCCTATATATATTCTTTATATTTAGAGAAATCTTTTACATGTTTTTCAAGACTAATACAGGAAAATTTCCTGAAAGTTATACTTATTATCTTTTGCTGCTTCTATGCATTGCATTATTTATTTTCATTAATGTATGTAGGTGTATCTGTTATATGTGAGATTATCTGTTTATGAGAAGAATTGTGAGGCCATAAAACTGAATATTTGCAAATATGCTGTTTCACTTTTGTTACATAACTTAAAACCATAAGTTTACAATGTCTCCTTATATTCTTTTCAGCTATAAGTAGTACACAAAACATCATGCATTTAATTTCTGAAGCATTGGCCATTTGCAGATATTACAGGTAAGAGTGTCTTAAAATAGAAGGTAAAAACTGAGGCAAGCTAATCATAATGCAACACAATAAAATTAAGCTGTGTTGAATGTATAATTCATGGATATTAAGATAGGAATTTTTGATTGAACTTATTTTTGTAGAAGATGTGAAATTTTAGTTGATACATCTGAAAATTTTATTCCTTTATCTGTTTTTAGATGCAAATAGTGATTATTTTCCTTTTTTATTCTTTAAGCTCCATAAGCGTACTATATAAACAATCATATATTGGGGACACCAGGTAAGAGGTACATGCAACAGGGAGAAGACTACCCAGCCTGTTGGGCCAGCCCAGGAAAGATGGCACTGGGAGGAAGGAAGCAGGGCGTAACCAAGCACATGGGACCTAAGATGGCACTGGGAGCTAGTGTGCTGGGTGTAACCCTGTTTGCATCACAGGAAGCCCTGATTGGTTCAAAGGAGTTCCATACATGAGTAGCCTGCATGTTGTGCTGGCCATTAATGTGATTGGCTGCCTGTGTCACACCTTGCAGTCTCTTGTCTTTACAATCTGCTGCACCGCCCACAATAAACTGAGTTCCTGCTTTGACTTGACTCCCTGTAGCATCTGAACGTCCTCAGAGGGCTCAGAATGGGAGGACAGTGCACTTACCCTTCTCCATCCAGTCAACACGAGTCTGAACCCCACATCATCTGGCGCCCAAACGTGGGGCAGTGAAGGACTTCAGATAGGATCTAATCGGTCATCTTGGGGTAAGTGAGACCCTTAGTATGGGTAATGCAACCAGTTCAGGTAATGACCCAGTGTTGAAGGTGCTGCAACTCATATTAAAGAGTCAGGGGTTGGAAATCTCTGACTTGGCGTGGCAGACGATTTTGGAATTGGCACCTTGGGTCCCCCTTTCTAATCTATTCTCTTGGACCATGTGGGCACAGGTGGAGAATTTAGCAAAAGAAAGGGGAAGCACTTTGGGGTATCACACCCTCTGGGCTTTTACCCCACTATCTCCACTCTAAAAGCCTCCTTCCACCCAGAAGCCATTCAAATGCTGCCCAATATCACTATCTCAGACCCTCCTGAGGAAAAACCAGTAATGAGAAATGGAGATTGTGCTGAGGACTCAGCCCCACCTGAAGAAAAAACAGAGCGATAAAGGGCTGAGGCACATATGGTAGAGATTAGGAACAAAGTCACAATCGTTTCTGAGCCAGAGAAAGGGCAAAATCCTGCTTCCTCCCTCATATATCCTGATCTATCGCTCCTCCAAGAGCCAAAAAGGGGGTGCCACCTCTGTATGCTAGCTTCCAGAGTCCCAAACAGGAGTCCCTTTCTCCGAAGAACCTCCTCCTCCTCCTTCCCTCCTCATGAGCCTATTTAACACAGGCTTTAACCCTGGGGGAAATGGACCTGAAAATTGGTATCTATGGGAAGCAAAAGAGCTTAAGGAACTCAGAAAAGTAGTTTCTGAGGATGGCCCAAATTCACCCTGGACTGATACACTCTTCCAGAATCTGGCATATCAGCTCTGTGTGGCCAGGGATTGGTATGACTTGGCCAAGGCAGTTTTGCCAGGCCCTCATTTCATTAGGTGGACTTCACTCTTCAGGGAAGAATGTAGGGTGCAGGTGGAACAGAATCAGGCTGCTAATCCTGTGGTTCCTATCACCTTCAGGATGTTTACAGGGACTAATGATCAATATGCTACAGGGCAGCAACAGGCTGTCATTCCAGCACCATACTGAGAACAGGTTTGTCAGGTGGGTCTAAATACCTGGAGGAAATTAGATGATGGGACAACTGAGTCACCCACTGGGGGCATAAGACAAAGGCCAAATGATACCCTCCCTGAATTTATTTCAAGGGTAAACAGGAGATTAAGAGAAAACTTCCCCTGGGCCCCCTGAGAGAGCAATTTCTAAAAGTCCTGGTTTGGGAAGGGATGAATGAAGACCATAAAGTTGCATGTATGCTAGCTTCCAGAGATCCCTGAGCTCTTGGATCATAGCCTCTCAAGATGTCAGAACGCAGAAGCACCAGATCCAAGCTCTGGCGACTGCATTACAAGCTCTACCCAAGGAGAGCAAGGGAACAAAACAAGAAGAGAGTATGTTTTCAATGTGGGAAATTGGGTCATTTTAAGTGGGAGTGCCAACAAGGGACTCAAGGGTCATTGAGGGGAGGAGGAGGGAGCAAACCTGCCTCCCAACTGCTCCAGGTGTAGGAAGGGATTCCATTGGAAGGATAGCCATTCTAAATTCGATCTTGAAGGCAGACCTTTAAACTAGAGGTGGGGCTGTCCCTGGCTCCGTCAAAGAATAGAGGAGACAATTTACCCACGAGGCCATAGAACAAACCTCAGTCAAGGCATCAGTCACCGTGTTGGACCCTGAGACCCTTGCCCTAAAATTCACAAAGCAGGCTGGTTCAGGCCCACAGTATAGCCCTTGCTTGTAGTCATTCAGGCATCCATTGTTTATAGCCATCCAAGCATCCATTGTTAGTCATTGCTTAAAACTATGTACAGCCTTGAGCCTTTTACAGGTATTTCCCCACCCCTTAAGACCTCCGGCCCTTCAGTTCTGGAAAAGCAAGTTTGCACAAAAGGGAATTCCATCAATGAAGGTCACCCAGAATGAATAGCCTGCGGTTAAGCAGGTGGACTGGAACGATCACCAAGAGCCAACTCCACCCGAGCTCTTGCCGACCAATGACTGTAAAGGTCATAGAAAATTCCTCAGTTAAGCAACCCCCCCACCCCAAGACCCCTAAAAACCCCTTGCCCGAGCTGCTCGGGGCCGCTTCAGTCTTTCCTGCGTGAAAGGTTGCTGGAGCCGCCCGGCGCGTCGTTAAATAAAACCTCATGCTATTGCAGCGAGAAGGGTCTTGGTCTTTCTCTCGGTGGCCTCGTTCCTGACTGAAAGACGGGGGTCTTTCATTTTGGGGGCTCGTCCGGGATTCGAGACCCCCGAGAGATTGCCCCAACACCGGCCTCGGAGGTATGTGAGCGCTCCTGTCTGTGTTTACTTGTGCTTTGTTTAAGTCTGTGTCTGTTTGTGTTTGATACTGTGTCTGTTTGTTTCCTCTTATGAGGTTTGGGGCGGTCAGTAACTGCGAGACAGACGTGTGTCATATCGCAGAGACCGCAGAGACCGTGAGGGTCCCAGGGGACGCTCTGGACTCTCTGTAGGGGAAAGGACAGAAGTGGCCGTTCCCCATCTGGTTTTGTTTAATCTGCTGTCCGTAGTTTGTCTAATCTGCAGTCTGTAGTTTGTCTGATCTGCAGTCTGCAGTATTTGTGTCTTGTCTATCTTGTCTTGAATCACTAAAAGGATATTAGGAAAAGAACCCAAAATCTGAGTGTTGAGGTAGAAAATTTTGCCTGTGATGATAAAGAGTTACTTCAAATGTTCTAACTTGATTGGTTACTTGGATTTCTTATAATATGTGGGTTTTATGGTTCAAAATAACAAGCTGTGGCCACTATAAATTTCATTGCGCGCTTATGATCACATTTTGGTTTTTGACTATTTGGCATGCTCAATTTAAATGCACGTGCACACTTAGGAATAAATCATTTTGATAATGTAAAAAGGCCTGAGTACGTACTGACCAAAATATCTTGTTTTATCTTGAAGCTTCACAAAAAGTGGCATTGTGTTTTTACCTAGGATCTGGTAACATCACTTTTGTAGTTCCTTTAAAAGTTTGTTTTCCCATGAGTAATACCAACATATCTAACAGTCAGAAAGGAAAACTGATTTCTGAAAAATTCATTGGAATTCCTTCATTCTCCTGGTATGTACGAGTTCCCTTTCTTGGGGACAAATCTGCTTTCTAATTCCCTGTTCCCAGGTGTACTCCTATGTTCTGCTATATAATGATTTTTAAGATAAGGTCTACTGCCTCTTTTAAAGGATATTTCTTACAGGATAACTAATGTGAAAACAGCAGGAAACCATCAAATAGAAAGAAATATATATGTATAGTACGTAGAGGTAAAGAAGGTTTTGGGATGAGATATGTTACTTAGAAAGTTAAAGTAGGTTTATGAGTTGGTTACTTAAAAAGAATGTTAAAGTATGTTGTGAAGGTTTGTGGGATGTAGAGTTATGAGAAGACTGAAAATAAGAGATGATGGTTAAAGAAAATATTATTTGTTATGTTTCTTCCATGTTATAAAACAAAAGATATTGAGCCTCAGAAATTAGAAATTAAGAATTAAGCTTCATGTATTCAAATGTATTTCAGTTGTCTGTTTAAAGCAGAAAATCGGTTACTCCAAAAATCCCAACTTCTCAAGGACAGTAGGAAGTTTATCAGTGGGGTCATAAGTGAAAACTGGAGAAGTCTGAGACCAGGGCCCTCCCTGCCCCCAGGGAGGTGGCCAGCAGGAGAAGCTGAGGCCCCGCCTCAGCTACAGCTTGGAACAGACTCAAGGCCAACTAGGGAGTTTCTCTAAATCTTGGACTTTATGGTAAAAGAGACTGTGCTAAACCAACCTCTGCTCACCTTTTGGAGCAGGCCTCTCTTGGAGGGGGAGGAAAAGGGCACCTGCAAAATGGGAGAGGGAATGTTTTAACCTCTGTATGAATGTGTGAGTGAGTGTCGGCCTGAGGTGGGAAACCTGTAACACCTCTGGCTCGAGTTTGTAGTCCCACGGCGAGATCCCTAAGATCTCTTAGCCACGGGATTCGATTGGGCCAGTTCTGCGTTTCCATGGTGATAATATACGGTCTAGGGTGGGATCGGATTAGAATCTGATCGCAAGTCACGAAACCGCTGAACCCACTATGGCCAAGTTATCACCCATGACTCTGCAAAGAGTGTGGCCAGACTGGTACTTGAATGATCTCTCCTGGAGGGATTCCCAACCTTTGTCTGTCTGCGTCGTGTGGTGGGGATCAATGTGACTCTAGCTCTTGGTCTACGTAGTACAGTGGGGATCAATGTAACTTTAGCTCTTGTTAGTCAATGGAAGGGAATTCCTAGGAATGTTTGCCCTAAAGGAAAGTGTTTCAAGTCTGAGACAATGACTATGCTGTTTAAATAGCATAGGGAATACAGGAAGCTTCAGGCATGTGTGAACCATGGACTCGCCCCTTTTAGTGTCATCGGGTGGGGCTCTGGTGGCATTGGGTGGAGTGCTGGCCTCCCCGGACCACACCATGGGCAGTGTCAATGGATGTCTTTGCTGACAACACTGTGTATATAGTGATTATCAGAACTCTGCTAAGCCACGTGTCCTTTCCTCAAGTCCAGGTTCACTAATTGAAGCCAAAAGAGAGAGATTTCCCCTTCCTGTGTCCAGGGACTATCTAGAAATTGTGAATGCTTAGTTCTACCAACCTAAAAGAGGGTCAAGTCATAGCATATTCTCAGACATGCCCTGTATACATCTTAGACAAGAGATGATCCCAGGAAGATCTTTAAGTTATACTACCATCCAACTAGACAAACAAATGCCAGAAAGTTGAGAGACTATAGAGCTGGACCAAAAGTACCAGCTAGTAACTCAGGAAAAGCTTTGCCTCCCAATACCCTCAAGACTAAGGTGAAACAGACAGGAATTTCATTTAGCTTCCATGTCAGCCAAAGTCCTCATCTGTCAGGGGGAAGTAAACTCTCATGTGGAGGACAACAGGGCTCTCATCTGTTGAGGGAAATAGGTCCCCATCATCTGTAAGGGAGAGGTTGGCACCATCAGGAAGCTTTCATTTCTGTCTTGTAGGTAGAATCCTTTGTTTCTGTTTGTCCTAGGACTTTAAAAATAGGACAGGTGACCTAGGACTTAGTATAAAAAGAAAAGAAACAGAAAGAACCAGAAAGCAAAGAAATCAGAACTTGACATTTGCCTTAGGAGATAGGTTAAACAGGCACCCCAAGCAGATCAACCCAGGACCCCTCCCGACAGGGGAAAGGTGGAAAAAGATGCTTCGAATATGACCAGACTGGGCGCTTTGAGACTGTTGTGAGCACAGAAAGCTTTCATGTGGCCTATGTCCCAACTATGGGAATTTCCACTGGAGGAATATTGCCCCCTGAACCTCAGGGCCCAGGGGTCGAGCGAGTTCTCTGGTGGAGACCAATGAAATGGCCTGAAGCTCTTAGCTTCCCTCCGATGGGAAAAAGGAGTTTGCCACTGATATCCAGCAAAAGGAAGCCCAAAAGTGCCAGGTTGAGCATCTCGTGAGAACCTTGGGTTTAACGTGCAAATGGGAAGCCTCTTTGTTTCTATGTTAATAGACAAGGGAGCACAAAATTCTAGTGCTCAACTTCCTTCCTAGGCTTTTGTCAACTTTTGATTTTACTAAAATGTTTAAGATCAGGAAAATGACAGGCTCATTGCACTCACAAAGTAACTACTGAGATTCCTTATATGCTTAATAGTGATGCTTTTTAGGCATTCCTTTGTTTACATGCTGAGTGCCCGAATATTCAAGGTTTAGGCTTAATAGAATAAAATAGTTTAGCACTGTTATAAAGTCATCCACGTGGCTCTGGTTTTAGACGCACCAAAGGTATTAAAAGAGAAAATCATGGGTTACAGAAAATGCCAGATAGCATGTAACAAAAGTCTGCAGTTTAAAGATCCTAAATGCTGCATCCTTATCCAACCATTCTGATGGATAAGATTCCAACCTGATAAGATATTATCTCAAGGAAACATTTTCTGGAGAAAAAACATGGCTTTATTTAGGAGAAATAAAAAACATAGAAATTGTCAGGTCTTGGTGTTTCTTCCCAGTTCAGGCCTAAAGCCTGTTCCCTGGGGAAGGTCACTGTAACCCCATGGGCAGGTGCTAGGAATTTCTTGGTATGTCACAATAACGCCCAGGGACAGGTGCTAAACATTCTTTCCTAGGTAATTTACATTTTGCCCCGGGCTGGCGTGAGCCCCCAGGCCGAGCTGGCTTAGACCCCTTCTGCCCCTGCCGCACCCCTCTCCACCCTGGCCACAGGGGTTTGGGCTCCGTGGTTGTTGACCTCCTCTACTAGAGAGATTAAGAAAACTGGAGTGGTGTTTGACGCCAGCTTGTTCCTGCTGCTTTCCTTGACAGTATTCAGCATCGTGAGTGTGACGGCCTACATTGCCTTGGCTCTGCTCTCTGTGACTATCAGCTTTAGAAGGGTATGATCCAAGCAATCCAGAAATCAGATAAAGGCCACCCATTCAGGGCATATTTGGAATCTAATGTTGCTAGATCCGAGGAATTGATTCTGCTCTCAGTCATGTGAACTGCACCATAAAAGAACTCAGGTGCCTTTTCTTAGTTGATGATTTAGTTGATCCTCTGAAGTTTGCAGTGTTAATATGGGTGTTTACTTATGTTGGTGCCTTGCTCAACGGTCTGACACCACTGATTTTAGCTGATTTCACTCGTCAGTATTCCTGTTATTTATGACTGACATCCCAAGTGCAGATAGATCATTACCTAGGACTTGCAAGCAAGAATGTTAAAGATGCTATGCCTAAAATCCAAGCAAAATTCCTGGATTGAAGCACAAAGCAGAAAAATAAAAAGATGCTATCATAGGAAAAATTATTCTTTTAATAATTATATTGCTTAAGCCCATGCTGGGACTTATAAAATGTTGGGGACACATATAGTTAATTGTAAAATATGTTCCTTACTGAAATCAAAAGGAGCTCAATCTTTCTCTGTATATATATAAAAAAAAAATGCAGTCTCTGTTACAAGTATGTGGGCTCAGCCTCTTGGCTATCTGGTGCAGCAATATAGACTGGCTAGATTTGGAAATACTGAGAGAATATTTATGTTAAGTGTCATTATCCTCAAGCAATGGGATAGGATCTTGAAAAAATTGTCCTTCCTAAAAGTAAAGCTGTCACAGAAGTTACAGTAAACGGGTCCAGATTCACTAAGCCAAGAGAGTTGTTTTTGTTCTCCATTCTGCTGACTCCTTGCCTCACCTGATCCAGGGAAGCCCTGGTCTCGAGGCTGCAGCTCTGGCCTGAGGCACCCAAGAAAGACAGTTTATGCTATAGAATTAAAACCAGAGACATAGGTTGGCGAAAAGTTTAATAAAGTTTTTCCCTTGTCCTAAAAGGTTGCCTAAAGTTAAACTCAGTGCTTGACAGAGGGAAAAAGCAATGGCAAACTTAAGAAGTAAACTAAGAAAAACAGCAAAACTCCAGGTGTAGCTCCAGAGCAGCTCCATTAGCTAATCAATGCTGGCTTTTCATTTAGATCAGAGAAATGGTCCTACATCCCTTTGGTCCCCCAAAAGAAGAAGACTTATGTTGCTTTATTTTTCAGAATAAAAAAGGAGGATAATTTAGATTGCTCTGTACAAAGAATCAGTTCGCATTGTTTTGGACAGGTTTTAAAATATGATCTACAGTAGCCAGAGGAAAAAGGTCTCCTTGGCTTTTACACCTTGTAAATGTGTTCTTTTATTAACTCCTGCTTGCTTGTACCCACAGCAAGACTGCTGGGCTTGTTCGGTTTATCTCATGTGCCTTCCCAATTACAATGATCTGGTCCTTCTATAGATTCTGGAGACTCAATTTGCCTGTGTTTTGTCTCTTTTAGACCAACCTTGAGGTAATAGAGCCATCTATCAAAGACCTCTAGACCAACCCAGCATTTCATAGATGAGAATGTCAGACTGCTCTTATTTCCTTCGCCCCGATTCAGCAGGAAGCAGTCAGATCGAATCATCGCCCTTTATCCCCAGAGCAGTCTGAATTCTCAAATAGGTTTATGGGAAAGTGAGGCAGGATTAGAGCAGCTATGCTGGGATGGGTCTCTCAAGGTCTTTGGAATTCTGAAGAGACGTCCCCTTACTGCTGGAATCGCCTGGAAGGAACACCCCTGCTGAAAAACTGACTCCAATTCTCCCAGAAATTTACCACGAGAACTGTGACTCACACTCCATGATTGGAGTGTGCCTATAGAAAAGGGGGGAATGTTGGACCCTGAGACCCTTGCCCTAAAATTCACAAAGCAGGCTGGTTCAGGCCCACAGTATAGCCCTTGCTTGTAGTCATTCAGGCATCCATTGTTTATAGCCATCCAAGCATCCATTGTTAGTCATTGCTTAAAACTATGTACAGCCTTGAGCCTTTTACAGGTATTTCCCCACCCCTTAAGACCTCCGGCCCTTCAGTTCTGGAAAAGCAAGTTTGCACAAAGGGGAATTCCATCAATGAAGGTCACCCAGAATGAATAGCCTGCGGTTAAGCAGGTGGACTGGAAAGATCACCAAGAGCCAACTCCACCCGAGCTCTTGCCGACCAATGACTGTAAAGGTCATAGAAAATTCCTCAGTTAAGCAACCCCCCCTACCCCAAGACCCCTTAAAAACCCCTTGCCCGAGCTGCTCGGGGCCGCTTCAGTCTTTCCTGCGTGAAAGGTTGCTGAAGCCGCCCGGCGCGACGTTAAATAAAACCTCATGCTATTGCAGCGAGAAGGGTCTTGGTCTTTCTCTCGGTGGCCTCGTTCCTGACTGAAAGACGGGGGTCTTTCAACCGGCTCCCTGCATGCCTTCTCAGTGCCTGGAGCCAGAGGCAAGTAATCCTGGGCAGCCCACTGTGGAGCTGTGGCTGGGCAGGGGAAGCTGCAGGGATGGCTGGTGTGCCCGGTGCTTGGCAGTATCCACGCTGGGCTGTGCCCCTGCACTGCGTTCTTGGGAGGATTGGAGAGATAAGGATCCTGAGTGCCGCTGCCAAGAACCAAAGGCACAGGCTCCAGCAGACCACCCTCTGTTCTGATGAATGGCCCACTTTCTAGGCCAACGGATGTATGTTTTAAACTGCCTCATGCTTGATTTAAGGAACCCTCTGCCCTCCCCCATGCACTGGAGGTACCATAAAAACTGTTTGTTGTTCTTTGTACTTTGCCTGTGATGATAAAGGGTTACTTTTAAAAGTTCTAACTTGCTAGGTTACCTGCATTTCCTATAATGTTTCAAAATAACAAAGCTGTGGCCAATTCAAATTTTATTGTGTGCTTATAATCACATTTTGGTTTTTGACTGTTTATTATTATTTATTATTATTTATGCCCAATTTAAATGCACATGCACATTTAAAAATGAATCATTTTGATAACATTAAAAGGCCTGAGTAGGGGCTGGAGAGGTGGCTCAGGGGTTAAGCCTCTGCCTTCCAGGTGGAAGGTACTGAGTTCAGATCCTAGACCCCACATATAAACTCTGGGCAGAAGCGGGGGGCAGCCTGTGTTTCTGGTCCTGGTAGAGTGGAGCCTGTGAATCCCAGGGCAGACTAAACAAGGAGGAGGTGGAGACAGTCCATGGTGGTTCCCGAATTCACCCATGGTTCTACACATGCAAACACACACACATACATGCACACATGCATACATGCACAATTGAATAAATAATAATAAAAAAATTAAAAGGTTGAATACATACTGACTAAAATATCTTGTTTTATCTTGGTTTTTATGAAGCTTCACAAAAGGTGGTATTGTGTTTTAACCTAGGATTTGATAACATCACTTTTGTAATTCCTTTAAAAGTTTGTTTTCCCATGTGTAATACCAACATATCTAGCAGCCAGAAAGGAAAACTGATTTCTGAAAAATTCATTAGAATTTTTTCCTTCTCCTGGTATGTATGAGCTCTCTTTCTTGGGGACAAATCTGCTTTCTAATTTCATACTCCCATGTGCTCCCAAGATCAATGCTGGACCCAGCATAATCTGTTTTCAGGAAATTCTAAGTGCATTTTGGTCAACTTGCATTTGTGTTTCCCTTTTCCTTGCAAGATTTTGACCCAAATTAACTTAAGGAGTTTCTTTGAGTATTCATCTGCCTAAGGGGATAGATAAAATACTAGCAGGCACACCCAAGCTGACAAACCTGAAATTCTTTTCCCCACAGGGAAAGAAAAATGAATGCTGGCTTTTCACTTAGATCTGAGGAGTGGTCCTACCCTAAAGATGAGATAATGCTCTAGAAACCTATAGAACTTTTTATGTGAAGAGATAATGTCCCCCACATGTGTCATCTTAAAAAGACTTGTGTTATTTTGCTTTTCAAAACTCAAAAAGGAGGACTAATTCAGATTGTTCTGTTCAGACAGTTCACATTGTTTTGGATAGGTTTTAGGATATGATCTTGGAGATTTACAATAGTCAGAGGAGAAAGGTCTCCAATATGTAAATTACTTACAGCTCTTGGCTTTTATACCTTACAAGCATGTGTTCTTTACTAACTCTTGTTTGTACCCACAGTAAGACTGCTAGGCTTATTTGGTTTATCCCTTATGCCTCCTCTATTATAATGGTTTAATTCTTGTGTAGATCTTGGAGGCTCAATTTATCTGTGTTTTGTCTCTTTTTAAACAGACCTTAAAGTAATAAAGCCATCTATGAAGGACTTCTAGACCATCCCAGCATTTCATAGATGAGGACATCAGACTGCCCTCACTTCCATCACCCCTCATCCCTTGAGTAGTCTGGGTCCTCAGAAGAATAAGGGGTACAATGTACAGGTCTAGAACAGTCCCTTGCTGGGACAGTCTCTAAGGTCTTTGAAGGTCTTCGACCTTCTGCAGGTCATCCCCCACAGCTAGAAGCACACTGAGGGAACACTCTTGCTGAGGAACTAACTTGAATCCTCCCAGAGATAAGATAGCCAACTTCCCTATGTAGGGATTATGAGATGAGTTCTCCATATCCAAGGAAAAACTTGATCTCTAGGTCCACCTGGGCCTAAGGGCAACTGGGTTGGGCCCAATGGTAATTAGCCAAAGAGAAAAAAGCTAGTTTCCCTGGGCTTGCCATTTTTACTTCCATGTCTGTTTAAAAACAAAAAGGGGGAATAAGCCCAAATCAGCAGTTAGGGCTAGCATTATTTATTTTCAAAAGGAACAACCAGAATCAAGACTTCAAAGGCATTGGAGTCACATATCCACCAAACCTTTTATCAGGGTGTGCTGGAAGGACCCTCTCACTGGTCACTGAAGGGGAGTTTGTATTTTTCCCATTGAGGAGTCCTCACCAATTTGGGTACCAGCTAGATACCTTAAATTTTGTTCTCAGGAGAACCTTCATGACAAGACCAAGAAGGGCCTTCCTAAAAGGAATGGTGGATTGCCCATGTGGTTAACCGAAATATCACAATAAATGACAAAAAAGCAAGCATAAGAATAAAGATTATGCCATAAAAAAACAAGGGCAGACCGCCCTTGACAAACTCTTTTCTATGCTTTCTGTTTCAGAAGCCACCAAGGATCTCAGTACCTACAATGGCCAAATGGTTACTAGCACTACTGTTCCTGCTGAACTTCATAGACTCAACGAAAGCAACACCACATAGCACCCATCAGCCCCAGCAGGTCACCCAACCGTCAACCGCCTGGTTCCCTGACCTTCTTTTTGATTTAGGTGATTTGGCTAGGGGCTCATGGGACATACCAGACTGGACTGAATGACATGCCAGCCGGCCTGAATGTAGAGGGAAGAAGGGCTGTACCCTGCCTCTCACCAGATCATCTAATGATCCGGGATGCTCGCACGTGTTAAATATCTGCCCTGGACTTTTATTGTAAGAATTGGGGATGCAAAAAGACAGGGACAGGGCACTGGCTTCACCACCAAGGGCAACCCCATCAAGGTGCCATTATGAGAGGCTGCCCACTCACCCCCAACAGTCCTGCCTACACTGAGGTGGATCATGGTGAACCGAGTGCATCAAATCCGTCTGGCAATAGGACCAAAGGCCTGATCTCCTGGCATGCCTTCCAGAGGAGAGGTCCTTTCAGGGCTGGCAGCCAATGATGGGTAAGATCCTGTGAGGCAGAACAACCCAAGCCAGGTGCAGTCCAATATGCTGGACCCTTTCTGAGGCGGGGTCAATGAGGTCAGAGCAAAGACTTCTGGATCCTGCTAGCTGTCAAAAGGGATGGATGTAGGGGGAACAGACCAGACAGGCCTGTATTGTCTGTACATGCAACTTCCCCAAGCTACCTGCTGTCATGCCTGGTGCTTATCCAACCCACCTGACTGAGAAAACCAACCCGGACAGGACAACAGTGTAAGCTCACACTGAGACTTATGGGATGCTGGGCACATGTATAGTTAATTGTAAAATATGCTCCTTATTGAAATCAAAAGGAGCTCGATCCTCCTCTATATATTTTAAAATACAGTCTCTGTTCAAACAAAAAGGGGGAGATATTGTGCCAGCCCAGGAAAGATGGCACTGGGAGGAAGGAAGCAGGGCATAACCAAGCACATAGGACCTAAGATGGTGCTGGGAGCTAGTGTGCTGGGCGTAACCCTGTTTGCATCACAGGGAGCCCTGATTGGTTCAAAGGAGTTTCATACACATGTAGCCTGCATGTTGTTCTGGCCATTAATGTGATTGGCTGCCCGTTTCACACCTTGCAGTCTTTTGTCTTTATAAACTGCTGCACCTCCCACAATAAACTGAGTTTCTGCTTTGACTTGACTCCCTGTCACATGTGAATACCCTCAGAGGGCTGGGAACAGGCGGACAGCGCATTCACCCCTCTCCATTCAGTCAGCCGAGAGCTGGCAACACAAGTCTGAACCCCACATCACCAGCCCACCAGCCCAGGACCCATTAGGCATGCCAGATAAGAAGCAGTTGCAGCCAGGGGAGGGACATTGCTCCAGAAGGCCTCCAATTCCCCCCAACTTACCCAGGGGTCAGGAGACAGCCATATCCCACAACCAGTGGATCCCATCCAAATCCAGAGAAGCTTTCCCAACAACAGCCAAAGTCAGATAATTTCATTTGACTCAAGAGATCCAAAAACAGGGCTGGAGAGGTGGCTCAGGGGTTAAGCCTCCGCCTTGCAGGCAGAAGGTCCTGAGTTCGGATCCCAGATCCCACGTATAGACGCCAGACGGAAGCTGGGGCGGCCTGCGCTTCTGGTCCTGGTAGGGTGGAGCCTGTGAATCCCGGGACAGAAGGAGGTGGAGGCGGTCTATGGTGGTTCACGAGTTCGTCCGTGGTTCTACACATACACACACACACACACACACACACACACACATGCGCACAGTTGAATAAATAATAATAATAATAAAATTAAAAAAAAAAAAAAAAAAAAGAGAGATCCAAAAACAGCTCCCAAAAAAGCAGCCACAGAATTAATAGAAAATACCCAAATCACATCATAAAACCAAAAAATATGCTAAGTACCAAGAAAACATGACTCTTACAAAAAAATCAATCTCCCCTACTATACATTTCAACCAGAACAATCTCATGGATAGTCAGGAAAGCAAAACTGAGGATAATGTCTTCTAAAGAAATGGTATTGACATGATCACCAAGCTTCAAGAAGAAGTACAGAAGGAGTGTGAGGAACTACAAAATGAATTTGAAGAACTCAGAGAGGAAATGAGTAAGCACATGGCCTTATATGAAGAAGAAAATAATAAAAACCTATCTGAGATGAAAAAGAAATAGAGGAAACAAGAACAAGCTTAGAACAGGTAGAAAAATGTCAAACTGAAATTCGTCTGGAGCACAAAGCTAAACTAACTGACACTGAAAAACCAAGAGACTCACACACAGAATAGATCAAGCAGAAGACAGAATATCAGATATGGAAGACAAGCTGACCGAATAAGATCATTCAATTAAAGAAGCTGAAAAGACTAAAAGAAAAATTATGAAAGAAATATTTGGGACTGTGGAATATCAAGAAGAAACCAAACCTATGTATTCATGGAATCCCAGAACAGAAAGTCCAAGAAAACATTCCAGCTCAGATCTTTCAATCAATCATAAAGAGGAACTTCCCACATCTAAGGAAAGAGTGCTCATTCCAAGAACAAGACACATATTGCACACCAACCACATATGACCAAAACAGGAGCACAACAAAGCAAATAATAGTAACAACATCACAGATTTGGAATAAAGAGAATGTTTGAGAGCTTCAAAAGAGAAAAACAAATCTTTACGCCTATTAGAATAACAGCTGACTTTCCAATGGAAGCTGCAAATGCCAGAAGTGCTTAGAAAGGCATTTATCAAGTCATGAATGACCACAAATATCAATCCAGGTTGCTATATGCAGCCAAATTATCAACCTTGCTTGAAGATGTAAGAAAAATATTTCACGACAAAAATAAAGTCCTTCCAATCTACCAAACCAGACCTGCAGGAGATACTAGAAAAAAATTCTCAAGGTAGACAAAACTGATCAACACACTTGAGAAGATAAAAAGGAAAAATAATATCCATACAACTACTAAGCAGAGAACTACCAACACACACACACACACACACACACACACACACACACACACACACACACCTCAAAAAATGACAGGAATCAACAAAAACTCTTCCAGCACCCAGAAATGCAAAGGAGTATAAGCTGGTGGGGGGAGGGGAGTAGAAGAAGATCTCCAAACAGCAGAAACAAAAGAACATGGGTAAACAGTTTAAAAGGGCTTTTATATGAGAAAAATCTTAAAGAGGAAGGAAAAACAGGAATAGGATACAATAGGGAGTGATATTAGCCTCAAGGTTACCAACCACCTACTTCTTAGCCCCTAACCCTCTCACCATCCCCCTGATAGGGACTAAGCAACAGTGGACAGAGAGAAAACTGACAATAGACAGGATCAGATGCCTCAATACTAACCATGAACACCCAAATAAGCCTCCATTTAAACACCTCTCATTTTATCTTGAGATGAAAAACATCTCAACACCCAAACAAGACACAGCCTAGTATCATGTAAGAGCAATGAAACAGACAACAGCCACCAACCAGAATGCGGAGTACCAGCCAATACAGGCCAACCAAATCTCTCCCTATCCTAAGGCTCAGGGAATCTTGCTGAGGTGGGGGCATTAAGATTGTAAGAGCCTAAAGATGGGGAAGTCCATCTCTGGTCAGGACATTCCCGTCAAGACAGGGCTGCTGCATCCAGGAAGTCACTGCAATGAGACTTGTCCTACTGAGATCTTCACAATGCTTGGCATATCAATACTCCCCCACAGACTAGGGACAAATAATTACATGCATTGGGAACGTTAGGGGCTACTGCTAGACAGACGAAAGGGAATGCCTTATCAGTGGGTCTACCCAAGGAAAGGCTACTTAATCTGCCACAGAAGCCTGAGTCCCTACTAGAACAAATATTCTAAAAGAAGACCTGGGACCCATAGAAGCAGACAGACAGGAGGGAGAGAGATGGTGAAGGGAAAGAGGAAGAGACAAATCATTATGCTTGTAAAACTAGAAAAAGAAAAAAAATTTAAAACATGACTAAATATTTTATCTTTCTCATTTTTCCTAAATAGAACAAAAACTTCATATCATGTGTTCATATAAAAGGTAAAATATTCATATAAAAGTTAGCAATTAAGTTAGTTTACTACTTTCTGTCCATCATTTGTATGAGTAGTGTGGTCTTCACTTTTTTCCTAGAAAGAATAGCAAATATCTTTAAGGCAAAGCATAGTATTTTCTTTAAAAATTCTAACAGGTATGTTTCCTTTCCATGTGCCTTTCCTCATTTTCAAATAATGATTTGTCTGGATGTCTTACTCCCTTCCTTCTTGCATCCTTATTTTTATCTATATTTCTAACTTTCATCTTACTTCAGTATTTGATTTTTAATTTATATGAATTTATATTAGTTATAGTCATATCCATAAGTTAATAGGACACTTCTTGATAATATGTCCAATTCTCTTCAAGGTGTTCTGAGGATGACCAGTGACTCTGTTTCAAACTAATTAAATGTAGTTCCAACTACAAGGTTTTCTTCTTACACTGAAAGTAAAGAAAGCTCTTATGGGTATCAGAGCAGAATGGTAGAATAGGGACTCCAGAAATCACACCTACATGGAAAACTCAATTTGAGCAATTATACACACATGAAATTAACCTCATGAGAGTTAAAGGAACCAGGTAAGAAACTACAGAACTTGTCTAGGGCATGATAAGAAAAGATACATTGAAGAGTGTTAATGGACAGTTTTATATCACCTCTTCACTGTTCAAAGCAGCGCAGTGAGATATCACAGTAAGAGACTGTTCACTTGGGGACAGGTGAGAAAGGTCATTGCCCTTGACTCGGTTGTACCTATGAACCCTCACCCTCTGTATTTTCTACTTTTCTCTTTGTTGTGAGAAAATACCTGATAAGAAGTAATGAAAGGGAGTAAGAATTTATTCCATTTCAAGGTTTGAGTCCATAATTATGGGAAATAAATGATAGTTGGTAGCATAAAGCAGTGGAAACATGAGATCACTAGCTCACTTCTTGATGGGCTTGCTGGAAGGAAACAGTTCAGGATAAAAATAGACCTGTTCTGTAACCTCAAGAGTTCTGTCCTGAGAACCCTAGGCCTGCCAGTGAGTTCTTACATTCAGAGGATTGCAGAACCTTCCAAAACAGTGTCATCAGGTGGGGACTAAGTGTTCAAGCACATAAACATTTGAGAAACATTTAATAGTTAAGTCATATGATAAGACCCTTTCAACTTTCCGAGGAATCTCTGCACTCATCTCCAAAGCATCTACACTGCTTTACACTCCCACCAGCAGTGAATGGGTATTCCGTTTTCTCTACATCCTCACCAGCATTTGCTGTTGCTCCTCTTCTTGATCTTAGTAAAGTAGTATTATAAGGTAGTTTTAATTTGCATTTTTCTGATGACCAGGGAAATCGAAAAGATTTTGCTAATATTTGAATTTCTTTTCGTGAGAATTCCCTACTTAGATCCAGGGCCATTTTTTTTTTCTCTTTGAAAGGCTTTTATTGATATACAAAATAAAGAAAACTTTATATATCACAAATCACTACATACAGCAATAAATACCCAGGCCAGGCCCAGCACTGCCCCTCATGGACAATAACTTAGCAATGGGTGGGCACCAAGGCTGCTGCCTGCTGAGGCCAGGCTGCTGACCACCCTAGCTGGAAGGAATGTCCAAGATTCACCTTGCAGCCAGATCCCTGATGGTACTATGTGGGTGAAGGAGCCTGGCCCTCATCTTGCCGCTAAACCCCAGCCCCTCTTCAATTAGATCTTCAAACACTCCCACCCTAACCCATCCCAGGGTACCCCTCACCAATCCCTGGCTTCAGCCAGGCAGGGCCGAAAACTCTGCATGGATGAATCTCTGAGCACCACAAGACAAGCAGCTGGACACACGGTAGCCCTTGTCTTGTTGCCAGAAGGAGGCTTTTTGTACCACTTGTGTTTGGTTAAAGGCTTCAGGGACTAGCACACAGAAAGCACAAGAGAGTGAGTCTGGGCCATGAGGTGGCAAGAGAGGCCTAAAGCCCAACTATGTCTCAAGAATAGGAACACTCCTCCCTCAGGCTGCAGAGCCGCCCACACCAGCACTGCTGCTACCCACACAGGCCTGGGACACAGGTCAAAAGCAAGGCAGGCCATGGACAGGCCATGGGCAGTGTTGGCATTAGTTGCCCAGATGTGGCACCTAATCTGTTCTCCAAAGCAAGACAGTCAACAGGAAAGTGAAAACACGCCAAGGAATGGATTCTGGAGGAAAATCGTTAATATGTTGGTTCCTTTCACCAAACCACAGCATAAAAAATAACTCTGAAGGTCCTAGAATGGAAGCAGTGTGGCAGGCGGTGGCTCAGGCGTCCCGGCTATGGATGGGAGATTTGGCCAAGTCACCAGAAAGGCAGCAGAGACGTGGGCTCACCATTTCAAAGAGGGCTGTAGCTCAACAGATCAGCAGACCCTGATTCTGACCCGCAAGGGTGGTGGTAACAGGAATCCCAAGAACAGCCTGTGAGGACTCCTGCACTAACAGTGCTCTCCCCAGCAGTCAGAGACCACAGGGGCGACTCTCTAGGGTCACAACTCCCTGAGAGCTGATCTGGCTCCTGGTGAGTTTTCCTCAGTTTTTGAAAGCTGAGTGTCCACATCAGGAGGACGAGTAGGAGCGGAGCGGTCAAGGCAGGAGGAAATCGCATATTGTAGTTATTCAGCAGGGAAGTTTGGGAGACCTGGCCTCAGCCGAGCATCCTCTAACTCGCTGTCAGAGCAACCCAGAGAACACAACATACTCACAGCAAGAGGACCGAATTAACGCCTTTGGGACACAGCCAATAGTCATACACGATGTAGAGAAGGCAGTGGCAGGGCTGACTCAACAGGCAGCAAGAATTCTCCCCAGACCCGAAAACAGTTGCTTCAAACCCTCAAACCAAGAAAAGTCTCAGCACCCCCTGAAGCTTCTCAGATCAGGGTCCATTTTTAATTGGGCTGCTTTTCTTTCTTGGCGCTCAGTTTTTTGAGGTTTTTTGTTTGTTTGTTTTATTTTGTTTTTTGTATACTCTGGAGTATACAAAAATCCTTTGTCAGATTCATAACTAGCAAAGATTTTCTCCCGTTTTATGAGTTGTCTTTTTGCACAAATAACAGTTTCTTTGCAGAACAGAAACTTTTCAATTTCATGAAATCCCACTGGTTGATTATTAGTCTGTTTCTGTGACTTTGGGGTTCTGTTAAAAAATCTTTACATAAGCCTATCAAATCAAGTGTAAAGCATTTTTTCTTCTAACAGTTTCAAAGTTTTGGGTTTAACATCAATGTCTTTGATCCATTTGGAGTTGATATTTGTGTAAGATGATAGGTAGCAAGAAATTTTCATTCTTCTCCATGTAAATTTCCAGTTTTCCCCAACATCACTTGTTGAAGATGCTATCTTTTCACCAGTGTTCATGTTTGGCACGTTTATCAGAAATCGAGTGGCTGCATGTGAGGGTGCTTATATCTGGATCCTCCAGTTGTAACTGGCTGCCTTGCCAGTGACTACTGATGAGCATCTGATACGAATTTACTGAAGATAACCAGAGGACCTCAGATATTGCAATTCTGAAGTGCTTTCACAGTGCTCAGTGATTGTTTTTATTAGGAATCACAGATACACACACACACACAGACACACACACACACACACACGCAGAGGAAGCAATGACAAAGACAAATCAGGTCATGCAAGGATTCCCTATTAATACTGACAGGAGGTAGCTGGATTCTGGAAATACCAGAATCCTGAGAGGAATCTATACTTTGCTCCCAGAATTCCAGGAGCAAGTGTGTAGACATTCTACCCCTCCATTCTGTAGCCAGGCAAGGTCTAAGAAAAATTTGTTAATTAGTGAACAAAATGTCATTATTTCTAAGAAGCATGGGAGGAGGTATCATGTTCCCCTACACCCAGTAAGCTTACAGCCATCATTCCTATTTTAAAAGGAGGACTGAAAGGAGAGAGCAAAGAACGAAAACATCAAAACAAAACTGAAACCCATCAGGGCAAAAAGAAATAAGATATCTATGACAAAAAAAAAACAGTTTTATGATTTTTATTTTTAAAATTAAATTCATTAAAAGACATTAAAAATAAAATTCATACCCACAACGATATTTCAATGCATATAAACATTTGTATACTGTTCAAATCAGGCTGAAAGTATTTGTCTCTTTAACCAAATATATTTCTTTATGGTATGAAACTTCAAAATCTTTTCTCTAGTTTTTCTGAAAGATATACTAATTTACTTTTGGCTAAAATCCCCTACTGTGCACTAACACATCAAAACTTCTGTAATTTAATACCCACTGATCAACCTTTTCCCATTGCTCCTTCCATATTCTATCTAGTTGTCGGTCACTTCTATTAATAACCATTCTACTCTTAACTTCTATGGGGTCAACATTTACTATTCCAAGTAGGAGTGATATTCTTGCTTGCTTTATTTCACTATATAAAATTATCTCTAGCTCCTTCCATATGTCTGTAATGATGGTATTTATTCTTTTGCATGGCTGATTAATATTCGATATACACATCAGTATCTTTTTGTCATTTTAGTAGTTCACAGGAAGATTGTTTCTGATTTTGACTAGCGCATATAGTATAGTACTAATAGAAGTACAGTATCTTTTAGTATGCTGATTTCATTTTATCTGCATATTTACCTAATTGCTAGATCATACAGTAATTTTATTTTAATTTTGAGGAAATTAGATGCTATGAATTTACATTCTCACTAACGGTATCCAAAGATTCCCTTTTCTTTAAATCTTGCCAACACTAAGTGTCTTTTTCCTTTTGATAATAACTCTTCTGATTTTCATTTCCCTGATACTAACTGTATAATAAAAGCAATATCAAATCCTTAGTATTGACTTTGAAAAACTTTGTGCTTAATCTCTTAAAATCTGCTCCAGACAAGTTGAAGATTAAGTCTCAGAGCTCAAAAATTAAACAAATAGTCCTTTACATATTTAACCAAAGAAAAACTAGTGCCAAATGTTTATATTTTATTTGGCAGTTATAAATGTGAATCCACACAAGTTCAAACTCTAGACAGCAAACACACAGACTGTATAATTTTCCTTTCTTTTTCCTAGAGTTGTATGGGTCAAATGTTATATCGAAGGAAAATATTTTCAGATTATCACAACTTTATTTGAAATATCATTTCAATTTAAATGCATAAAATCAGTCATAATATGTGAAAACATAAGTTAAGTAGCAACTGGTAAAATTCATATTTCATATATATGAACATGTATATAACAAACAAGTATCTTTGTAGTATATCTACAATACTATTTATTAGTAGTGTGCCTATTTATCTGAGCATTTATGACATTGCATGTTTTGTCATCTGTTTCCTCATCAGTGTGTAATTTTACTTCTCTATTAATATAATATAAATTATTGATAATATTAGCCATTGCATTATTTAGATTTCAATATATTTGAATATGTACAATATAGAAAATAGCACATAAATTCATGCATTCAATGTCCTATTTTTTTCTCTCTAGGATCCTCATTAAAGTGAAAATGAATATTTTTTCTCATTGAATCATCTCTTTAGTGGACATATCTTTGAATAACTATGAATAAATCAATGAAAGAAAAATTTACTTGAATATATTTTTAATTGCTTTTATTGTATCACACATTATTACAGTGAATTGATCATAGTTTCATATTAGTCTCCAGTAACATCTCCCCTTCCTTTCCTACTACAAACTTTTTTCTCCCCTAAAAATGGCATACTTCAAAGTTCACAAAGCATGCTCCATTTAAAATACATTAATATAGAAAATATTACCTGATGAAATCAACTTATGAAATTAATGCATTTGAGATCAACCAAAATGATCTTAAAAAGTCAATTCATCTTGAAAATACAAAAGAAATTACATAATTTGAAATTTCATACTTAAAATATCCAATGGAGCATATATGCCTTTTATGAACTGATATATTTAGAACTACTTTGGTGCATATCAACTCATAGAATATCTCACAAATAAATACATGGCATGTCCATAAAGTCTTATAATGGAAATAAATTTTACTTGAATGTAGAAATAAAAAGAAGTTGACTAACAAATTATAAATCAACTATCATAGGACATGGTCAAATTTTGAGAAAAAGAATATGTAACATGAATGCTTAGGTTCTAAGGTTTTAATTACCTTTCATAGTCTTTTTACATAATTTTCATTTCATTTGCTTACAGAAAATACTACTTTGTGCACAACATCCTTAAATGCTTGTTTTACTTGCTGGTTCCTTAGGGTGTAAATGAAAGGATTCAGCATGGGGACAACAGAGGTGTTGAGAATAGCAACTCCTTTAGTCAGGGATGCCTTTTCTTTGGCTGAGGGATTGGCATACATGAATATGCAGCTTCCATAGGAGAGGGAGATGACTATCATGTGAGAGGAGCAGGTGGAGAAAGCTTTTTTTCTCTGACTGGAAGATGGAATTCTTAGAATAGTCCCAATGATGTACATGTAAGATAAAATCACCAATGCCAAAGTGAACAGCAGAGTCACCAGAGCAAAGTAGAAACCAATGACTTCCAGGAGCCATGTATCTGAGCAAGACAGTTGCAGGAGGGGAAAATAGTCACATGCAAAATGATCAATGACATTGGAAGCACAGTAATCTTGTTGAAGCAAGAGCATAAGGGGTGGGAACACGGTCAGAAAACCACCCACCCAGGCACACAGCACAAGCAGGATGCATACCTTCTTGCTCATGATGGTTGTGTAATGAAGGGGTTTGCAGATGGCCACATAGCGATCATAGGACATAGCAGTCAGAATGTAAAATTCAGCTACCCCCATGAAGATAAAGAAAAAGAGTTGAGCTGCACAGTTGTTGTAAGAAATTGTCTTATCTTGGGTGATAATAGCACCCAAAAACCTAGGGATGCAGACAGTTGTAAATGAGATTTCCAAGAAAGAGAAGTTCCGGAGGAAGAAATACATGGGTGTTTGCAGATGAGAGTCCATCAAAGTTAGCGTGATGATGGTCAGGTTTCCAGTGATACTTAATATATATGTGATTAACAGAAAAAGGAAAATCACAATCTGAAGGTCAGGGTCATCAGAGAGGCCAAGGAGGATGAACTCTGTGATCACTGTGTAATTCATTCTCTCTTTTCCTCTCTCTCTTTCTCTTTCCGTCTCTCTCTGTCTTTATCATCTCCTCTAATTCATCTTTTAAAGATATTTATGAAAAATAAAAATAACAAAGAAGTTGGAAAATATAACTCATTATGTTCAATATCAATTGATTTAATTCTAAAATATCTTCTCCAATTAAGGATATTATTTTTACCTACTCACTTTGAAATGATATATAAAATTTTTGTTCATTTCTAATTAATTGTAAATATCATTAACTCTTGTGCAAACTCATGAAACATAGGTTTTACTTTTTTATTCTCGATATGTGCTTTAGAAAGGACTGACATCTAAAATTGCAAATAGATTATTTTAATTCCTTTGAAAGGTAACAATGAAAAATAAAAGACTAAGGAAACTCATAACTCCTTTGGGTAATGATTTTTAATAACAAATAAAATATTTTTAAATTATTTCATTTTAATTAACTAAATGTATTTTAAGATAGAATTTGGGCTAATTGTTAAGAATATATGAACATTGTATGGGAATAGTTTATATTTATGATATAATACACAATTTTATTTAACAGACATTGAACATATTCCTTATTCCTTTTTGGCTTATCTTACAATTTAATAAAAATCTGTATCAATTGATTATTTTTGGAAAGCTAAAAAGTGAATATATTACATAGAAATTTGACTTTGGAAATCAAAGACAAGTGCACTATTTGATTTACAGTTTACTCTAAAACACAACCTGGTAAAGAGATTGCTTGCCTTGGATCTCAACAGCTCTGTCACTGGAATTGTAGCACAATCCATTTTCCACTTAATCATTCTCTTCTTTATTAACTAGGCTTCATGGAAATGTGTTTTATTCTCCAGCATTTTTGCTTAGTAGGACCAGTCATGATATTGATCTTTTCAAAATACCTAGAGATGTGCAGAAAACCTTTCCCATTCATCCTAGACGGTTCACTTTTTCTCAGCTGTTCAAAAGCAGCATGTTACAAGGATATAGCATTGTTCAGATTCAATCTGCTAAATCCTAATAGTTGTCGTCTCTGCACTTCAGAAAAATTTCTGCTCAGAAGAACTGAGTATAAAAATCATTGCTTACTGCTGAGGCCTGGTAAAATTCACAATAATCAGATTCCATTTTAGTTTTTCTTTATTTTGTGATGGCTGTGTGAAAATTCTTAAAGAAACAAAACTAGTATATTAGAAACCTTCAGAAAGTATGGAAATACACTATACTCCTCATCTATATTTTAGAAGTTAAGGAAGAGACGTTTAGCAGAAAAAGATATTATGATGTTGGGTATCTTCTGATTGCTTGTACTTATAGAACAAATATTTCAAGTCTACTCATTTTAATTTTTAAAGATTCAGGCTCCTGGGAACATGAAGAAGACCAGGCATATGTCTGTTGCTTTGTTGGGAGCATTAGGGATTTATGGAAACTGTCCTTCAATATTTCAGTTAGCTCACAACTCTGCTCAGTAGGGGATCTCCCTGGAGAGTATTGCAATCACCTTTGTAACCCACAGAGAGCTTACAATGTCGTCTCCTACAAAATATTCAATGCCATTAATTACAATGACTTCTATTTCATATGTGATAATTATTATGAAATCTGTTCTTTTGAAAATCTGAAACTCTTTACCTACTAGATACTTGTACTTTTCACATGTAAATTTTCTACAAATGCCTTTGATTGCTTATTTTTATTTTTCTTGTGGGTGCTAAGGCATGCAGAAACAAAAGCTTATGTTGCTAAATTAAATAATAGCAGGTATAATGCTCATACTAAAATATATGACTAACTTAATCATACAAATTATAACATTTAATCATAGTAGCAACTTTGTATTTCTGATCATGTTGGTTGTTATGGTTTTATATCATTCTAATAAGAAATATCATGAATGATGATTTATTTATGTAAAATTCTTAAAGTGGATTAAGTTAATTATTTTTCCACATATTTTCCCAAGTATCTTTTTAAAAAAAATTATTAGTGTGTGTCCACATGTCCATGCATGCATATCACAGCACACATGCAGAAATCAGTGAACTTAAGTTTTCAGTTTGAACACAAGTACCTTCACCTGCTCAGCTATCTCACAAGCTCCCTGTTTTATAATAGTTTGATAATAAAGTAAACATTATCAAACATTGCAAGTATGCTTGACTCATCATTTTATAACCTATAATGTACATTAAATGATTTAATGAAATAAATGCTATATATTTTGACAAACTGCTAAACATACTTAATATATGTAGTGCCTTTAAATAATAACTGTTTTGTTTTATATTAACTACCATTATTGAAATATAAGTTGTAAAGCTGCATACATATAAAGGTGTACAATATAATGTATTGATATACATATGAATCATGAATTCAGTAGTAATAAAGTCATTTGTATTCTATGTCTGAAATGCAAAACTGAGAATTCCTATTGCTATAAAGTGAGTAATTATTCTGGCAGATATGACACCACATCATAAGGTGGGATAACCATCTGAATAAAGTCCCATTAAGCAATTATGTGGAAATAGTAAAAATGGCTTCAGCCATAAAACTCCAGCTAATAATAAGAAATATATTTCATCATATTCATGAAAAGCAAATGTGTCATACTGTCAGTGAGGGTGTTCTCCTTCTATTTGAATTCAGAAATTTAAGGTTTGTTGTGTGCTACAGACCCAGTCAAAAACCCATAGCAAAGCAAGTCATAGGCCTTAATGGCCTATGCTCCTGATTTGCTAAATGGACTGATAAGTCTGTTGAATTGTCTCTTAAATATTATCTTTATATTTACAGATTATCGCTGCCATCAGGTTTTCTCAGAGAAGTTTCTTTATGCAGGGGGTAATGGTTTCCACAGAAAATCATAACTAGTTAAGGTGATGAGAATAAACAGCCTTTGAGTGCCCAGCGATAAATAACACATCTATATATTACTGTCTCCAGAGAACATCACAGGAAAAGTGGGGAGTCGTGTGAAATGTTGACTACTGGACATGACATAGTCATTGCACTCTTGGATTTACAATAGCTATAATTACTTGTACACAAAGCTGTTTAAGATAGGGGCTGCAAACTTCCTGTTTTGGAATGAGTAGGAACTCACAAGGACATAGCACTTTCTGAATATTTACATGCAGAAAATGATTTCTAGGGGTAGAAGATATATTTTTTTCAGTGAGGTAGGTCCTGTTAGAGTGTTCATGCTTTTGTAATAACCCATTAGCAACCCTAATGAAATTCATTACATCATTGAAAAAATACGAAAGTAGAAGAGGGACTTCTTGGGAAGAGGAAGAGGATCAGCAGAATTAGGAGGGCACAAGAGTGTATAATGGAGTGAGTATGATTAAAATATGCTCCAGATATACATGGAAACATCTGAATGAAACCTATTATGCATAATGAATATTTATTAATAAAAATAAGAGACAAAATAGGCTAATGAATAGATGGGATAATAATGGCCGATAAACATGGAAAAAAACTTAGTAACCATGTGAGAAATGCATAGCAATGCTACACTGATACTTTTGTTTTACCTCAGTCAGAATTGCGATCACTAAGAAAACAAATACCAGCAAGGACAAGGACAAAGGGGACACTGGACATTTCTGGTAGAATATAAATTAGGCCACTATAGAAGTCAGCATGGAAATTTCTCAAAAAAATATCATATGATTTAGCTATTCCACTCCCAGATACTTACCAAAAGGACACCCAATCAACATATCACTGAACTACTGGCACATCAACATTTACTCCAGCACTATTCTAAACAGCTTGTTTATGGGGTCATCCTGGGTGTCCAACAACAGACCAATGAATAAAGAAAATGTGGTGTGCACATACAGTGTTTATCACTTCCAGAGTTGTGCCTACTGAACTTTTGTGCCTACTGAACTTTCGTGCCTATTGAACTTTTGTGCTTATTGAAAAGTCCATGTGAACTGACTTTTACATGAGCATTCTAGGTTTTTTAACCTATATTTTTAGTGAAAAATTTTCAAGGTAGAATTTGTAAGATAACTAAGAATAGTAAATTATATGTACTGAAGTATATATAAGTGAATAAAATGGAATTTTCATAACACATTGAAAGTCTTTCATGATTTGCAATAGACTCTAGTTGTGAGATTATAAAAGATTCAAAGGAAAGGTCTACAATGAATCTTTCCTTACTACAAAATCTTCTTCAGATCCATGCAAAATTCTTCCCAAGTAGATTCAGATGTCACTGCTTTTAAAATCTATGTAAATTTCCCATGAAAACGTTTAGCCAAATTCAGAAATGTCAAAAACTGAGAATTAAGCATATTTTAAAATGCCTGTTTTGATTTTAGCTGTCTATCAACTTTTGAGAAACTCTATTTTTTTCAAAACTCATAATCCATACAAAGGAGAGAACCAACTTATGAAAGTTTTCCTCTGACTTCTACATGCACATATAATAAACAATTTTTTTGTTTTTTAATTGAGAATATTTCATTTACAAACAAAATGCATTTTTGTGCATCCTCCTATCCTCCACTCTTCTCCAGTCTTATCCCTTATACCCTATTTTTGTCTCTTATTTTTATTAATAAATATTCATATGTGGTTCGCAGGTTCCCTGTTCTAATAAGGAACCATATCTCAAAGGTAATACATGACCCTTCAGTGGGCAAACTCAAAAGTGGGGACTCACCCTTCTTTTGTCCAGCATCTGCCCCTGAGATTTTTTTCTGAGTGTAGTTGTTTCTCCTCAGATACTTGCTGGCCCATGAGAGAATGTTGATATGTCAGTCATTGTGTAGATCTGTGGTAGTAGACCTCAGCAATGAGTTCCTGATTATAGTAGCCCTAATATGACTGGAGTGTCTTGACTGGTAGAACACATCCACAATTTTAGGCTCTTACAATCTTACCGCCCCCTTTTCCACAAAGTTCCTTGAATTTGAGATGAGAAGAGATTTTAGTGGTCTGATTAGAGCTGAGCATTCTAAGGTTGCCAGTACTTTGCCCTCTACCAGTTGTGGTTTTCTGCATCACTAGTCTTCCATTGCAGCACAGTACATCTTAGTTGAGTGCTAAGAGCTTTTCTTGTCTATGGATAAAGTAAGAAGTGCTTAGATGGTAGGTTACTATCAAGTATTTGTAATTAGCATTAAGATATCTGCTCCAGTCTAGTGCAAATTTTCTCCTCTTCCACTGCTATTTGAATAACTTTGCAGTACCAGATATGAGTTTCCTGACAATAAGGGGTGGGGTGTGTTAGAACCCATCCAGAGAATAATTAGTTACCTTTGGGCCTAACATCCCACTTCTGCTCCATTGCTTCTTTCTTGTCAGAGTTGTAGCTTGAAGCAGTTATAGCTACATGAGGCTTCTGATCTTTTATTCTCCCCAGTCAACTACTTTTTTTGGCTCTTTGATCCCTTACTTCTTAATAAGTCCTATCTCCTTTCTTCCCTCACCTTTAAGACTTTTGTTCAATAGTTGCTATACCCACGTATTTACTTATGCTCTTTTGTCTCCATTCTTTTTATTTTATGTTTTATAAATTTATTAAACTATCATTCTTATGTACATGCTCTTCGCATTCCTCATTTTCCCTTCCCTTCCTCCTTTTCTTCCCTCCCACTTCCATCCCATCCCACCCTCACATCTCTATGTGGATCCAGTCTACTCCCTCCTATTCTCCTGTCCTTTGGTTGTTTGTTTTTTCTTTTATTGATTTGTTTTTTTCCCAATCACACAAGCTTAATAGGTACCCTGGTCCTCTTCCTCCTCCACCACTCCCCAATCCCCCTTGCACTCTCCACACCCTTTTTCCCTTCCTTTCATCTTCCTTCCCCTTCTCCCAGTGCCTTCCCCTTTCTTCCTCCCATCCCCTGAGGCCTCCTTTTGTGTGAATGCCAAACCTCCCTCTGAATCCTCGACCCTAATGAGGGGTAAGGACTCGGTGGCATAGACCAGAGCCCTTTCTTCGGCTCCCACTTAGTATGGGAACATTATTATGACTGTTAATCCCTTGCCTAAACTTTGAGGGGGTCATTGATCTGTAAGTCATTGTACAGGTCATACAAAGTTCGATTATGGCTACTGCAACTCTAACTCATGTGGATATCTTGCATATCATTGGTCTTCCACATCTTTAGGCTCTTAAAATCTTGCTTCCCTCTCTTCCACAAGTTTTCCTGAGCTTTAGGATGGGGAGAGATTTGGATGGTCTGGTTCCAGGTAGTTAATGTAGGGTTTTTGTTGTTCTGAATTATGGTTTATTGTTGTTTTCAGTTTTGCTTTTCCTGCACTGCCCTTGGCTCCTTCTTGATTGGTATTGAAGGTCACCTCCTAACCAAAGATAAAAGGCTGTTTAAATAAAGATCTTACTATAAGAGGAGATTCACAGGTAGATGGAATAGGCATAGAACACTGTAGTGAGGGGAGGTCAGTGTCCCATTTGCAAATGGTTACAATCTATCTGCCAGTCCCTATATCCTCCCAGATCAAAACTCCTCAGTCCCAAGTGACCAGGAAGGGAAGTGAGAGTGAGCTTCACCAGATGTCTTGCTACTTACATGCAATACTTAACAATGACTTATTTTCTCCGTTGAAGCATGATCCCCTCTCTCCTTTTTTCTGGGGGACCTTTCTTCCTCTTCCCTCCTGTTTATAATCTTTGTGATTAGAGTAGGAATTACAGAGATTTATCCTTGAATATGTCATTAATGGGTTTGGTACTAGGATCCACTTATTAGGGAAGACATGCTGTGTCTAATTTTCTGTGTTTGGGATACTTCTCTCAATAAAATTTTTTCTAATTCCATGCATATCCCCATAAATTCCATTAATTCATCATTTTTAATGGCTGAGTAGTATTCCATTGTATAAATATACCACATTTTCCTTATCTACTCGTCAACTGTTGGACATTTGGGCTGATTCCATGCCTTTGCTATTGTAAACAGTACTGCTATGAACATGGTTGTGCTTGTGTCACTGCAGTGAATTTTTGCTTTATGGGTGATTATTCACACAAGTGGTATAGCAGAGTCATATGGCATTGCAATCTTTAACTTTTTTAAAACTTGCCAGACTAATCGCTAAAGTGCTTGCATAAGCCTGCATTCCCACCAGCAATGTAGGAGAGTTCCCTTCTCTCCACATCCTCTCCAGCATGTGGTGTTGTTTGTATTGTGGATTTTTGTCATCCTGACTGGGGTGAGATGATATCTCAGGGAAGTTTTGATTTGCATTTCCCTGATGACTAAAGATGGGGAGCATTTTTTAAGATATTTGGTAGACATTTCAATTTCCTCCCTGGAAAAGTTTCTTTTGAATTCCCAGGCCCATTTTTTAATTAGGCCATTTATATCCTTGGTGTTTAGTTTTCTAAGTATTTTGTGCACTCTGGATAATAAAGCTCTATTAAATATGTGGTTAGTGAAGATTTTTTCCCATTCTGTGGGTTGCCTTTTTGCTCAGTTTACAATCTCTTTATCTGAACAGAAGGTCTTTAATTTTCATAAGATCCCATTTGTTGAGTGGTGATTTTAGTGATTGTGCTATTGGGTTTTTCTATTTAGGAACTCTTGGCTTAACCCAATCAGCTCAAGGGAGTTCCTTACTCTTTCAACTAGGATTTTTATATTCTCTGGCCTAATCCATACTCTTATCCTTGATCCATTTGGAATTAATTTTTGTGCATGGTGACAAGTACGGGTCCAGTTTTGTCTTCTGATGTGGGCATCCAGTTTTGCCAGCACTATTTGTTGAAGATGCTGTTCTTTTTCCATTGAATTTTTGGGCCCCTTTGTCAAAGAGCAAATGGCTGTAATTGTGTGGACTTACATCTGGGTCTTCTACCCTTATACATTGATCTATGTGTCTATTTTGGAGCTAGTACCAGGCTGTTTTTATTACTATGGATTTGTAGTATAGATTAAAGGTTTGGTATGGTGATACCTCCAGCACTGTTTTGTTACTCAGGATTGTTTTTGCTATCCTGGGTCTTTTGTGCTTCCACATGAATTTTGAGATTGTTTGGTCAATTTCTTTAAAGAATTGCTTAGGGATTTTATTGGTGTAACATTGAATCTGTATATTGCTTTTGGTAGGATGGTCATTTTTATAATGTTGATTCTGCTGATCCAGGAGCATGGGAGGTCTTTCCACCTTCTTGTGTCTTCTGTAATATCTTTCTTTAGGGTTTTAAATTTTTCATTATAAAGTATTCCCACTTCTTTGGTTGGATTTATACCAAGGTATTTCATTTTTTTAGGGGCTGTAGTAAATGACATTGTTTCTCTTAGGACTTTTGTACTCTTCTCATTCTTGATGTATAGAAAGGCTACTGATTTATGAACATTCATTTTGTAACCTCCCATTCTGATGAACTTAGGTCAGCATTAGTTCCAGGAGTATTCTGGTGGAGTTTTTAGGATCAGTCAAATATATGATCATGTCATCTGCAAATAGAGGTATCTTTACTTCTTCCTTGCTGATTTGAATCACTTTTATCTCCCTCTCTTATCTTATGGCACTAGCTAAGACTTTAAGAACAATATTGAATAGAAATGGTGAGAGTGGATAGCCTTGTCTAGTTCCTGATCAAAGCAGGAATGCTTCAAGTATTTCCCATTGAGTATAAATCCTTGCTGTTGGCTTATTGTATACAGCTTTTATTATGTTGATATAAGTTCCTTCCATTCCAATTATCTCTAGGGTTTTCATCATAAAACAATGTTGGATCTTGTCAAAAGATTTTTCTTATCAAGATACTCTATCAAGAATATCATATGGTGGTCTTGGACTGTGGATTGGTTTATATGATAGATTACATTTATTGATTTGCATATGTTGGACCAACCCTGTGTGCCTGAGATAAAGCCTACTTGATCCCAGTGAATGATCTTTTTGATGTGTTTTTTAATCCAATTTGCTAAGATCTTGTTGAGAATCTTTGCATCTGTGTTCATCAAAGACATTTGCCTGTAGTTTTCTTTTTTAAGTGTATCTTTATTAGGTTTTGGGATTAGAATGATATTAGCTTCATAGAAAGAATTTGGAAGTGTTCCTTCTTGCCCAATTTGGTTGAATAGTTTAAAGAGTATTAGTGTTAGTTGTTACTTAAATGTCTGGTAAAATTCTGTGCTGAATCCATCTGGTCCAGGACATTTTTTATGGGAAGATTTGAGATTACTTCATTGATTTCCTCATATATTATATGACTGTTATATAATTCAAAACTTCCTGATTCAATATTGATAAGTTGTGCTTACTTAGGAATTCATCCATTTCTTTTGTGTTATCAAATTTCATGGAGTATAAGTTTTTGAAATATGACATTATAAGTCTCTGAATTTCTTGGGTATCAGTAGTGATAACTCCATTTTCATTTCTAATTTTGTTAATTTGGGTTTTCTCTCTCTTAAGAGAGAGAAATTTACCTAGGGGTGCATCAATCTTATGATTTTTTAAAAAAACAGGTTTTTGTCTGGTTGATTCTTTGTATCATTTTCCTTATCTCAATTTCAGATATTTCTCCCCTGATTTTGCTAATTTCCTCTCTTCTGATGCTTTTGGGATTGGATTGCTCCTATGTCTCTCTAAAGCTTTAAGCTGCATTGTTATTTATTTGTGACATTTCTATTTTTTTTTAATATAGGCATTAAGACCTATGAACTTATCTCTTAGGACAGCTTTCATTGCGTCCCAGAGATTTTGATATGTTGTATTTTCATTATCGTTCACTTCTAGGAAATCTTGAATTTCCTTTATGATTTATTCCTGAACGCAATTCTCATTCAGCATCATAGTGCTTAGTTTCCAAGAGGTAGTATATTTTCTGCTGATTGTTGTATTGAGGATGTCAAGCCTTAGACCATGGTGGTCTGATAGGGTACAGGCTATAATTTTAACTTTCCTGTATATGAAGAGATTCATTTTGTGGCACAATATGTGGTCTATTTTGGAGAAAGTTCCGTGGGCTGCTGAGAAAAATGTGTATTCTTTGGTGGTTGGATGGAAAGTTCAATAGAGATCTGTGAGATGCATTTCAGTAATATTTTGATTTATTTCCATGTGTCTCTGTTAAATTTTTGGCTTGTTGATCTATCCCATGTTGAGAGTACAGTATTGAAATTCCCAAGTATTATCGTTTTTGGGTTGATTGCTTGTTTTAGATGTTGTAGCATTTGCTTAATGAATATGGAAAAGCCCTTATTAGGTGCATATATGTTCAATATTTTGAAATCTTCCTGATGAATTGTTCCTGTGATAAAATGTAGTATCCTTCTGTGTCTCCTTTGATTTTTTTTTTTTTTTGCTTTGAAGTCCACTTTATCAGATAGCATAATTGCTACCCCTGCTTGTTTCCTGGTTCCACTAGCTTGCAGAATTTTTAACTAGCCTTTTACTTTTAGAATGTGCCAATGTTTTGTGGTGAGGTGTATTTCCTTAAGGCAGCAGATGGTTGGGTTGTGATTTCTAATACCTGTTTGTAATCTGTGTCTTTTGATTGGTGAGTTAATCCATTGACATTTAGAGTTATAATGGAGAAATTACTTTTTATTCCTAATACTTTTTGTGTTTAGTGGCTTTCATAAGTGTATTACTTAGCTTGGAGTTTTTGGTGTTGTTATATACTTCTCTTCTATCCTCTTGGATATGCGTGTCCTTTTCTTGAGTATCTTTTCTAGCATTTTGTGAAGGCCTGTTTGGTGGTTATGTAAGCCTTCAAGTTGTCTTTATGGTGGAAAATTTTTCTTTCATCTTCTTACTGCGTATATCAGCCTGGGTTGACATTTTTGCTCATTCAATACTGTTAGTATGTCTCTCCAAGCTCTTCTGGCTTTTACTGTTTCCACTGAAAAACCATTTGTTATTTTAATAGATTTATCTTTAAAAGTGACTTTTTTTTTTCTCTTGAAACGTTCAGCACATTCTCTTTGTCTTGTATGTATAGTGTTTTGATGATTATTTGCTGTGGCGAGTTTCAATTTTTATCACGTCTGTTTAGGGTGTTATCTGATTCATATTTGGATGGACCTCTCTTTCTTTCAGTGAGGAAAGTTTTCCTTAATGTAATTTGAAAAATTTCCTCAGTTGTGGTATTTTGAGATTTTTGTTCTGGTATTCCATGAATGTGCATGTTAGGCTTCTTTAAGGTGTCCCATAGCTCTTGAATACTCCTCTCAAGTATCTTTTTGGCTTTAACAACCTCTTCCATTGAACTGGTTAGTTCTTTCACTTTGTCTTCAATATCTGGTATTCTATTTTCTGTTTCATTGGTCCTGTTGATAAGGCTTTCTGTTGAGTTCTGAGTTGAAGATAACTTGTCTTTTAGTTCAATTTTAAACTCTGCTTGAGATTGTTTTACATGCTCTATGCCTATTTTTGTTTCTTCAACTGTTTTTTTCATCGCCTCCAAGTACCTGTTTTGTTCCTGTTCAAAGTGGTTGATGCATTTATTTAACTCCTCCCAGATCTCCTCTTTCATAGTATTGATCATAGTAAAGATCAGGCTTTCTTGATAAGGTATGGCTTTCTTGGCTATTTTCTGTGAGTTTGTTCTGATTGGAACCTATCATTATGGGGTTAATTCTTTTCGGAGATTTGTTGTCTTGGTTTTTGTTTCTCATGGATTTGTGCTGTGACCTGGACATTGTTGTCTTATCTCTTATTTTGGGCCCGCCCAGGATTAGCCCCAGGGCATGGCCCAGCACATGGGACTAGTGTCCTGGGTGCAACCCTGATCACATTACAGAAAGCCCTAATTGGCTTCCAGTTATTGACCTGCCTCTTGTGCTGAGCAACATTGAACTTGAACTGTGGTACCTGAAAGATGTGTTGACCTTTGACACAATTGGGTGCCCGTTTGGTACCCTGTGGTCTTTTGTCTACATAAGCTGTTTTGTTACCCCTAATAAACTGAGATTTGCTTTTGACAAATTCCCCATCCCGTGGTCAAGTCTCTGGGGAATTGAGGTGGAGGTGGGGCGCATCCAATGAGCCACAGAGGTGGGGCAAGGATTCTGCTGGGCCATGGCAGGTACAGGGAGCCATGGGAATGGTAGGCATGCCTTCCATTTAGAGAATGGTAACCCATCACAGTGCACGCATCAGGAATGTTACAAATGGTGCGAAGACAAAGTGGCCCACAGGAGGTGGGGTGGAGCTTCACGGAAGCAGACTGGCGCTTGGAAACAGGCAGTCATGTGGGCCAGCATGTGGCTAATGTGTGAGAGGGTAGAGTTTCCTGTTTGGGAGGGCTGTGACGCAGACCTACCCGCCCGAGGCAAGGAAGGGAGGTGCCTGCTCCGACAGCTGCAGTGCTAGAGACTGCTCTGTTCCCTCTATCAGGGGGAAGAGGTTACACATGCTCCAGGAACAGGGAGTGGTTCCCTGTATCCAGATTTAACTCTGCTCAGGGATGGGGATGATTTAGAAAAAGACCCCCCATATGCCTTCACATAAACCCATTCTGAATCCATGCGTGGGCACACTGGCCCCTGCCAGGCTAGAGCAGGGAATCCAGAGCTGGAGCCCACATATACTGAGGCGTATCAAGTACAAGCCTATCCTGTTAACTTAAATCCAGAAGGCAATCACCCTGCAGTATGGTATCCTTGGGAAACGAAGGATTTAAAAGAGTTAAAGAGATCAGTTATAGAAGATGGCCCAAATTCTCCTTGGGTTGAGGCCCTCCTTCAAGATCTAGCTCACCAACCCTGCATTACTAAGGACTAGATGGATATGGCCAAAGCAGTGCTCCCCAGCCTCACATTCATTAAGTGGGCAGTGCTATTTAAAGAAGAATGCAGGGTCCAAGCTGAGTACAATCAAAATGTACAGCCCCAGGTCACAATAACTTTTGGAATGCTGGCCGGAACATCAGATCAATTTTCTACCAGCAGGCAGCCATAGAAGCGCCATACCAGGATCAGGTCCGTTTGATAGGATTAGCGGCATGGAAAAAGCTAGATGAAGGTTCTTCTGAAGCGCCTCTAGCAGGCATTGTACAAAAACCGGGTGAGACTCTCCCCGAGTTAATTGACAGAGTGGAGAAAAGTCTCCATCGTAAACTTCCCCCAGGCCCCCTAAGGGAACAATTTACTAAATTGCTGGCATGAGAAGAGATGAATGGGGACCACAAAATAGCTTGTGCAGGTCTTAAGGAGAGATCAATGAGTTCCTGGATTATTGCTTCACAGGATGTTGGGACTCAAAAACACCAGAGTCAGGCACTCACTGCAGCCCTGGAGACACAGACCAAGGCACTGGCTGACACTATGACTCAGGCATTGGCCTTGAGGCCGGCACCCAGCCCGCAGGGCCAAGAGGGGAGGGGAAACAATGGGGTTTGTTTTCATTGTGGCCAGATGAGGCATTTCAGGAGGGAGTATCCCCAGGGCAAGGAAAAGAAGCTGAGGGAGGTAGGAGGAGCTAAGCTCCCTACAACTTCATGCCCTAGGTGCCGCAAAGGGGTTCACTGGAGAAGAGACTGTAGATCGAAATTTGATCTGGAGGGCAAGCCTTTAAACAAGCTCCAGGGCAGCCTCTAGCCTCATTAACCAAAGGAAGAGCACAGGGGCCCTTACAAAGGAAGAGCACAGGGGCCCTTACAAAGGAAGACCCCTGAGGATCTTAAATTAGACTGGTCTAAAAGGGAAAGGTCTCAAGATGATTGGACTATTCCCCTGGTAGAAGGTCTCCAACCTAAAATGAGCATCTTTATTAATGGCAAGCATTTCCACTGCCTTATAGACACTGGGGCAGATAGAATGATCCTAAGATAAGAGGAAATTCCCCCTTCATGGGGCTTAACAACTGGCCCTAAAGTTCTGGGAGTTGGAGGGAATATACAGTCAGAAGAAACAGCATCCTTGGTAGTGTGGCAGGATGCTGATGGTTCCAAAGGAGAAGTGCGACCTGTTGTGGTCACAGGGCTCATAGCCAATTTACTAGGGCAGGACATCCTGGGGCAAATGCAGGCGTTTCTGATTACTGATAATAGAGCCTTCTATGAAGACCTGTTAGATCATGAGGAGGCCTCTAGGTTTACTGAGCCAATAGAAACTGCCTGAAAACAAGTTTTCTAACTTTCATAACTATCGGGGGAAGACCCCAAAATTTCCTCAGGTTCACTCCCAATTCTAAGGGCCACTGCCCCTTACAGCCCCCAGAATGAATGGGAACTGGGCAAACCAGTCTGGGTGGAGCAGTGGTCCCTACCCCAAGAAAAACTAAAGGCCCTCGGCAAAATAGTAGATCAACAGCTAAAACAAGGCCACATCCGCCTGTCTATGAGTGTATGGAATACACCAGTGTTTGTTATTAAAAAGTCCTCTGGGAAATGGCATATGTTACAAGATTTAAGGTTGACCAACAAACGGATGAAGCTAGTGGGCACCCCCCCTTAGAGGGATGCCCTGGGTAACAGCCATCCCCTCAGACTATACCCTTCTGGTCATTGATCTTAAAGACTGCTTTTTTTCTATTCCATTGCACCCTGTGGACTGTGAAAAGTTTGCCTTTTCTGTTCCATCTATGAACTTTTCAGGCCCTGACCAAAGATATGAATGGCTAGTGCTCCCACAAAGAATGGCTAATAGTCCACCCTTTTGTCAGATGTATGTGTTTAGACTGATTAAACCATTGCTAAAATATAAAGATATTCTTATATATGTCTATATGGATGATATTATCATTAGACATAAAGATCCAACTAAATTACAATCCCTTAAGCAAGAGGTGATTAAACATTTAAAAAGGGGAAACTTACGTATTGCCCCTGATAAGGTCCAACAGGTGCCTCCTTTCAAGGTTCTAGAAACCCATTTGACACTTATGCAGGCATAACCTCTCAGAAAATTCATAAATGTTCCTGACAATATTACTATCACTGGTTTACAACAATTATTAGGAGAGATAAATTGGCTCAGGCCATGGGTGGGGATGTCCACTGAGGCTCTCACCCCTCTTTTTAACCTATTATCTGGCAGACAGCCTGGAGATACAATTACTTTACAAGAAAGCTACCATCAGATAATTGAACAGTTCCAGGATGCCCTTAGAAATGCCCAATTGGCTAGGTACAATCCTGAAAAACCTATTGCCCTATGGCTGATTTCGGGAAAAGGACTCCTTGTAGCAGCTCTATCACAGGCTGGAGAAATTCTACAATGGATCCACACATCCCTGGGAAATGCCCCTAGAGTTTATACCACCACAGATCAATTAACAGATATGATTTTTAAAAAAAGCAGACTTGCAGACACTATGGTAACTATGCAGACACTATTGTCTTTCCCTATAGGCTGACTGATGTAGAATGGCTGACTAAATATCACCCCCGGTTGGCTTTGGCATTAGAAGGATATTTAGGAGAGATAAGTTGCCATTATGGCCCATCTAAATGGGTCACGCCCCTTCAGCATTTAACACTTGCCAACCCCAAACTCTTTGTTAAAATGCTCATACCAAGTGCCCCATATGTGTTCACAGATGGAGGAAAAAGTGGATCCGCTTATGCTATCTTTGCTCCAGGAAGTTCAATTCAGCCATACAAACAAAAGTACCACCCTACCCAGGGATCAGCTCATATAAAGAGCTGTTGCCAGTTATAATGGCATTAAAGGAAAATGAAGAAGCTATTAACTTATTCTCTGACAGTCTATATGTTGTAAATTTACTTCCAGGGATAATAAATGCTCATGTAAGATTAGATAGCAATCCCATATCACCCCTTATGGTGGAACTAAAATCTACATTAGAAGGATGAGAAAAGCCTATATATTTACAATATTTAAGGAGTCACTCTGGTCTGCCTGGGTTCCTAGCCCAGGGCAATGCCTTAGGTGATAAATTAGCTTCATAAGAGATATGGGCTCTTAACATCCAAGAAGCCTCTGACTTACATGGTTTAACTCATCTTAATTGGAGGGGCTTACTCCACAGGTTCCCTCAAGTTCCTATAAAGGACTTAAAGAAAATTGTTCAAACCTGCAAGTCTTTCAACCTTTTCTCCAAGTCCCACCCTTACAGGGGCCAGGGGTTAATCCCCGAGGACTAAAACCTAATATGCTGTGGCAAACAGATGTTACTCATTATGCGCCATTTGGTAAACTTAAATATGTCTTTGTTTCCATAGATACATTCTCTCAAGCATGTTGGGTATCTGCACATACAGGAGAAAAGGCTAAACATGCACAGCCACATTTTTTACAATGCTTTGCCACCCTAGATTTACCCAACCAAATTAAGACAGATAATTGCCCTTGTTTTACTAGTCAAACTTTACAGAACTTTTTTCAGACTTGGCATATTACTCATACCACAGGAATCCCATATAATCCTCAAGGACAAGCCATTGTTGAAAAAAATCACCAATATTTTAAGGCCCAATTACAAAAACAAAAAGAGGGAATAAGCCCACACCAACAGCTAGGGTTGGCATTATTTACCATCAACGTTTTAAATTTTCAAAAAGGACAACTTGAATCAAGATTCCAAAAACACTGGGGAAACCTATCCACCAAACCTTCTGTTAAGGTACATTAGAAGGACCCCCTAACTGGACATTGGAGGGGACCTGATCCCTTGATTACTATGGGAAGAGGATTTGGATGTGTTTTCCCAATTGGAGGGTCTTCTCTGATATGGATTCCAGCAAGGAATATTAAATTCTATCCACAGGAGGATCCTCATGAAGGAGACCCAAAAGAATCATCCCCAGATTAACAAACCAAACCAAGGGACAAAAAGCCCTTGAGGCAGTTTTCTTTGCTTTTTCTCCTTCAGAAACTATCCGTGGTGTGCTCAAGGAAGATGCCAACTTATCTTCTCCACCATATGCATGACTCCTGCCCAATGAAATAATCTCTCTGGTCTGGCTAACTTATCACGAGAGCTGTCTTCACAACTCACCGGCCCTTGGGATTCCTCCTTTGAGAATCTTACCTCTACTTTCTGTTCTCATATTATGATGATCAATAATATCAGAGTAGATATCATCTCCTGGTCAGGATTTCTAGGGCTTGTCCAACAGGGTCTACATCTCTTCAGGGGATGGGCGGGAACTGCTGCTTTTATGATATTTTTTGCATTTCTTATTTTTTGGCTATACTACCAGAATAGGCAACAAAGACGCGTCATATCTCGGAATGCAGTACTCGTCCAACATGTGATACAGGCCTTAAAATACGGCTCAGAACCCCAAGTTTGGTTAAGCCAACTTCATACAGAGGACTGGTAGCCAGAGATGGGTAAGTGGAAGCCCGGCCGTGGATCAACCTAAGACAGGACTTGTAGTATAAAATCTAGAGACTACAAGAACCCATGATGGGTAAGACAACAGTGGGAGGCTTTTCATGCCCAAGACAGATGCAGTCACTCAAGACCATATGGTCTGCTCAGTCGCAGGTAGCCTCCTGGACCATCTCATGCAAAAACAAAAGGGGGATATGTTGGGCCTGCCCAGTTTTTGCCCCAGGGCATGGCCGAGCACATAGGACTAAAGATGGTGTTGAGGGCTAGTGTCCTGGGCGTAACCCTGATCACATTACAGAGAGCCCTAATTGGTTTCCGGGTATTGGCCTGCCTCCTGTGCTGAGTGACATTGGACTTGACCTGTGGTATCTGAAGGATGTGTTGACCTTTGACACGATTGGGTGCCCATTTGGTGCCTTGTGGTCTTTTGTCTATTTAAGCTGTTTTGTTACCCCCAATAAACTGAGATTTGCTTTTGACAAACTCCCCGTCCCATGGCTGAGTCTCTGGGGAACTGAGGTGGAGGTGGAGACAGCGGGACTTAACATTTCTTCATCATCACAGCAGGCTGTGCAATCATGTGAATGAGTGTATGAGTGGGTTGGAGACACACCACACCATGGGTAGTGGACTCTACATCTTATGACCTTCTTTTTGTTTCTGTGTGGTTTTGACTTAACTGAATTAGACAGTATTTCTACACTTGAGCAATTATTACTAGTGTTGGGTACGCTTTTCTGGTGTTTGTGTTATTTCCTAGATGAGGGTATTGGACTATTAGTACATCAATTAAGTCAGGTTTAGTAGACAGGGAATGAAGATTAGTATGGTAATGCACTTTTTAGGTTTACTTCCTTGGTGATATGAGAGGGTGAATGGTATAGTTCCAAGGATTTTGGGGTGGTTATATGGAAAAGTTAAACTACAGTGACTAATAATTGAGAGGAACAAGGTGGTAAAAGGGTTTACTTATCTTTGAGCTGGATGTGAAGATTCTCTCCCATGTGATGGGATGATTTTAGAGAACTTCAGATGTACAGTGTTTGTGCCCTAGAGCTTTGCTTGGGTTTTCTCTGGATTCTGTTCAATTCTGGGGAGCAGGGAGTTGGTCCTGGTCCAGATCCAGAGCAGAAAATCAGAGTGCCTAGTGGGGTGAGCAGATCACCTGGGGCCTGGGGTGTGGCCTAGGGGCCTTACCTGAGAAGCAGGGAGTCTGCCCTGGTTCGGTCTCATACAGAAAGCCTATCCTTTGCTTTTATGGGTCCTGGGGTTCCCACTGTATCATGTGGTCTCATGGGGGATCTGGCCTCTGTGGCAGACAAAGTGGCTCTTCCTTGGGTGGTCCACTTATATGGTACTCCTTTACCCCTGTCTGACCCCTTACCCCTAAGGATCCTACTGACTGAAACTATTTCTCCTTAGATCCATGCTAGTCAATGGGGCATGTGGATATGTTCCCCACTGTGCAGTTCTAATGAGATCAAGTCCCATTGTCATGAGTTACTGGCTGTAGCTGTCCTTTCTTGAGTGGAGTGACCTATCCAGAAACAGAACTCTCCATCTTTAGACTCTTATAGTCTTACTGCCCCCCTCTTCCTCAAAGTTCCCTGAGCCTCCAGATGGGGAGAGATTTGGCTGCCCTGATTCCAGATGATCATTATAGGTTACCAGTGTTCTGTACTTGGGTTGTGTTTTGCTGTCCATTTTGCTATTCTTGCACTGCACAAGACTGCATCCTAGGTGTTGAGATCCTCTCCTATCCAGTAATACAAAACTGTTAAACACAGGTCTTTATATAAATGTAGGCTTAAATGGGAGGGAGGATCAGGAGTAGGGCACAGTAGTAGGTGGGATCTACTTCCAGAACATCATCTGGCTGTTACTAATCAATAACTACTCCCCCATGACAAGGAACACAGGACCAGTGCTTCAAACCAACAAGCACCAGTGATTAGGAAGGTGAATGACCATGGATAGCATCAGATATCTCACTTTCTTGATGGTGGCCTTGTTTCTCTATTGAACTTTGCTCCTTTGTTTTCATTCTCTTTGGGTCTTCTTTGCCCTACCTTCCTATTTGGAATCAATCCTTCATGGTTGTAAAGGGTAATAAAAAGATTTTTCCCATTAGAGCCATTAGATCTCAGGAGAAATAGATTCAGGCAGTAGGATCCTTTGGGACAAGGGGTCAGACAGAGGTAGAGGAGTACCCATATCAATGAGCTGTCTAAGGAAAGGTCTCTGTCTGCCACAAAGGCATGAACACACATGAGAACAGATGATACAGAGGAAACACCAGGACCCATAGAACCAAAGGACAGGAGAATAGGAGGGAGTAGACTGGTTCCATACAGGGATGGGAGAAAGGGTGGGTTGGGATGGAATGAGACTCAGAGGGAAGGGAAGAAAGAGAACATGGAACAAGGGAGGCAAGAAGCATGTGTATAAAAATGTAAATTTAATAAATTTATTTTAAAAAGTTTTTCCCTTGAGTACGTTCCACTTATAAGGGAGATCATGAGAAATCTGGTTGTTTGTCCTTGGGATACTTCTCTCAATATGATTTCTTCCAGCTCCATTAGCAGAAAATTTAATTAATATGTGTTTTTTGATAGCTGTGTAGTATTCTGTCATGTATATGTGCTATATTTTCATTATCTATCCATCAGTTGTTAGACAACTAGTTTGATTCCATGACTTTGCTATTGTGAATAGTGCTGCAATGAACATAGATGTATATGTGCTACTATGGTACAATGAAGTATTTTTGGGGACTATTCCCAGCAGCAATATGGCAGAGTCATGTGGCATTTCAATTTTTTTAAATTAATTAACTAATTTATTTTTCCACTCATACAAACTTAATAGGTACCCTGGTCCCCTCCCTCCCTCCACCCTTCCCCAGACCCCCTTACTTCCTCCTCCTTTGCCTCTTCCTTCCCTGCCTCCCTCCCTTTCTCCCAGTGCCCTCTCCCCCCCTCCCTGGAGCATCCTTTAGTGTGAATGTCAAACTTCCTTCTGGATCCTCCTCTCTGATGAGGTGTAAGGACTCAGTAGCATCACCTAGATCCCTTTCTTGTGTTCATCTTTAGTATAGGAACACTATTGTGGCTATTAATCCCTTGCCTCTAAGGATCCTAGTGCCTGTGATCCATGCTAGACTTTGGGAGGTCAATACTAGTGGCATTTCAATTTTTAACTTTTTTAGTAACCATCATTCTCATTGCCATAGTGGTTGCACTAGTCTGCATTCCCACCAGAAATGTATGAGGGTCCGTTTCTCCCTACATCCTCTCCAGTGTGTTGGTGCATGCCTTTTGGATTTTTGCCATTCTGACAGGCATGAGATGATATCGCAGGGTAGTTTTGATTTGCATTTCCCTAATGGCTAAAGAGATGAAAATTTTTTTAAGTTGGACATATCAATTTCTTCTTGGGAAAATTTTTTTAAGTTCCATGACTCACTTTTTTTTAATTTATTCAATTGTGCATGTGTGCGTGTGTGTGTGTGTGTGTGTGTAGAACCACGGGCAAATTTGGGAACTACCATGGACCGCCTCCACCTCCTCCTTGTATACTCTGCCCCAGGATTCACAGGCTCTGCCCTACCAGGACCAGAAATGCAGGCCGTCTCTGCTTCTGCCTGGCGTCTGTACGTGGGGTCTAGGATCCGAACTCAGGACTTTCCACCTGCAAGGCAGAGGCTTAACCCCTGAGCCACCTCTCCAGCCCCCATGGCCAACTTTCTAATTGGGCTGTTTATCTCCTTTGTATTTAATTGTTTTAGTTCTTTGTGCACTCCAGATATTAGTCCTCTATTGGATGTATGGTTAGTGAAGATTTTCTCCCATTCTGTGGCTGTCTTTTTCTCAGCTGACAATACCGTTAGTTGAACAAAAGCTCCTTAATTTCATGAGATCCCATTTGTTCAGAATTGGTTCTATTTCTAAACTATTAGGTTCTCGGGTAATGTTAAGATCCTTGATACATTTGGAGTTGATCTTCATGCATGGTGACATGTAACAATCGAGTTTCAATCTTCTGCATGTGCATATTCTGTTTTATCAGCACATTTGTTGAAGATACTGTTCTTTTGCCATTGAGTTTTCTGTGCCCCATGTCAAAAATATCAGATAACTGTATGTGTAGGGGCTGATTTCTACATCTTATCTACCCTTATCCATTGATCCATCTGTCAATCTATCTGGTATGATAATTCCTCCAACATAGTTTTTATTACTCAGGATTACTTTAGCTATCCTGGGCCTTTTGTGTTTTCATATGAATTTTGAGATTGCTTTATCAATGTGTGAAGAATTACCTTAGAATTTTGATTGGCATAACATTGAATCTGTATATTGCTCTTGATAAGATGGCCATTTTTATTATATTATTATGTTATTTATTATGTTATTATGTTATTTATTATGTTATTATGTTTTATTATGTTAATTCTACTGATACAGAAACATGGGAGGTCTTTCCACCTTTTCATGTCTTGTGAAATTTCTTTCTTTAGAGTTTTAAAGTTTTCATCGTACAGGTCTCTCACTTCCTTGGTTAGATTTATACCAAGGTATTTCATATTTTTAGGTGTTATGGTAAATGAAATTGTTTTGCTTCTATTATAAAGACTTTTGTCAGGGTTTTCCTATTTCATCAAGATTGGATAGTTTTGAAGAAATAAAATAATAATAAAAATAGGAAAATACTAAGCAGAATAATTTTGAAATTTTGTGGTATACTTCTACATATTTTACGTAACGTGAGGTACTTAATATTTTTTCTCTTTACCACCAGCTCAAGGGAATCACTTAGTGTACTACTATTTCCATAAAGGGAATATACACAAAAATATAAAAGGATCAAACATATTTTACATTCGTATAGAAACTGGAAAGGGAAGCCAGGAAGAAGAGCCCAGTGAGATGGAGGAGAAAAAGAAATACCAACACAGAGTGTGTGTTTTACAGTTATCCCAGACAGTGACAAAATCCAGAATTGAATTATTGATGTGTGCTTTGATTCAATGCACCACAATTTTCTATTCAAAAACTTTCTTCATTGGGCTACGTACATCACCATCTCTATTGCTTTTAGTGTGCTGTTCTTAATGAGTCTTTACTATTTCTTGAACTTCTTATGTACTGTCTTCCTCCTCAACCTATTACTCATCAACAGTGGCACTTTTAGTGTTTCCTCTTTTGATTAATTATGCCATAATTTAATGTCAAGTAATGACCCCCGAAAACCTAGCATGGATCACAGGCACTAGGATCCTTAAAGGCAAGGGATCGACAGTCATAATAGTGTTCCCATACCAAGGGGGAACCCAAGAAAAGGGTCTGGGAAATGCCACTGAATCCTTACACATCACTAGAGTGGAGGACTCAGAGGGAAGTTTGGATGCTCTAGGGAATGGGGGGAGAAGGGGTAGATACTGGGAGAAGGGGAGGCTGGAGGGTGAAAGGAAGGGGAAAAGGGGGGGGGGAGTGCAAGGGGGACTGGGGAGGAGTGGAGGGAGGAAGGAAAGAGGTACCTATTGAGTTTATATGATTGGGGAAAAATAAATAGATGAATCAATGAAAAACAAAGAAAAAAAGGAGTTAGTATCTTCCTTTCCAAAACTATAATTATATAATCCATGCTCATATAAGATGGTATAGCTGAAAAAATCAATAAAATTGTGTAGGGCTTAAGTAAAAGTTATGCAAAATGTAAAACTAAAGTAGTAGTTTTTCCTTCATTTTTCAAAGCAGGCTATCATACTAGATATTATTTCTCTGAAAGTTAATAGGTCTTTCTTTAAGATCTTCCTTAAATCCAGTGGAAATTAAATGTAACAACTTACTTACAATTCCAGGTACACTTTCTGAGCACCAATTTACATATTTGTAGAAAAGGAAAAACAATGTAGGTTTTTCCAAGTAGTTATCATAATTAAATGAGATATATAATGAAACTTACTCTATAAACTTGCTCTATAAAATCACGAGCATTGGGGAGGAAATTCTTATCATATTTACAGGTTATGAAGGAGTAAATAAAGATCAACAGGAATAAAATTCTTATGAATAACCAACCAAGTGATTTATGTTCCAACTGGTTTTATCTTCACAACTACAATTATTCTGGGAATTCTTTTCATGCCTCTGATTCCAACTGTTCTGAAGAATTAGACAAGAAAACTGGGAATTCCAGCACAGCAAGAAATGTCTCAAACACCAAATAAACAAAGAAAGAAACAAGCAAATACAGGAAATGTAAACCAATGATTTCATTTTAAACACATGCTTAAAAGAAGACATAACTTAGTGGATCTCAGAGTAAAATAAAAGCTAGTCTATGAGGTTAGTATTGTAGGCAGACACAAGAGGGTAGAAGATAGTGAATATTAATAAAGCTTCATTTTTCCTTTATTGAATCATCACAATGATATTTATTCAGGTTACCATGCATTCATTTGTTCCTATAAAGCATTACTTTATGAACCAAGTCCTTGAAAGCTTGTATTACTTGCTGGTTCCTCAAGGTGTAAATAAAAGGGTTCAACATGGGAGCAATTGAAGTGTTGAGGACAGCTATTCCTTTGGTCAGGGATGCCCTTTCATTTGCAGAAGGTTTCACATACATAAAAATGCAGCTTCCATAAGAGATGGAGATGACTATCATGTGAGAGGAGCAGGTAGAGAAAGCTTTTTTTCTCTGACTAGAAGATGGGATTCTCACAACGGTGTTGATGATACAGATGTAGGACAATATGATCAATGCCAAAGTGAACAGCAAAGTAACAAAGGCAAAGTAGAAGCCAATCCTTTCCAGGAGCCATGTGTCTGAGCATGAGAGCTGTACAATGGGGAAGTAATCACAGGAGAAGTGATCGATGACATTGGAAGCACAGAAGTCTAAGTTGAGGAGGAGCATGAGAGGTGGGAAAATGGTGAGAAATCCTGCCAACCAGGATGTGAGGACAAGAAGGAAGCAGACCCTCTGGTTCATGATGATGGTGTAATGCAGCGGCCTACAGATGGCAACATACCGATCATAAGACATGGCAGTCAGAAGAAAGAACTCAGATACTCCCATGGAGATGAAGAAAAATAACTGAGCCAGGCAGTTGTTATAGGGAATGGTCTTGACTTTGGTAATGATTGACCCCAAAAATCTGGGGATGGAAACACTGGTGAAAATAATTTCTAAGAAGGAGAAATTCCGGAGGAAAAAATACATAGGAGTCTTAAGATGAAAGTCTAGCAAGGTGAGAGTGATGATGGTTAGATTTCCAGTGATACTTAATATGTAAGTTATAAATAGAAAAATAAAAATTACAACTTGAAGCTTTGGGTTGTCTGATATGCCCAGCAGCACAAACTCTGTAATCATAGTGTGGTTTCTCATAATGTCCTATTTTTAACAGAATCAATTGGTGCAAAGAAATCAGAGTGAAAATTTAATACAGAAATATTGAAATTTTACATATTATTACTACTGCCAATGAACTGAAGCAATGGAAAATCTTATGAAATATTTGCTTCCTCCTTCCTATTAAACAAAAAACATACAAATGTCACAAATTGAAAAGAATACGTGTTGACAGACTTATTTTTAAAATACCCTTCATTAATTTTACAAATAGCCTTTATATATAGTCATAATTTCCATATGAGCAATATATCTTCAAATTACACATTTGTGCATTATTTTAGCTGTATCTATAGTTTCAATATTGAGGCATATTTTCAGTTTCCTATATTTTATAAATTTAGGACTGAAAATATAATATTAGCTTTAATTCTAACTGTATTTTCAAGCTTTTATAATTTATTGGTATAAATCAATCATCTAGGCATCTAGTAATTATAATAACTGTTATGACAGTTTTTATTAATGTTATATATTATTTTCAAATGGTTGTGGAAATAAATGTGTTTGTCAATACAGGAATACAGGACTAGATTTGGTTTGGCTTTAAAATAAAATACAGTGTTTCTGAAACTAGTTCTGCATCATGTTTTTGACATTACTCTCTGTGTTATAGACTAAGAAACGCACTGCCCTCAGCATTCTTTCCTTTAGGAAAACACATGCATATGCCATTGAAGCTGACAGAGAAGGAAGTAGCAACTATTTGAGCATAGATTGCTTTTGAAATGCAAATTTCATAGTAATAAAGTGATAATTTGGAAATCTATGCCTTTTTCCATTAAAATAAGTCTTAAGATGGCAGGGAAATTTTGCATCTGCTCACAAGCATGAAGCACACTGTTTGGTATGTCAGACATCAAATACTAAAAGTCTTTATTTAGTGAAAACGTTATATTAAATAATTTCAAATATTCTTTAAGAGATATTTTCATTGTCCACTTCAGCCTTGCCTCTTCCTATTACACAAGAGCTTCTCACATGGAAGCACTTGCTGAATTTCAAGTAAGATTGCCAGCAGCCTTGGTTAGAAATAAAAATGATTTTGTATCTTTTATTATTTCACAGAATATTATTTCACTCCAAAACTAATTGTTGTAATACTGATAATTCTTTATGCAATTAAGCAAGGGGTACTGCTTTAAGATATAAGAAGATGAAATATTTTAACGTTGTCTGGATAAAGATTGAATACTACACAAAAATAATCAACCTTACCTTCTCTGACCACCATATAAATCCCCAAGAGACTCCACTGCAGATAGGTAGGCTGCAAACAGAGTTGAGTTCAAGAGGTGGAATGATGTCATGACACATTATTCTGGAAAGTCAAACAATATAAGGAGACAAAAAAAGGTTTGCGCCAATCAGCTGATGGCATTCCATATAGCTTCCCTGGCCAAAATTACTTTTCCTAATAAGGACATGGACTCAGACCAAGTACAGGAAATCATTTATTTCTGGTTCCTTTGGGGTTAGTTAAATCTGGTACTGAATTGCCTACAGTGGGACCTTCATTGAGAGCTGTCCACATATTTTATTCATTATTAAGTCTCTGCCAACCTAGAGCAAAATAAGTACTTTTAAAAAACATTTTACTACCTTTAAAATTAGAATTTTACTTTAGCCTTGCTTTTCATATTTTAATTTCAAGGTTAACATAGGTTTCATGATTGAGAATCCAGTCACAGCAGTTTATAGAGACTAATCCTGGTATTTTCTACCAAGCTTCCATTCCCCTCAAACCTCAAACCTTCAAATTAACTGGTGTAAAATATATATTCTACAATTACTTGCATGCACTACACACTTTCAGGTGGTCTTTTTTCTCTACTTCATGACATTCTACAAATTTCTCAGATAGTCATTATAAAATTTTGTTATGCAAAATATTCTGTAACTTTTTATTTTTTGTTAACTGTAAGTAGTGGATATAATTCCATCTCCAGTTATCTAGACAAAATTCATTCGTTAGTGACAATCATATGTGATATCAAAGAAGACTTATGCAGTTTGTGAATTTCATGGTTGACTAGCAATTGAGAATTAAGTTGCTGCTAATTTCACATCACTAGTTACAATGGTGCTGTGAATTTTTGTGCATTTTTTACACATATATAACAACTACTGGTATAAAATATGCACAAACCAGCTTGATACACACTTGAATGTTTTCTCTCCACAGATATGAATAACCCCTTTCCTTTGCATCCTGTCCAACATGGGATGTTATGAATCACTTAAAAATTATACGCCAGTAAAGAAAATGGTATCCCAACTCACTAATTTTAAAAGCAGCATTACACAGACCAACTCATAGTACCTGTGTTTTAAGATTAAACAGATCCCATTTTACTGCAAACTAGAAAAATTAGTTCAGCTTCACATGACTGGATAGTAGCTAAATATATAGGACACTGAAAATATTAAATGTATAAAAGTATATAACAAAGTAGTTATGCTGTACTCAGTACCTAGCACATGCTTTTACATGTGGTTAAAATTTTATATTTTTCTGGGTTGGAGAGGTGGCTCAGGGGTTAAGCCTCTGCCTTGCAGGCGGAAGGTCCTGAGTTCGGATCCCAGATCCCACGTATAGACGCCGGGCGGAAGCAGGGGCGGCCTGCGTTTCTGGTCCTGGTAGGCCGGAGGCTGTGAATCCCGGGGCGGAGGAAGTGGAGGCGTCCATGGTGGTTAGCGAATTCGTCCGTGGTTCTACACACACAGACACACACACAGACACACACACGAGCGCACACATACATACGCACACACGCACAATTGAATAAATAAAAAAAAATTTATATTTTTCCAAATAATAAGGATTGGACTTTTGATTATGAGTTTTCCATGTCTGCCAATTATATATTACATATTCATTTTAAATTGAGAGGTAATGAATGTGTTAATAGGTCTTTTATCTGCTGTAATGTATTCTCAGAGCACATTAGTATTTTAACTATTGAGTCATTGTTCAAGTAAAAAGGATTGTCTAATAAAACGAATTCTTCTTAGCATATTTTGGAAGATAGCCTTTTCTATATTATATCCTTTCTCAGTATTATATTACAGTTTTACATGTAACATTCACTTATATTTAATATCAGCATATATGCCTTTGAAATTTTTTATTGCTTTTAATTTTAATCTTTATAAAGTTTTTTCTTTCATAATTTCACACGCATAAAATGCATCTGATTACTCTCTTCTCCCACGGTATCTCCTTCTTATCAGTATCAACCCCCATTCCTTCCTGCCAAACCCTTTCCCAGATTCATGATTTTTGGTTTGGTTTTGTGAGGGTTTTTTTTTTAACAACTTTTATTTATTTATTTTTAATTATTATTATTTATTCAACTGTGCGCATGTGCGTGTGTATGTGCGCGCGTGTGTGTATGTCTGTGCCTGTGTGTGTGTATGTGTGTGTAGAACCACGGACGAATCCGCGAACCACCATGGCCGCCTCCACCTCCTTCCGCCCCGGGATTCACAGGCTCCGCCCTACCAGGACCAGAAGCGCAGGCCGCCCCCGCTTCCGCCTGGCGTCTATACGTGGGATCTGGGATCCGAACTCAGGACCTTCTGCCTGCAAGGCGGAGGCTTAACCCCTGAGCCACCTCTCCAGCCCGAGGGTTTTTTTTAAGTCATTTTTTTATATATATATTTTTTTATTATTATTTATTGAACTGTGTGCATGTGCGTGTGTATGTGTGTGCACGTGTGTGTCTGTGTATGTGTAGAACCACCATGGACGCCTCCACCTCCTTCTGCCCCGGGATTCACAGGCTCCGCCCTACCAGGGCCAGAAGCGCAGGCCGCCCCCGCTTCCGCCTGGCGTCTATACGTGGGATCTGGGATCCGAACTCAGGACCTTCCGCCTGCAAGGCGGAGGCTTAACCCCTGAGCCACCTCTCCAGCCCCGGTTTTGTGAGGTTTTAACCAGGGCCATTTCCATGGATTATCCATTGGAATCTAGTGTGGGTCTACAATGAATACATAACTGGAGGAAATGTCTCCCCTTTTCCTTGAATCTGTCAGTTTCAAGAAATTCAGTTGCAAGAACCCCTTCTCCATCTGTGTTGCAACTGTATGTGGGCTCATTCTTGTGCAAAAAAGTGCAGGCATCAGCAGATGCTATGAGCTCCTGACTGCAGTGGTTAATGTTGTGCCCAAAAGATAGGTTTTTGGCAGCCCTTCTCTCTATTTCCCCTACTCTTACAGTCTTTGTGAGTTCTCTTATGCATTGTTTCCTGAGTCTTGGGGGGGAGGGGAATTGGCACAAGTGCCTCATACAGGACTGGGCCCTCAACTATCATTTATTCTCATCACTTTGACCAGCCAAGAGTCTCTGCATTTTTCAGTCTTCACTGGAAAGAGACGCCACTCTGACCAAGGCTGAAAATAATACTTATCTATAGGTATGAAGATAAATATTTAGAAGGCAATTTGACATTGTGTCAATTTAGCTAAACAGCAGGGCCTATGATCACTCCCTAGGGCCTATGATCTCCACTGCCATGAATTTTTGACGAGGTTACAGTGTAAAGCATGCATTTCCCGCTTGCAGAAGATAAGAAACTAGAATTAGGACATTTAAAAAGGGATGTAAACATTATGAATATAGAGAAGAAAAAAACAAAGGTTGAATTTTTTTAAGCAGGGGAGAGAGCAGGGGAGATAAGGAGGTAAGGGGGGGTTAACCAAAATAGAGTTATGAAAAAATCGTCTGGAAATCTGCTAACATATATATATAATCTTCATACCAAAAAAAGATTAAAGGGAAAAAAGATTAAAGGGCAATACCTTGTATGACTGAGAAAATTTCTTTCAATTAGATGCTTATGCTTTTTACATTTGCATCATTAATCTGTTTAAAGTATTTTCTTAGGTTTAATGATGAGTATGATGATGATGATATTATTTGGGTTTTAGGGATATTTTTTTGAGCATGGTAGACAAATGTCCTAATGAGTGCGAGCCCTGGCTCCATAATTTGTTCTTATGTGACAAATGAATACTTTTTGCTGCTTTTCCAATGAATAGCCAATTTCTCAAACATTTTTATGCTAGAAAACATATGAGAATCTGGGCAGTGACTCACCAAGAGCACCTATTTCATGTTATTGTTACAACTCTCTACCCCAGAATGCTCATTAATTATATTGATAAGCAACATTTTGAAATATAGCAGTTATTTGAGATCATTAATGTCTCATTTCAAGAAAATTGGTTTCTTTTTGGCAATGGTTTTCATGCTCTCCAACCATTTCAGACTCATTTCATATCATATACCATACCTTCGACCTTTACTTTGTGAGACCCAATGTGAAAAAGTTAAAGTTACAAGCCCCTCTCCTCTAGTGCTCTTAAGAATTTACAATTTACCTAGGACTCCCAGATAAGCCAGAGCAGAATCAGGTGCCTAGGAGACCAGACAACCTCCTCCAGGAGGGCAACCAGATGGCTGGGAAGTCAGATAACCACTAACTTATGGCCAGTCTTTGAAGGAACCGCAGACCCCTCTGTACCAGTCCCCCATCCCCAAGCACGTACCAGGAAGAGCAGAGTGCCATCAGTCACCATAACTCAGGGGGTCTGAGGAAGACTACGTGGGCTATGTGCGAATTCCTCAGTCTCTGTTTGTGATAACACTATAAAACCCCTAAACCCTGCTGCCTCAGGGTCGCTCACTCTCACTGGTTGAGGGATGAATGTCCCAGGCCTAGGCTTGAATTGTTTTTTGTTTTTTTTTTTTGGCTTGAATTGTTAATAAAGACTCCTTTTGTTTTTGCATCGGTGGCTGACTTCAGTGGGTTTCTTTAGACTTTGTGATCCGGGCATAACAACTTTTCCTTTTTCATTAATTTACTTGTGATAATAATTTAATCCTTTTTGCCTGCCTTCAAGGCAATCACAATGCTTATAGCACCTCTGTTTATTTCTACTTATTTATCCATCCATCAGACTTTTGCTGTTTATAGTAGTCTTGAGTGATTTTTCTCAAGCATTTACAGGTTTTTATAATGTGCTGGGCTTTTTTAGCAATAAGAGTTATGTATTGGTGGTTTCCCTGCAAGTTTATGAATTTCACTAGGTAAGTTGCCAATTTCTTTTTATTTAAATGTGTTGTAAAAAAATTAATCTAAATACTAATCCAGTTTCATGGTTTTGCTAATTACTTCAGGTTCTCAATAACAATACCTATTTGGTGTCCAATACAGTGAATAGCATATATCACAGAACATTTGCATTAATAAAGATAATCGTTTTAAACACACAGTTTAAACACATAGTAACACAGGTCCTGTGATATCATTGCTTTACCTTGTCAATTTTCAGTTATTATACTTAGCATAATTACTTGTATACATTTATTAATTATTAGTTTTTGTTCATTCACATTTATATTCTTCATGCCAGGTGAACACAGTGGAAAAGTGACCCCAAATTCATTGTTCAATGTATAAAAAGACCAGTGATGGTAAGTGTAGTAATCTACATCTTTAAGATAGTATTTTTAAAGCAAAGCTAAGAGAACTGTGAGATAAGGCCATATTGGGCTACAGATAAAAACAAAACAAAACAAAAAACTCTGTCTTTAAAATAGTAAAAACTAGTGGTTAATGTATCAAAAGCAAGTTATTGAAGAAAGGAAATGGAGGACAGCGGAGTCTATCACCAACAATAGCAATCTACTTCAGTATGGTACATGCAGAGATTATACAAGAAGTTGTGAAGAAGCATGTTTGAAATATTAAGTAGTCTTCCATTGTGATGCATGAACTGCTGCTAGATGTAGACTACTGGATGTTCTAGGGTCTACGATTGTAAAAGTTGCTAATTAGAAAATCTGTTTTTAGTTCCTTTTCTAAGGAATAGTTAATAATGCACTCTCCTTTTCCCTGAATGTCAGACATAATAACTATAATTAACAGGGAAAAAAACAGGGGAATATAAAAATGATCACTCTTTCCTGGAGGAGTAGAAGACATAGAAAAAGGCAACCTTGTTCAGGAACACTCAGAGAGATAACTTTGGTAGGAGATTAGTTCTTTTTAAAATTTATTTGTAATTACATATTTTGCCTAATTATACAAGCTCAGTAGGTAACCTCCTTCTTCTCCCTCCCCCTCCCTTGTGTTGTCACCCACTCTCCGCTCCTTCCCACTCTGTCCCCCTCCATCCCTTTCCCTTCCCTCCTCTTCTCTTGGTGCTTCCTTTTTGTTTATGTGGGCACTGAATTTCCCTCTGGGTTCTCAACCCTGGTGAGAGTTCAGGATTCAGTGGCATAACTCAGAGCCCCTTCTTAGCTCCCCATTAGTATGGGAACACAATTATGACTGTTTATTCCCTTGTCTCTAAGGATCCTAGTGCCTGGAACCTTCTCCCCTGTAATCCATGCTAGACTTTGGGAGGTCGTTGACATATCACCCATTGTGCAGGTCAGATAAAGTCCAATCACATTGTGGCTATATCTTGGCTGCTACAGCCCAGACTTACATTGAATATCATGAATTATCATTGGTCCTCCCCATCTTTAGGCTCTTACAATCTTGCTACCCCTTCTTCTGCAAGGTTCCTTGAGCTTTAGGGTAGGGAGAGATTTGGCTGGTCTGGTTCCAGGTGAGTAATGTAGGGTCTTTGGTGTTCTTTGGTTTGTTGTTGTTTTCAATTTTGCTTTTTCTGCATTGCCCTTGGCTACATTTGATTGGTATTGCAGGTCATTTCCTAACCAAAGATAAAAGACTGTTTACATGAAGAATCTTATTAAGAGGAGATTCAAAAGGTAGATGGAAGAATAGGAGTAGAACACAGCAGTGGGGAGTGCTGGGCTCTCAGCAGCTAGTGCAGAAGGGAGTGCTGTTCCAGCCAGGCACAACCCAGGGCTGAGCAGGATGATGAGTGTCGCCGGCCTGGACCCCCCTCACACCAGGGAAAGACACACCAGGCTGGGAGCTCTGTCAAAGCAGGAAAAGCCACTTTATTCCAACAGTCAGGCCCTTATATACCCCACCCAACATCCCATAAGTCCTAGTGTGAGTCTTTGCTGATTGGCCCTCTCAGCTAGGTAGTTTAACAGCACCAACTGTAGAAGGCATAGTCTTGCAAGATTTGTAGTCTCATGAGATTATTATGGGTTAGTGGGGCATTACTATGGGCCAGTTGCTGTTGCAACCTAAGGCTATATTGCATCAGCCACAAGGCTGTGCTGAATTATGCTGGTGCGGCAGCTTAAACAGATCATGAAACTCTAGCCAGGCTCAGGAAGTTCCAACAAGCCTTGTCCAGGGTCTTGATGAGGCCCAATATCTCCCCCTTTTGTTTTTGTGAGTAAGCCTTGGGACCAAACATGTGACCCCTGTCTTAGGTTGTCTCCCTTTGGAAACTGTATCCGTCTCTGGGTATCACACTTCAAGGTCCAGGCAAGCCTCTCCATGGCCTGTCTTAGGTTGTCCCTAGCTTAAGAGATCTTACCCGTCATTAGTCAGCATGGAGGGGAGGGGAGGTATATGAGTGGTGGCCATAGCCCTAGTTGGTATCCTGAGTGGTGAGTAATGAATCTTGACCTGATGAAGTTTAATAGCCTCTATTCTTTACTGGATGAATTGAGTGGCCCTATTAATGATGCAAGGCCTAATGAGCAAGAAAAAGGACTACAAGAGGGCCCAAGAGGGGGAAGAAGTAAGGAAGAAGGCCATTCTTGAAGTTCACGCCTGCAAATCTCTAAATCCTCCATCACAGGGCCAGATGAGGGCTGCCAGCACCAGGATGGTCAGGCACAGTCATGTTCTGGTTCTGGGGAGAGAGCAAAGAGGCGCTCTTCAGGGGAACAAGACTCCCTGGAGTTGTGTTTATCATCCTGTGGGAGGTACTTTAGGTCCCTGGCAGGGACCTAGATGGGGCGTTTTTCACTCTGGGGAAAGACACAGCCAAATCCTTGCCCCGCTGATATAAGAGGGTCAGGGCCTCTCCAGGCTCCTGTAAATGGGTCTTTCCAGTGCACCCAGATGGAACTATATGTGATAGAGGAAGCCCAGTGCCTTTGGAAAAGGGAAGCCTGATCCGTTTTTGAAAAATCTAATATATTTAAAGTAAATAGCGCTCTCTTTAGTTGTTCATGAGGAGATGGGACTCTCCCTGTTGTTTTTGTAATTGGACCTTAAGAGTTTGATTATGGTGCTCAATCATAGCTTGGCCCCATGGATTATGGGGGATCCCCATGGTGTGTGAGACATGCCGTGTATTAAGGAAATCTATAAAAGTCTTACTAGTAAAGCATGGGCCATTATCGGTTTTAATTTGATCTGGAAGACCAAGTGTGGCAAAGCATTGAAGCATATGGCTAATGGCATGTTTGGATTTTTCTCCTGTGTGGGCTGATGCCCAGCAGGCATGGGAGAAAGTATCAATGGTAAGAAAGATATATTTGAGCTTGCCAAAAGGGGGGTAGTGGGTGACATCTATTTGCCATAAGTTGTTGGGTCTTAGCCCACGAGGGTTGACCCCCATCTTCTGAAGGGAAGGGATTTGTAAAAAAGGTTGGCAGGATTTGCAAGTGCGAATGATCTTTTTAAGATCCTTAATAGGCACTAAAGGATATTTGTGATGGAGGCCTCTCCAATTAGTGTGGGTGAGGTGATGGAAACTAGTGGCCTCTTCAAAAGTCATGAAAGATGCCATTTTGTCTGCCAGGGCATTGCCCTCGGAGAGGAACCCTGGTAGATTTTGGTGACCTCAAAGGTGTTGGAGGAAAATGGGGTTGGTCCTTTGTTTAAGTAGAGACCGAACTTCGATCATTAAGGGAGATATAGGGTTAGAGTCTAACCTGATGTGGGACTCAACTAGGTTGGGTAGCAGGTTAACAACATAAAGGCTGTCAGAGAACAGGTTGAATGACTCTTGTATGGTATCCAATGCTAAAGCGACAGCAAATAGTTCTTTGAATTGTGCAGATCTCTCGATCTCATGGGTGACCAACCTGATAGGTGCTGGTATTTTAGCCAGTTTATGGGAAGGGTAGACTACTAAAGATTCCTCTAAACGTCCCCCATCAGTAAAAGAAGTAAGAAAATCAGGGTTAGGTTGGGATAAGAAGAGTTTGGGGGGTACCCAGTTTAATCTAGTAAATGGACTCATCCATCTATGGAGGCCATAATGACAGTCAATTTTTCCCATAAACCTTTCTAGAGCTATGGCAATTCTATCATTGTTCCTCTGGAGCCAGGTGAAATCTGTTAGCTTGAAGGGAACAATTAGGAAATAGGGCTCTATTCCAAACAGCCTGGTGGAGGAATCTTGGCCTTTGATGATGCAATCTGCAACTTGGTCGGTCATAGAATACACCCTAGGGGCTCCACCAATGGAAAGATGTATCCAATGGATGGGGTGGCCCTCCTGGTCCAGAAGGGCAGTACATAAGGTGCTACCAGAGAATAAATAAAGGGTTACAGGAAGGAAAGGATTGAATCTCTTTAACACCCAAGTGTTTATGGCACCTTGAACCTTTTGTTTATGTGATGGGTCAAGGATCACACGAGAGGAAAGGTCAAGCCCTTTTAAAAGGTCAAAAGGGGGGAGCAAATCTTCAGTAGTTATAGGAATCCAAGATCTCATCCAATTGATTTCCCCTAAAAGATTTTGTAGTTCAGACAAGGTATAGAAATCTCGAATATATAATTGGGGCTTTATAGGGGAAACAGCGTCTAAGGCTAATGTAGACCCCAAAATCTTAAAAGGAAGAATTGTTTGTAATGAATCAGGTTGTTCTCTCAAAGAGGCAAAAATCTGGGACAGATAGTACTGGCAAATGGGAGGACTCTTAGCCATGCCTTGGGGCAATACAGTCCACTCAAATCTCAAATCAGGCCCCTCAAAATTGGTAGAGGGGATAGAGAAGGTGAATTTATCAATGTCATCAGGATGTAGGGGAATAGAGAAAAAGCAGTAAAAAATAACCAGAAGGAATAGCGGGAATCCAAGGTTGCCCCTGCTAAGGAGTCCCCAGCAGGAACATCCACTCATTAATTTTTGCATGGCAGAGGCCATGGTTCTAGCTTGGTGGGAAGTGGATCCCACATCTTTGCTGGCTATGATCCATCTGGACATAGAGTGAACTTTTAGTCCAGCCCAGGCTATTTTATGATCATAGTTCATCCCCTCCCACACTAAGATTCTAGCAAACTGTTCCCGTAGAGAGCCAGGGGGAAGTTTCCTGGCAAGACTCTTTTCTACCCTCTCTATGAAAGTGGTCAAATCTTCATTGGCCTTTTGTGTCATGCCTGTGATAGGGGGCTCAGTGGGGACCTCCTCTAATCTCTTCCATGCATTCATTCTCAGTCTCCAAATTTGGTCTCTATAGGGATCAGGAATAGCCGCCTGCTGTAGCCCAGTTGAAAATTGGTCATTGTTACCAGCAAGCATCCCAAAAGTGATTGGGATAGGTGGTTGGGCAGCCTGATTTTGTTCACTTTGGGGGAGGCATTTGTCTTGGTAGAAGGCATTTGTCTTGTCATTGGCCCGGGGAGCACGGCTCGGGCAAGGTCTTTCCAGTCCTGGCCAGTGCAGGGCTGGTGGGATAAACCTCAGAGGATAGTATCTGCCCAGGGTGAATTAGGGCCATCTTCTACAACGGCCTTTTTTAGTTCTTTTAAGTCATGAGCTTCCCAGGGATACCAGGCAGCAGGGCAGTTCCCACCAGGATTAACGTTAGCAGGAAACAACTCTGTCAACCCACTCTCCGGGGGATATGGTGGGGGAGCAGATGGAGGATTTATTGGAGTGCTGAACTGATCATGGCCAGAAGAGTGGTGGTTTTGAGGCCATGAAGCACTGCCAAAAGAGTCCAGAGAGGGGTCAGTGGTTTCCCTCCTAACAGTCTCTCTGGGCTGGATCTGGGCTTTCTTTGGTGGTTTTGGGGGAAAACACCCTTTAAGGGCGGAGATGGTAGGGAGAACTCCCAAGGGTGGGATCTCCCCCTCTTCTACCTGAGCTCCCCAGATAAGCCCCTCATGTCTCCCAATCCCATGTCTCCCAATCAAAAAGGTTCCTCTCAGGTAGCATGGCCCCAAGCTTGAAAAGCTTGAGCATTAACAAGGGCGAGACCCTGACTCTTAAGTAAAACTCTGATCGAGCCTAGTGCAGAGTCAGATTTAGAGAAAGACTGCCCCATAACTTATGGGAGTACACTCACCCAAAGACCGATTAGCCTGTCAGCGAATGTTTGCCTTACGTATTTGCCTCACACGTTTGCCTATGTTTGCCTCACTTGCCTCACACAGGGCATCAGTCTGCCAGGCTCTTGGCAGCTAGTGCAGAAGGGAGTGCTGTTCCAGCCAGGCACAACCCAGGGCTGAGCAGGATTATGAGTGTCACCGGCCTGAACCCCCCCACCACTGGGGAAAGACACACCAGGCTGGGAGCTCTGTTGAAGCAGGAAAAGCCACTTTATTCCAATATTTAGGCCCTTATATACCCCACCCAATATCCCATAAGTCCTAGCGTGAGTCTTTGCTGATTGGCCCTCTCAGCTAGGCAGTTTAACAACACCAACTGAAGGCGGTGTAGTCTTGTGAGATTTGTAGTCTCATGAGATTATTATGGGCTAGTGGAGTGCTACTATGGGCCAGTTGCTGTTGCAACCTAAGGCTATATTGCATCAGCCACAAGGCTGTGCTGAAATATGCTGGTGCGGCAGCTTAAACAGATCATGAAACTCTAGCCAGGCTCAGTAAGTTCCAACAGGCCTTGTCTAGGGTCTTGATGAGGTCCAACGGGGGCAGGGGGGGTCAGTGTCCCATTTGCTGGATGGTTACCATCTACCTGCAGTCCCTATATCATCCCTGTTTAGTCCCAAGTAACCAGGAAGGAAAGTGAGATTGAGCTGCTCTAGATGTCTTGCTACTTACATGCAATAGCTGACCTTGGCCTATTTTCTCTACTGGAGTGTGATACCCTATCTCTTTTCTTTTGAGGTCCTCCTTCCCCCTTCCCTCCTGCTTATAATCCTTTGGGAATACAGTGGGTATTACATAGATTTACCTTAGAATATGTCATTAAGTGTGTTTGGAACTAGGATCCACCTATTAGGGAATAAATACAGTGTTTAACTTTCTGTGTCTGGAATACTTCACTCAATATAATTTCTTCTAATTCCATTCGTGTTGCCAAATCCCTGCGAGGCCAGCTGGGGGAAAGAGAGGAAACGACAGGGGCTTCATGGGCTCAAGGCAAATGGGCGAGCTGGCAACAGGGTCACCACCCAGACCCCGGGAGTCAGGCAAGAAGCAGCAGAGAGAGGATGAGTTAACTACAGACTCAGCTTTATTCAGGAAGTGTTTGGGCTTATATAGGATCAGGGGTCCAATCAGGTGTTGCCATCCCTTTGCTCAGGGGATGGGAAGAGCAGCCACCAATCATTTAGCTGTTTACTAGGTGTCCAGGTTAAATGGCTGTTTCCCATTGGCTGTTCATCCCTCCTTCCCATTGGTTGTTCATCCCTCCTTCCCATTGGTTGTTCATCTCTCTTTCCCATTGGTTGCTTATCCCTCTGTCCCACTGGTTGTTCATCCCTCCTTCCCATTGATTGTCCATCCCTCCGCCTTTATGGTTCCTCTATTGGGACATGTCCAGGGCATGTCTGTACTTATTCAGGCTTGTCTGTAGCCAGACCTCCTGGGATTTAGGACCCCGGGCTAGGGCCTCCCTGAATCAATAGTGCCACACATCCATTCCTGGTAAATTTCATTAATTCATCTTTTTTTATGGATGAGTAGTATTTCATTGTACAAATATTCCAGATTTTTATTATCCATTCATCATACTGTTGGGAATTTGGGTTGATTCCATTACTTTGCTATTGTAAATAGTGCTGCTATGAACATGGTCCTGCTTGTGTCCTTGCAGTGAATTTCTGTATTATGAGGGATTATTCCCAAAAGTGGTATAGTAGGGTCATATAGCATTCAATATTTAGCTTTTTTATAAATTGCGATAATGACCACTAGAGTGGTTGTATAAGCCTGCATTCCCACCAGCAATGTATAAGAATTCCCTTCTCTCCACATCCTCTCCAGCATTTGGTATTGTTTGTATTATGGATTTTTGCCATCCTGAGTGGGGTGAGATGATATCTCAGGGTAGTTTTGATTTGCATTTCCCTGAGAGCTAGGGATGTAAAGCATTTTTAAAGATATTTGTTAGACATTTCAATTTTGTTCCTGGAAAACTTTCTTTTGAGTTCCCAGGCCCATTTTTTAATTGGGCCATTTTCTCCTTGGTGTTTAGTTTTTAAGTTCCTTTTGCACTCTGGATAATAGAGCTCTATCAGATATGTGGATAGTGAAGATTTTCTCCCATTCTGTGGGTTGCCTTTTTCCTCAGTTTACGATCTCTTTATCTGAACAGAAGCTCTTTAATTTCATAAGATCCCATTTGTTGAGTGTTGGTTATAGTGACTGTGCTATTGGATTTCTGTTTAGAAACTGTTGTCCTAGCCCAATCAGCTCGAGGGAGTTCCCTACTCTTTCAACTAGAGTTTTTATAGTCCCTGGCTGAATATTGAGGTCCTTGATCAATTTGGAATTAATTTTTGTGCATGGTGACAAGTAGAAGTCCAGTTTTAATCTTCTGTGTGAAAATATCCAGTTTTGCCAGCACCATTTGTTGAAGATGCTATTCTTTTACCATTGAATTTTTTGGGGGCCTTTGTTAAAGATATAATGGCTGTAATTTTGTGGGCTTCTATCTGGGTCTTCAACCCATATCCATTGATCTATGTGTCTATTTTGGAGCCAGTACCAGGCTGTTTTTATTACTATGGATTTCTGTAGTATAGATTAAGGTTTGGTGTGGTGATACCTCCAGCAGTATTTTTGTTACTCAGGATTGTTTTTGCTATCCTGAGCTCTTTGTGCTTCCATATGAATTTTGAGATTGCTTAGTCAATTTCTTTTAAAAATTGCTTGGGGATTTTGATTGAAATAGCATTGAATCTGAATTTGTATATTGCTTTTGGTAGGATGGTCATTTTTATGATGTTGATTCTGCCAATCCAGGAGCATGGGAGGTCTTTCCACTTTCTGGTGCCTTCTGTAATTTCTTTCATTAGGGTTTTAAAGTTTTCATTATAAAGATCTCTCACTTCTTTGGTTAGATTTATACCAAGGTATTTTGTTTTTTAGGAGCTATAGTAAGTGGGATTGTTTCTCTTAAGACTTTTACACTCTTTTCATCCTTGGTGTACAAGAAGGCCTCTGATTTTTGCATATTTATTTTGTAAACTGACACTCTGCTGAACTTATATATTAGTTCCAGAAGTTTCCTGGTGGAGTTCTTAGGATCACTCAGGTTTGTGATCATGTCATCTGCAAATAGAGATATCTCGACCTATTCCTTGCTGATTTGAATCCCCTTTATTTCCCTCTCTTGTCTTATGGCTCTAGGCATAAGAACAATATTGAGTAGAAGTGGTCCTCCTGTCCCAACCTGGACCAGGGAAGACTCCATGCTTCTCAGATAAGGAACGTAGACTATGCACCAGGCCCCAGGTCACCTGCGAGTTCCACTAGCAGCAAGAGCAGCACCCAGCCTTCTCTGTCACTGCGGAAGGCCCCTAGGCCACACTCCAGGTCCCAGGTGATCTGCACGCCACACTAGACACTCTGCTCTCCTGCCCTGTACCTGGACCAGGGCCGATTTCCTGATTAGAGTTCAACAGAGTCCAGAGGAAACCCAAGCAAAGCTCTAGTGGACAAATGTCATACATCTGAAGTCATCTAAAATCATCCATCATATGGGAAAGAATCTTCACATCTAGCTCAAAGATAACTAACCCCTTTTACAATCTTGTTCCTCTCAATAATTAATCACTGTAGTGCAACTGTTCCATATAGCCACCCCAAAACATATGATTTCAGGGAATAGTCTATTCACCCTCACATATCCCCAAGGAAGTAAACCAAAAATGTGCACAACCATACTGATCTTCAATCCCTGTCTACTAAACCTGACTTCATTGATGTACTAACAGTATAATAGCCTCATCTAGGAAATAACACCAATACCAGACAAGCATACCCAATTCCAAGGCAAACACTAGTAATAATTGCTCAAGTGCACTAGTAATAATTGCTCAAGTGCAGTTTCAGTCAAAAACACACAGAAACAAAAAGAAAGTCTTAAGAAATAAAACAACAATGCCCAGATCACAGCACACAAATCCATGAGAAACAAAAACCAAAAAAACAAAAGTCTTACCAAAAGAATTAACCCCATAATGATAGATGCTAATCAAAACAAACTCACAAAAAATAGCCAAGAAAGCCATACCCAAGATAATGATTTTCTTTTTTTTTTTGTTTCAGTGACCTTTAATATATATTTAACTGACTTATCATAATTAGTTGTTGTATATATTAAGTTTCTCATTCAGAGATAAAATCTGATTTGTATATATTTTCCTATATTCATGATGGAATTTCTATATTTTTCTATATTTTATATATTTTTTATTAAAAATTTAATTACACATTTTAAAATTTTTTACCAGTTCCCTCCCTCCCCTCTGCTCCCCCTCCCCTTCCCCCAGTGCCTCCCCCCCAATTCCCAGAGAGTCCTTTATTGTGTACGCCTAACTCTCCACTGGGTCCTCCTCTCCGATGACATATAAGGACCCAGTGGCATTTCCATAAGCCCTTTCTCTTGTTCCCCTTAAGCATAAGATCACTACTATGGCTGTCAATCCCTTGCCTCAAGGGGTCTCGGTGCCCTTAACAGATGCTAGACTTTATGAGGGCAACAGTGCGCTGGACATTGCGCAGGGCATGCAAAGTCCCATTGTGATTGCTTTGGCCCCAACTATTGTTGAGAATCTTGCAAATCGTTGCTCCTCCCATCCTTTTGCTCTTACAATCTTACCGCACCCTCTTCCGCAGATGTCCCTGAGCTCAAGGATGGGGAGAGATTAGGCTGTCCTAGTTCTATGTGATTGATATAGAGTCTCTGAAGTTCTGGATTGTGGTTTGTTGATTTTCTTTTGCAGTTTTGCTGCTCCTGCAATTCCCTTCACTCCATTCTGCTGGGCACTGTATGTCACCCCCTGGCCAGAGACAAAAAGCTGTTAAACTGGAGTCTTGTTGTAATAGCACATTCAAGGGTAGATGTAATAAGAGTAGGAAACCTCACTGAGGGAGGGGTCCATCACCCATTTGTAAAATGATTACTTTTTATCTGCTAGACTATATGCCCTCCTCTTCTGGTGAGATCAGGAAAGAACGTCTATGAACTTAACCAGGTTTCTCATTACTTACTTGCAGACCTTGATGGAGGCCTATTTTCTCTGCTGTAACATGGTCTCCTCTCTCCTTGTTTCTGGTGTGGCCCTCCTAACCCATCTCTCTTGTTCATAAACCTTGCAATTACTGTGTTACATAGGTTTACTTTTGAGTGTCTCAATGTGGGCTGGGTCAGTTTGGTACTAGGAGCCACCTATTAGGGAGTACATACGGCGCTTAATTTTCTGGGTTTGGGATACTTCACTTAATATAATTCTTTCTAATGACATCCATTTCCCAGCAAATTCCAGTAATTCATCATTTTTGATGGCTGAGTAGTACTCCATTGTATAGATGTACCACAGTTTCCTTATCCACTCGTCAACTGTTGGGCATTTAGGTTGATTCCATGACTTTGCTATTGTAAACACTGCTGCTATGAACATGGTCGAGCTTGTGCTATCGAGGCGAACCTCTGCTGCATGGGGGGTTATTCCCAAAAGTGGGATAGCAGGATCATACGGCATTTCAATCTTTAATTTCTTTAAGAATCTCCAGACGGCTCGCCAGAGTGGCTGTATGAGCCTGCATTCCCACCAACAATGTAGGAGAGTTCCCCTCTCTCCACATCCTCTCCAGCATTTGTCGTTGTTTGTATTGTGGATTTTTGCCATCCTGACCGGGGTGAGATGATATCTCAGGGAAGTTTTGATTTGCATTTCCCTGATGGCGAAGGAAGTGGAGCATTTTTTAAGATAATTGTTAGACATTTTAATTTCATCCCTGGTAAAGTTTCTTTTAAGTTCCAGGGCCCATTTTTTAATTGGACCATTGGTTTCCTTGGTGTTTAGTTTTCTAAGTTCTTTGTGCACTCTGGACAATAGAGCTCTATCAGATGTGTGGTTAGTGAAGATTTTCTCCCATTCTGTGGGTTGCCTTTGAGCTCACGTTACGATCTCTTTATCTGAACAGAAGCTCTTTAATTTCACAAGATCCCAACTGTTGAGAGTTGGTAGCAGTGACTGTGCCATTGGATGTCTGTTTAGGAACTGTTGGCCTAGCCCAATCAGCTCGAGGGAGTTCCCTATCCTTTCAACTATGGTTTTTATAGTCTCTGGCCTGATATCAAGGTCCTTGATCCATTTGGAATTAAGTCTTGTACATGGTGACAAGTACGGGTCCAGCTTTAATCTTCTGCATGTGGAGATCCAGTTTTGCCAGCACCATTTGTTGAAGATGCTGTTCTTTTTCCATTGGATTCTTTGGGCCCCTTTGTCAAACACCAAATGGCTGTAACTTTGTGGGCTTATATCTGGGTCTTCAATCCTTATCCATTGATCTGTGTGTCTATTTTGGAGCCAGTACCAGGCTGTCTTTATAACTATGGATTTGTAGTATAGACTTAGGTTTGGTATGGTAATACTTCCAGCTGTGTTTTTGTTACTCAGGATTGTTTTTGCTATCCTGGGTCTTTTGTGCCTCCATATGAACTTTGAGATTGTTTGGTCAACTTCTTTGAAGAATTGCTTTGGGATTTTGATTGGTATAGCATTGAATCTGTATATTGCCTTTGGTAGGATGGTCATTTTTACAATGTTGATTCTGCCAATCCAGGAACAAGGGAGGTCTTTCCACCTTCTGGTGTCTTCTGCAATTTCTTTCTTTAGGGTTTTAAAGTTTTCATTGTAAAGGTCTTTTACCTCCTTAGTTAGGTTTATACCAAGGTATTTCATTTTTTTAGGGGTTATAGTAAATGGCATGGTTTCTCTCAAGGCTTTTTCACTTCTTTCATTCTGGGCATATAGGAAGGCCTCTGATTTTTGCACATTTATTTTGTATCCTGCCACCCTGCTGAACTTCTCAATTAGTTCCAGGAGCTTCCTGGTGGAGATTTTGGGATCACTCAGGTATAAGATCATGTCATCTGCAAATAGGGATAGCTTGACTTCTGCCTTGCCGATTTGAATTTCTCTTATGTCCCTTTCTTGTCTTATGGCTTCAGCCAAGACTTCAAGTACAATATTGAATAGAAGTGGTGAGAGTGGACAGCCTTGTCTAGTTCCTGATCGAAGTGGGAATGCTTCCAATTGTTCCCCATTGAGCATAATCCTTGCTGTGGGCTTGTTGTATACAGCTTTTATTATATTGATAAAGGTTCCTTCCATTCCTACTGTCTCTAGCGTTTTGATCATAAAAGGCTGTTGGATCTTGTCAAAAGCTTTTTCTGCATCTATCGAGAGTATCATGTGGTCTTGGACTTTGGACTGGTTTACATGATGAATTACATTTATTGATTTGCGTATGTTGAACCAACCTTGTGTGCCGGGGACGAAGCCTACTTGGTCCCCATGAATGATCTTTTTAATATGTTTTTGAATCCAATTTGCTAAGACTTTGTTGAGAATCTTTGTGTCTGTGTTCATCAGGGAGATCAGCCTATAGTTTTCTTTTTTAACTGAATCTTTATTAGGTTTTGGGATTAAAACGATATTAGCTTCATAGAAGGAATTTGGTAGTGTTCCTTCCTTTGCTATTTGATGGAACAGTTTAAGGAGTATTGGTGTTATTAACTCCTTAAATGTCTGGTAGAACTCTGTGCTGAATCCATCTGGTCCAGGACATTTTTTGGTGGGAAGATTCGAGATTACTTCCTCAATTTCCTTATATGTTATAGGACGATTTAAGTAATTCACAACTTCCTGATTCAATTTAGGTAAGTTGTGTTTACTTAGAAATTCATCCATCTCTTTTGTGTTGTCAAACTTCACAGAGTATAAGTTTTTGAAATATGATGTTATAATTCTCTGGATTTCTTGGGTATCAGTAGTGATAACTCCATGTTCATTTCTAATTTTGTTAATTTGGGTTTTCTCTCTCTTGCTTTTGGTTAGTTTAGCTAGGGGTGTATCAATCTTGTTGATTTTTTCAAAGAACCAGCTTTTTGATTGGTTGATTTTTTCTATCGTTTTCTTAGTCTCGATTTCAGATATTTCTCCCCTTATTTTGCTAATCTCTTCTTTTCTACTGCTTTTGGGATCAGATTGCTCTAGTTTCTCTAAAGCTTTAAGCTGCATTGTTAAGTTGTTTATTTCTGATGTTTCCATTTTTTTGACGTGGGCATTAAGAGCTATGAACTTACCTCTTAGAACAGCTTTCATTGTGTCCCAGAGATTTTGGTAAGTTGTATTTTCGTTATCATTCACTTTCAGGAAATCTTGAATTTCCTTTTTAATTTCTTCCTGAATCCAGTTCTCATTCAGCATCATAGTGTTAAGTTTCCAGGAGTTAGTGTATTTTCTCTTGTTTGATGTGTTGTGGATGTCCAGCTTTAGGCCGTGGTGGTCTGATAGGGCACAGGTTAGAATTTCAAATTTCTTGTATATGTGTAGATTCATTTTGTGGCCCAATATGTGATCTATTTTGGAGAAAGTGCCGTGTGCTGCTGAGAAAAATGTGTATTCTTTGGTGCGTGGGTGAAAAGTTCGATAGAGATCTGTGAGGTCCATTTCTTTCAGGGTTTGATTAAGTTCCAAAGTGTCTCTGTTAAGCTTTTGACCTGTTGATCTATCCCATGTAGAGAGGGCGGTGTTGAAGTCCCCAAGAATTATCGTTTGGGGGTTGATTTCTTGCTTTAGACGCTGTAGGGTTTTCTTAATGAATGTGGAGGGGCCCGTATTGGGTGCATATATGTTCAGTATTGTGAAATCTTCCTGGTGAATTGTACCTCTAACTAAAATGTAGTATCCATCCGTGTCTCTTATAATTTTTTTTGGTTTGAAATCCACTTTGTCTGATAGCATAATGGCTACCCCTGCCTGTTTTCTGCTTCCATTTGCTTGTAGAATTGTTGACCAGCCTTTTATTTTTAGAGCGTGCCTATCTTTTGTGGTGAGATGGGTTTCCTGCAGGCAACAGATTGATGCATTGTGATTTTTAATCCAAGTTTGTAATCTGTGTCTCTTGATCGGTGAATTAAGTCCATTAACATTTAGTGTTATAATGGAGAAACTATTGTTAATTCCAGACATTTATTATGTTTAGTAGCTTTTATAAGTATATTGCTTCGCTTTTAATGGTGTTATATTTGCCTTCTGTTCTCCTGGATATGCCTGTTTTTTTCTTCACGCTTGAGTATCATTTCTAGCAGTTTTTGAAGGCCTGGTTTGGTGGCCATGTATCCCTTAAAGTTGTCTTTGTGCTGGAAAATTTTTCTTTCTCCCTCGATCATGACTGATAGTTTTGCAGGGTAAATCAGCCTGAGTTGACATTTTTGCTCATTCAATACTTGAAGTATGTCTCTCCAAGCTCTTCTTGCTTTTACTGTTTCGACTGAGAAGTCATTTGTTATTTTAATAGGTTTGCCTTTAAAAGTGACTTGTTTTTTCTCCCTTGAAGCTCTCAGCACCAATTCTTCCAAGATAATGATTTTCAAAGCCTGATCGATACTATGAAAGAGGAGATCTGGGAGGAATCAAACAACTGCATCAACCACTTCGAATAGGAACAAAACAGACACTTGGAGGAGATGAAAAAACAGCTGAAGAAACAAAAATAGTCATAGAGCAGTTAAAACAATCTCAACCAGGGTTTAAAACATTTGAACTAAAAGACAAGTTATCTCAACGAAGAGTCTTATCAGCAGAACTAATGAAGCAGAAAATAGAATATCAGATCTTGAAGACAAAGTGGAAGAACAATGCAGTTCAATGGAAGAGATTGTTGAAGCCAAAAAGATACCTGAGAGGAATATTGAATAGTTACAGAACACCTTGAAGAAGCCCATATTAAGTGCATATATGTTCAGTATTATGAAGTCTTCCTGGTGAATTGTTCCTGTGATTAAAATGTAGTATGGAATACCAGAACAAGAACCCCAAAATACAACACTTGAGAAAACTTTTCAAATTGTCATAAAGGAAAACTTTCCTCATCTAAAGAAAGAGAGGCCCATCCAAATACAAAAGGCATTTCACACCCCAAACAGATATGACCAAAATAGAAACTTGCCACAGCAAATAATAGTCAAAACACTCCACATACAAGACAAAGAAAATGTGCTGAGAGTTTCAAGAGAAAAAAAACAAATCACTTTTAAAGGTAAACCTATTAAAATAACAAATGGTTTTTCAATGGAAACAGTAATAGCCAGAAGAGCTTGGAGAGACATACTACAAGTATTGAATGAGCAAAAATGTCAACCCAGGCTGATATACGCAGCAAAGCTATCAGTCATGATCAAGGATTAAAGAAAAATTTCCACCATAAAGAAGGTTAACATGACTACCAAACTAGGATTTCAAAAAATGCTAGAAAAGATACTCAAGCTTGAAGAAAAGAACAAGCATATCCAGGAGAACGGAAGGGAAGTATAATACCACCAACACCTACAAGCCAAATAATTCACTTGTGAAAACCACTAAACACAAAAAATATCAGGAAGTAAAAGTAATTTCTCCTTTATATGCTAAATGTCAATGGACTTAACTCACCAATCAAAAGACGCAGATTACAAACATGGATTAGGAATCAGAACCCATCTATCTGCTGCCTTCAGGAAACACATCTCACCACAAAAGATAGGCACATTCTCAAAGTAAAAGGCAGGTCAAAACTTCTGCAAGCTAATGGAACCAGGAAAGAGGCAGGGGCAGCTATTATGCTATCTAACAAAGTGGACTTCAAACCAAAAAAAAATCAAAGAAGACACAGAAGGATACTACATTTTAATCACAGGAACAATTCACTAAGAAGACTTCAAACTCTTTCCGAAATGGACCTTACATATCTCTATGGAATATTCCATCCACACACCAAACAATACCCATTTTTCTCAGCGCCCATGGAACTTTCTGCAAAATACATCACATATTGGGTCATAAAGCAAGTCTCCACATATAGCAGGAAAGTTGAAATTTTAGCCTGTACCCTATCAGACCATCATGCTCTAAAGCTTGACATCGCAACACAACAATCAGCAGAACTCTAACTCTTGGAAGCTAAACACTATGATGCTAAAAGAATTGGGTTCAGGAAGAAATCACAAAGGAAATTCAAGATTTCCTAGAAGCAAACAATAATGAAAACACAACATATCAAAATCTCTGGGACACAATGAAAGCTCTCCTAAGAGGTAAGTTTATAGTCCTTAATGCCTATATCAAAAAAACTGGAAACATCACAAATAAATAACTTAACAATGCACCTTAAAACTTTAGAGAGACACAAGAGCAATCCCAAAAGCATCAGAAGAGAGGAGAGTAGGAAAATCAGGGGAGAAATATCTGAAATTGAGATAAGGAAAACGATACAAAGAATCAACCAGAAAAAAAAAAACTGGTTCCTTGAAAAAAAATCAATAAGATTGATACACCCCTAGCTAATTAACCAAAATCAAGAGAGAAAAACCCCAAATTAACAAAATTAGAAATGAAAATGGAGTTTTCACAACTGATAGCCAAGAAATTCAGAGAATTATTAGGTCATATTTCAAAAATTATGCTCCATGATATTTGATAACCCAAAAGAAATGAATGGATTTCTGAGTAACCTCAATTTACTTAAATTGAATCAGGAAGTTTTAAATTAAATAATTCTATACCAAATGAGGATATTGGTGAAGTAATCTTGAATCTTCCCACCAAAAAACGTCCTGGACCAGAAGGATTTAGCATGTAATTCTTTTTTTTTTTTTTTTTTTTTTTTTTTTAGGTACCTGTTCTCTCCCTCCCCCACCCTCCCCAGTCTTCCCTTGCACTCTCCACCCCTTTTCTCCTTCCTTTCACCCCCTCCCTCCCCTTCTCCCACTGCCTCTTCCTTCCTCCCATCCCCTGGAGCATCCTTTTGTGTGAACTCCAAACCTCCCTCTGAATCCTCCACCCTAGTGAGGTTTAAGGATTCAGTGGAATAGCCCAGAGCCCCTTCTTGTGCTTCCCTTAGTACAGGAACTCTATTATACCTGTTAATTCCTTGCCTCTAAGGATCTTATTGCCAGTGATCCATGCTAGACTTTGGGGAGTTGTTGACATGTCAGCCATTATGCAGATTATGAGAAGTCCACTTATGGCTACTGCAGTCCTGACTTGTGTGGAGTATCTTGCAAATAGTTGGTCCTCCCCATCTTTAGGCTCTTACAATCTTGCCACCTCCTCTTCTGCAAGGTTCCCTGAGCTTTAGGGTGGGGAGAGATTTGACTAGTCTGGTTCCAGGTGATTAATGTAGGATCTTTGGTGTTATGAATTATGGTTTGTTCTTGTTTTCAGTTTTGCTGTTCCTACACTGCCCTTGGCTTCTTCCTGATTGGTATTGAAGGTCATCTCTTAACCAATGATAAATGGCTGTTTAAATGAAGATGTTAATATAAGAGGAGACACTAAGGTAGATGAAATAAGAGTAGCACACTGCAATGAAGAGGGTCAGTTTGAAGAATGGTTACCATCTATCTGCAAGTCCCTATACCCTCCCTAATTGGTGAGAACAAACCTCTTCAGTCACAGGTGACCAGGAAGGGAAGTGAGAGTGAGCTTCACCACATGTCTCACTATTTACATGCAATACTTAACAGTGACCTATTTTCTCTACTGAAGTCTGAGCCTGATCTCCTCTCTCCTTTTTTCTGGTGGGGCCCTCCTTCCCCTTCCCTCTTGTTTAAAATCTGTGTGATTACAGTAGGTATTATAGAAATATATCTTTGAATATGTCATTAAATGTGTTTGGTACTAGGATCCACCTATTAGGGAGTATATAATGTGTCTAAATTTCTGTGTCTGGGATACTTCACTCAGCATAATTATTTCTAATTCCATCCATTTCCCAGACAATTTCATTAATTCATCTTTTTTGATGGCTGAGTAGTATTCCATTGTATAAATGTACTACATTTTCCTTATCTACTTGTCAACTGTTGGGCATTTGGGTTGATTTTATGACTTTGTTATTGTAAATAGTTCATCACAGAATCCTACCAGACATTTAAAGAACTAACACCACTACTGCTTAAACTATACCATAAAATAGCAATGGAAGAAACACTTCTAAGTTCTTTTTATGAAGCTGATATCATACTAATCTGAAAACCTAATAAAGACACACTTAAAAAAGAAAACTATAGGTCAATCTCTTTGATCAACACACATACAAAGATTCTCAACAAAATCTTCGCAAATTGCATTAAAAATATATCAAGATCATTCGCTGTGATTGAGTTACTTAATCACAGCGAATGATCTTTTTGATATGTTTTTGAATCCAGTTTGCCAAGATCTTGTTGAGAATCTTTGCATCTGTGTTCATCAAAGAGATTGGCCTATAGTTTTCTTCTGTAAGTAGGTTTTGGGATTAGTATGATATTTGTTTCTTAGAAAGAATTTGGAAGTGTTCCTTCCTTCACAACTTGTTGAAACATTTTAAGGAGTATTGCTATTGGTTGTTCCTTAACAATCTGGTAGAATTTTGTGCTGAATCCATCTGGTCCAGGATAGTTTTTGGTGAGAATATTAGATATTACTTCATTTATTTCCTCATATGTTATAGGACTATTTAAAAAATTCAAAACTTCCTGATTTAATTTAGGTAAGTCATGCTTACTCAGGAATCATCCATTTCATTTGTGTTATCAAATTTCATGGAGTGTAAGTTTTTGAAATATGATCTTGCAATTCTCTGAATTTCTTGGCTATCAGTTGTGATAACTCCATTTTCATTTGTAATTTTTTTTAATTTGAGTTTTCTCTCTCGTAATTTTGGATATTTAGCTAGAGGTGCATCAATCTTATTGATTTCTTTCAAATAACCAGCTTTTTTCTGGTAGATTCTTTGCATTGTTTTCTTTATCTCAATTTCAGATATTTCTCCTCTGATTTTGCTAATTTCCTTTCTTCTGATGCTTTTGGGATTGGATTGCTCTTGTGTCTCTTTAAAGTTTTAAGCTGAATTGTTAAGTTATTTATTTGTCATGTTACCAGTTTTTTTTGATATAGGCATTAAGAGCTCTACACTTACCTCTTAGGACAGCTTTCATTGTGTCCCAGAGATTTTGATATATTGTATTTTCAATATTGTTTGCTTCTAGGAAATCTTGAATTTCCTTTATGATTTCTTCTTTTTTTAATATATTTTTATTATTTCCTCTCATACAAACTTAATAGGCATACCATTTCCCTCTCTCCCTCCTACTCCCCACGAACCCCCTGCTCCCTCTCCCTCCCTCCCTATCTCCCAATGCCTCCCCCTCAATTCTCAGAGAGTCCTTTATTGTGTATCCCTAACTCTCCTTTTGGTCCTCCTCTCCGATGACGTACAAGGACCCAGTGGCATTTCCTTAAACCCTTTCTCGTGTTCCCCTTAAGCACAGGAACACTACTGTGGCTGTCGATCCCTTGCCTCCAAGGATCTTGGTGCCTTTAGCTGATGCTAGACATTGTGAGGTCAATAGTGTGTTGGACATTGCAGGGCATGCAAAGTCCTATTATGATTGCTTTGGCCCTAACTAGTGTGGAGAATATTGCAAATAATTGCTCCTCCCATCCTTTTGCTCTTACAATCTTACCGCCCCTTCTTCCGCAAATGTCCCTGAGCTTCAGAATGGGGGGGAGATTAGGCTGGCCTAGTTCTATGTGGTTGATATAGAGTCTCTGAAGTTCTTGATTGTGGTTTGTTGATTTTCTCTTGCAGTTTTGCTGCTCCTGCAATGCCCTTCACTCCATCCTGACGGGCACTGTATGTCACCCCCTGGTCAGAGACAAAAAGCTGTTAAACTGGAGTCTTGTTATAATAGCACAATCAAGGGTACATGTAATAAAAGCAGGAAATCTCGGTGAGGGAGGGGTCAGTCACCCATTTGCAAAATGATCACCTTTCATCTGCCAGACTATATGCCCTCCCCTTCTGGTGAGATCATACCCCTTCAGTTGTACACGATCAGGAACGAATATCTGTGAACTTAACCAGGTGTCACATTACTTACTTGCAGTCCTTGATGGAAGCCTATTTTCCCTGCTGTAACATGGTCCCCTCTCTCCTTGTTTCTGGTGTGGCCCTCCAACCCCATCCCTCCTGTTCATAATTCTTGCAATTACTGTATTACATAGGTTTACCTTTGAGTGTCTCAATGTGGGCTGGGTGAGTTTGGTACTAGGAGCCACCTATTAGGAAGTATATACGGCGCTTAACTTTCTGGGTTTGGGATACTTCACTCAATATAATTGTTTCTAATGACATCCATTTCCCGGAAAATTCCAGTAATTCATCATTTTTGATGGCTGAGTAGTACTCCATTGTATAGATGTACCACCTTTTCCTTATCCACTCGTCAACTGTTGGACATTTGGATTGATTCCAATACTTTGCTATTGTAAACAGTGCTGGTATGAACATGGTCGTGCTTGTGCTATCGAGGTGAACCTCTGCTGCATGGGGGGTTATTCCCAAAAGTGGAATAGCAGGGTCATATGGCATTTCAATCTTTAATTTATTTAAGAATCTCCCGACAGCTCACCAGAGTGGCTGTATGAGCCTGCATTCCCGCCAGCAATGTAGGAGAGTTCCCCTCTCTCCACATCCTCTCCAGCACTTGTTGTTTGTATTGTGGATTTTTGCCATCCTGACCGGGGTGAGATGATATCTCAGGGAAGTTTTGATTTGCATTTCCCTGATGGCTAAAGAAGTGGAGCATTTTTTAAGATATTTGTTAGACATTTTAATTTCATCCCTGGTAAAATTTCTTTTAAGTTCCAGGGCCCATTTTTTAATTGGACCATTGGTTTCCTTGGTGTTTAGTTTTCTAAGTTCTTTGTGCACTCTGGACAGTAGAGCTCTATCAGATATATGGTTAGTGAAGATTTTCTCCCATTCTGTGGGTTGCCTTTGAGCTCGTGTTACAATCTCTTTATCTGAACAGAAGCTCTTTAATTTCACAAGATCCCAACTGTTGAGAGTTGGTAGCAGTGACTGTGCCATTGGATGTCTGTTTAGGAAATGTTGGCCTAGCCCAATCAGCTCAAGGGAGTTCCCTATCTTTTCAACTATGGTTTTTATAGTCTCTGGCCTGATATCATGGTCCTTGATCCATTTGGAATTAAGTCTTGTACATGGTGACAAGTACGGGTCCAGCTTTAATCTTCTGCATGTGGAGATCCAGTTTTGCCAGCACCATTTGTTGAAGATGCTGTTCTTTTTCCATTGGATTCTTTGGTTCCCTTTGTCAAAGACCAAATGGTTGTATTTTTGTGGGCTTATATCTGGGTCTTCAATCCTTATCCATTGATCTGTGTGTCTATTTTGGAGCCAGTACCAGGCTGTTTTTATAACTATGGATTTGTAGTATAGACTAAGGTTTGGTATGGTAATACCTCCAGCAGTGTTTTTGTTACTCAGGATTGTCTTTGCTATCCTGGGTCCTTTGTGCCTCCATATGAATTTTGAGATTATTTGGTCAACTTCTTTAAAGAATTGCTTTGAGATTTTAATTGGTATAGCATTGAATTTGTATATTGCTTTTGGTAGGATGGTAATTTTTACGATGTTGATTCTGCCAATTCAGGAACATGGGAGGTCTTTCCACCTTCTAATGTCTTCTACAATTTCTTTCTTTAGGATTTTAAAGTTTTCATTGTAAAGGTCTTTTACTTCCTTTGTTAGGTTTATACCAAGGTATTTCATTTTTTTAGGGGCTATAGTAAATGGGATTGTTTCTCTCAAGGCTTTTTCACTTCTTTCATTCTGGGCATATAGGAAGGCCTCTGATTTTTGCACATTTATTTTGTATCCTGCCACCCTGCTGAACTTCTCAATTAGTTCCAGGAGCTTCCTGGTGGAGTTTTTGGGATCACTCAGGTATAAGATCATGTCATCTGCAAATAGGGATAGCTTGACTTCTTCCTTGCCCATTTGAATCCCTCTTATGTCCCTTTCTTGTCTTATGGCTTCAGCTAACACTTCAAGTACAATATTGAATAGAAGTGGTGAGAGTGCAAAGCCTTGTCTAGTTCCTGATTGAAGTGGGAATGCTTCCAATTGTTCCCCATTGAGCATAATCCTTGCTGTGGGCTTGTTGTATACAGCTTTTATTATATTGATGAAGGTTCCTTCCATTCCTACTGTCTCTAGCATTTTGATCATAAAAGGCTGTTGGATCTTTGTCAAAAGCTTTTTCTGCATCTATTGAGAGTATCATGTGGTCTTGGACTTTGGACTGGTTTACATGATGAATTGCATTTATTGATTTGCGTATGTTGAACCAACCTTATGTGCCAGGGATGAAGCCTACTTGGTCCCTGTGAATGATCTTTTTGATACGTTTTTGAATCCCATTTGCTAAGACTTTGTTGAGAATCTTTGCATCTGTGTTCATCAGGGAGATCGGCCTATAGTTTTCTTTTTTAAGTGAATCTTTATTAGGTTTGGGAATTGAAACAATATTAGCTTCATAGAAGGAATTTGGTAGTGTTCCTTCCTTTGCTATTTGATGGAACAGTTTAAGGAGTATTGGTGTTATTAACTCCTTAAATGTCTGGTAGATCCTTGTGCTGAATCCATCTGGTCCAGGACATTTTTTGGTGGGAAGATTCGAGATTACTTCTTCAATTTCCTTATATGTTATAGGACTATTTAAATAATTCACAACAACTTCCTGATTCAATTAGGTAGGTTGTGTTTACTTAGAAATTCATCCATCTCTTTTGTGTTGTCAAACTTCACAGAGTATAAGTTTTTGAAATATGATGTTATAATTCTCTGGATTTCTTGGGTATCAGTAGTGTTAACTCCATGTTCATTTCTAATTTTGTTAATTTGTGTTTTTTCTCTCTTGCTTTTGGTTAATTTAGCTAGGGGTGTATCAATCTTATTGATTTTTTTCAAAGAACCAGCTTTTTGACTGGTTGATTTTTTTCTATCGTTTTCTTAATCTCGATTTCAGATATTTCTCCCCTTATTTTGCTAATCTCCTCTCTTCTGCTACTTTTGGGATCAAATTGCTCAAGTTTCTCTAAAGCCTTAAGCTGCATCGTTAAGTTATTTATCTGATGTTTCCATTTTTTTGATGTAGGCATTAAGAGCTATGAACTTACCTCTTAGGACAGCTTTCATTGTGTCCCAGAGATTTTGTTAGGTTGTATTTTCATTATCGTTCACTTTCAGGAAATCTTGAATTTCCTTTTTAATTTCTCCTGAATCCAGTTCTCATTTAGCATCATATTATTAAGTTTCCAGGAGTTAGTGTATTTTCTCTTGTTCGTTGTATTGTGGGTGTCCAGCTTTAGGCTGTGGTGGTCTGATAGGGCACAGGTTAGAATTTCAACTTTTTTGTATATGCGTAGCTTCATTTTGTGGCCCAATATGTGATCTATTTTGGAGAAAGTTCCATGTGCTGCTGAAAAAAATGTGTATTCTTTGGTGAAAAGTTTGATAGAGATCAGTAAGGTCCATTTCTTTCAGGGTTTGATTAAGTTCCAAAGTGTCTCTGTTAAGCTTTTGACTTGTTGATCTATCCCATGTTGAGAGGGCGGTGTTGAAGTCCCCAAGAATTATCATTTGGGGGTTGCTTTCTTGCTTTAGGCACTGTAGGGTTTTCTTAATGAATGTGGAGGGGCCTGTATTGGGTGCATAAATGTTCAGGATTGTGAAGTCTTCCTGGTGAATTGTACCTGTGACTAAAATGTAGTATCCATCTGTGTCTCTTATGATTTTCTTTGGTTTGAAGTCCACTTTATCTGAAAGCATAATTGCTACCCCTGCCTGTTTCCTGGTTCCATTAGCTTACAAGATTTTGGACCAGCCTTTTATTCTTAGGATGTGCCTATCTTTTGTGTGAGATGAGTTTCCTGAAGGCAGCAGATTGTTGGACTGTGGTTTTTAATCCAAGTTTATAATCTGTGTCTCTTAATCGGTGAGTTAATACCATTGACATTTAATGTTATAATGGAGAAATTATTTTTAATTCTGGACATTTTTTATGTTTAGTAGATTTTGTAAGCATGTTGTTTGATATTTATGTTTTGGTGATATTATACTTCCCTCTGTCCTCCTGGATACGCTTGTTCTTTTCTTCAAGCTTGAGTATCATTTCTAGCATTTTTTGAAGGCCTGGTTTGTAGACATGTATCCCTTCAAGTTGTCTTTGTGCTGGAAAACTTTTCTTTCTCCCTCAATCATGACAGATAGTTTTGCCGGGTATATCAGTCTGGGTTGGCATTTTTGCTCATTTAATACTTGAAGTTAAGTCTCTCCAAGCTCTTCTTGCTTTTACTGTTTCCATTGAGTAGTCATTTGTTATTCTAATAGGTTTACCTTTAAAAGTGACTTGCTTTTTTTCTCTTGAAGCTCTCAGCACCTTTTCTTTGTCTTGAATGAGAAGTGTTTTGACTATTATTTGCCATGGCAATTTTCTATTTTGGTCATATCTGTTTGGAGTGCAAAATGCCTCTTGTATTTGGATAGGCCTCTCATTCTTTAGTTGTGGGAAGTTTTCATTTATGATGAATTGAAATATTTCCTTAGGTGTGGTATTTTGGGATTCTTGTTCTGGTATTCCATGAATGCACATGTTAGGCTTCTTCAGGGTGTCCCATATCTCTTGAATGTTCCTCTCCAGTATCTTTTTGGCTTTAACAATCTCTTCCACTGAGCTGGTTAATTCTCCTGTTTTGTCTTCAAGATCTGAAATTCTATTTTCTGCTTCATTTGTTCTGCTGATAAGACTCTCTGTTGAGTTTTGGGTTGAAGATAACTTGTCTTTTAGTTCAATTTTAAACTCTGCCTGAGACTGTTTTAACTGCTCTATACCTATTTTTGTTTCTTGAATTGTTTTTCTCAACTCCTCCAAGTGCCTGTTGTGTTCCTATTCAAAGTGGTTGATACGGTTGTTTAACTCTTCTTGGATTTCCTCTTTCATAGTATTAATCATGGTTATGATCATACTCTGAAAGTCGTTATATTGGGTCTGGCGTTCATGGCTATTTTCTGTGGATTTTTTCTGGTCGGAATCTCTCATTATGGGATTGATTCTTTCAGTGGGAGATTGGTCTTCTTGGGTTTTGTTTCTCCTGGATCTGCACTTTGACTTGTACATTGTTGTTTTATTTTTTAGGACCTTTCAGTTTCTGTGTATTTTTCACTGAATCGATGTAGTTGGTATTGTTACACTTGCCAGTTTTTACTAGTGCTTGCCTTAGATTGGGTATGTTTGTACATTGTTATTGTTATATCCTAGATGAGGCTACTAGGCTGTTAGTACGTCAGTTAAGTCAGGTTATGTTACCAGGGGGTGAATATTAGTTTGGTAGTGCACTGTTACGATTTAGTATCTTGGTGAAATGTTGGGGTGAGTGGTGTACTCCCTGGAGTTGTATGTTTTGGGGTGGCTGTATGAGAAAGTTGATCTACAGCATTGATATTTTAAAGGATCAGTAAGGTGAAAAGAAAAAGCTTACTTATCTTTGGGCTGGATGAGAAGAATCTCGCCCACGTGATTTGATTGTAGTGGAGTCCAGATGTATGGCCTGCGTTCCCTTTGTTCCTTAGAATTTTGCTTGAGTTTCCTTTGTACTCTTTTGAATTCTGAGTAGCAGTGTGTCTTCCGTGGACTACGTGCGTAGGTCCCCAGTGGGCCAGAGAGGCAGAGGGTCTGATGTTGATGGCAGAATTCTTCACCTGCAACCTGGGGAGGGGGGGCGGAAGCGTGTGGGGGCAGGAGGGTGCGAGGGGCTGGGGTCCGGGGCGGGGCCCCAGGGGCAAAGCTGGCGGCCGCAGCGGCCCGGTGCTGCTGGCCAGGCGGCTCCGGGGTGGGGGGCGGGGCTGGGCTGGGCTTTCTTGCTAGCTGGCTCACCTTAGGAAGATCGGTGCGGAGGGGGGCCGGCCGGGCCCAGGGGCAAAGCCGGCGGCCGCGGGGCATGGTGCTGCTGGCCGGGCAGCTCCGGGGTGCGGGGCGGGAATGATTTCTTCTTGAACCCAATTCTCTTTTAGCATCATAGTATTTAGTTTCCAAAAGCTAGTGTATTTTCTGCTGTTTGTTGTGTTGCTGATGTCATGCTTTAGACCCTGATGGTTTGATAGTATATTGGCTATAATTTCAACTTTCCTATATATGTGGAGATTCATTTTGTGGCCCAATATGTGGTGTATTTTGGAGAAAGTTTCATGGGTTACTGAGAAAAATGTGTATTCCTTGGTGCTTGGATGGAAAGTTCAATCGAGATCTGTAAGGTCCATTTTAGTAAAGGTTTGATTTAGTTCCCATGTGTGTATGTTGAGTTTTTGGCCTCTTGATCTATCCCATGTTGAGAGTGCAGTATTGAAATCTCCAAGTATTATCATTTTGGAATTGATTGCTTGATTTAGATGCTGTGGCATTTGCTTAATGAATGTGGAGCAGCCCATATTAAGTGCATATATGTTCAGTATTATGAAATCTTCTTAGTGAATTGTTCCTGTGATTAAAATGAAGTATCCTTCTGTATGTGTTATGATTTTCTTTGGTTTGAAGTCCACTTTGTCAGGTAGCATTGCTACTCCTGCCTGTTTTCTGGTTCCATTAGCCTGCAGAAGTTTTGACCTGCCTTTTACTTTGAGAATGTGCCTATCTTTTGTGGTGAGATGTGTTTCCTGAAGGCAGCAGATAGATGGGTTCTGATTCCTAATCCATGTTTGTAATCTGCGTCTTTTGATTGGTGAGTTAAGTCCATTGACATTTAGCGTATAAAGGAGAAATTACTTTTACTTCCTGATATTTTTTGTGTTTAGTGGTTTTCACAAGTGAATTATTTGGCTTGTAGGTGTTGGTGGTATTATACTTCCCTTCCGTTCTCCTGGATATGCTTGTTCTTTTCTTCAAGCTTGAGTATCTTTTCTAGCATTTTTGAAATCCTAGTTTGGTAGTCATGTTAACCTTCTTTATGGTGGAAATTTTTCTTTAATCCTTGATCATGACTGATAGCTTTGCTGCGTATATCAGCCTGGGTTGACATTTTTGCTCATTCAATACTTGTAGTATGTCTCTCCAAGCTCTTCTGGCTATTACTGTTTCCATTGAAAAACCATTTGTTATTTTAATAGGTTTACCTTTAAAAGTGATTTGTTTTTTTTCTCTTGAAACTCTCAGCACATTTTCTTTGTCTTGTATGTGGAGTGTTTTGACTATTATTTGCTGTGGCAAGTTTCTATTTTGGTCATATCTGTTTGGGGTGTGAAATGCCTTTTGTATTTGGATGGGCCTCTCTTTCTTTAGATGAGGAAAGTTTTCCTTCATGACAATTTGAAAAATTTTCTCAAGTGTTGTATTTTGGGATTCTTGTTCTGGTATTCCATGAATGTGCATGATAGGCATAACTATTCAATATTCCTCTCAGGTATCTTTTTTGCTTCGGCAACCTCTTCCATTGAACTGCTTTGTTCTTCCACTTTGTCTTCAAGATCTGATATTCTATTTTCTGCCTCTCATTAGTTCTGCTGAAAAAAGTCTCTGGTGAGTTCTGGGTTGAAGATATCTTGTCTTTTAGTTCAAATGTTTTAAACCCTGCTTGAGATTGTTTTAACTGCTCTATGCCTATTTTTGTTTCTTTAGTTGCTTTTCTAATCTCTTCCAAGTGCCTGTTGTGTTCCTGTTCAAAGCAGTTGATTCATTTATTTAACTCCTCTTGATTTCCTCTTTCATTGTTTTGATTATAGTAAAGATAAGGCTTTAAAAATCATTATCTTGAGTATGGCTTTCTTGGCTATTTTCTGTGAGTTTGTTCTGGTTGGCTTCCGTATTTATGGGATTGATGTTTTTTATAGGAGATTTGTCGTCTTGGTTTTTGTTTCTCATGGATTTATGCTGTGACCTGGACATTTTTGTTTTATCTCTTATGTCCTTCTTTTTGTTTTTGTATGTTTTTGGCTGAACTGAATAGACAGCATTACTTCACTTGAGCAGTTATTGCTAGTGTTTGCCTTGAAGTTGGATATGCCTGTCTAGTGTGGTGTTATTTCCTAGATGAGGCTATTGGACTGTTAGTACATCAATCAAAGCGGGTTTAGGAGACAAGGATTGAAGATTAATATGATAGTGCACTTTTTAGGTTTACTTCTTTGGTGATATGTAAGGGTACATGATATACTTCCTGGAGTTGTATTTTTGGGGGGTGGTCTTTATGGAAATGTTAAATTACAGTGATTAATAATTGAGAGTAACAGTATGGTAAAAATGGTTTACTTATCTTAGAGCTGGATCCAAAGATTTTATCCAATATGATGTCATGATTTTAGAAGACCTCAAATGTATGGTGTTAGTCCCCTGGCACATTTCTTGGGTTTTCTCTGGACAATGTTGAATTCTGAAGACAAGGTCATCCAGGGACTGGAGCACAAAGGGCCCACTGGCTAAGAAGCAGGTGTCTGCTGGGGTTCCTGGTCTGGGGCAGAAAGGCAGACTGGATAGTGGGACTCACAATGACCTGAGGCCTGGTTGTGGTCTAGGGGTCTTACCTAAGGAGCAAGAACTCTGCTTCTGTTCTGGGTCTAGGTCAGGAAGGCAGAGTGGCTACTAGGGTGCATAGATGACCTGGTCTACAGATGACCTGGGACACAGATGGCCTAGGGGCCTTCCCCAGGAGCAGAAAGCTTAACTGTTTTTTTCTAAGACTTTCTGAAACACCACTTTTTTTCAATTTTCATGATACTAATATAATGCTTTAATAGGCATTGTACAGATAGAATTGTGTATTTGGTTTGAAAATTAGGATGATTTCTGAGTATTAGCACCCAAAACTTATGTATTTATATTTTATAATTTTATTCTTATGCATACTCTGTTCATACTAATCCAAAAGTAGAAAAGAATATCTTTTTTATAATTTTTTTTTACTTCCACTCATACAAACTTAACAGGTACATCGGTCCCCTCCCTCCCTCCAACTTTTATTATTGAAACAAAGATAGCAGAGGAATAAAGAATCTTAACTTTTTATACAAATTTCTACTTGTATGTCACAGTATTTTTCAAAACTTGGAATATTCAATATTATAATAAGCATATTCTGGGCTCCATTATTTTTAATTTCTTTTTATTTTATTTCTATTCTTTGGCAGTTATGTTTGACAATGAGGGCCTCGTGCCCCCCTTCCCTCCTCCTCCCTCCCCATCCCCTAGTGCTTCCCCCCCCATCCCCGGAGCATCCTTTAATGTGCATGCCCAACTCTCCTCTGGGTCCTCCTCTCCGATGAGGTGCAAGGACACAGGGGTATTTCCCAGAACCTTTTCCTGTGTTCCCCTTAAGCATAGGAACACTATTGTGGCTGTCAATCCCTTGCCTCCAAGGATCTTAGTGCCTTTAGCAAATGCTAGACTTTGTGGGGTCATTAGTGTGTTGGACATTGCGCAGGGCATGCAAAGTCCAATTATGATTAATTTGGCCCTAACTTGTGTGGAGTATCTTGCATATCATTGCTCCTCCCATCCTTATGTTCTTACAATCTTACAGCCCCCTCTTCCACAAATTTCCCTGAGCTTCAGGATGGGGAGAGATTAGGCTGGCCTAGTTCCAAGTGGTTGATATAGAGTCTCTGAAGTTCTGGATTACGGTTTGTTGATTTGTTTTTTCCAGTTTTGCTGCTCCTGCAATGCCCTTCACTCCATCCTGATGGGTATTGTATTTCACCCTCTGGCCAGAGATAAAAAGCTGTTAAACTAGAGTCTTGTTATAAGAGTATATTCAAAGGTAGATATAATAAAAGTAGGAAACCGCAGTGAGGGAGGGGTCAATCACCCACTTGCAAAATGGTTACTAGAAAAGAATATCTTATGCATACATAAGGATATTTATATTATATCACATATGTATTGACTGTAAGGATATTTATGTAAATATATGTGTTAATATGTATATATATATACATTAGATATATACTTATTTTTTTATTTGGTTAGAACAAAACTTTCCCCAGTTAGTCAGGTTCTATTAGAACTGTGGTATGCACTGAGAAAGGATATTGTGCTCCCCGGACTTTACCCACCAGATGTACATGGGTTGATGGAAGTGTGTGGCATAGGTAGAGGGTTCTCAGACCTCTAACCTGACTGGTTGGAGTGAGGACACAGAGTTACAGGTGTGTCACAGAACTCCCAGTACCGGATGTAAGATGCTTCAAGAGTTGTTGATCATGGAGGATACAGAGGTCCCTAACAGAATATAAATTATTGCCATTACCTTTGATTGCTCCCCAGAACCTGATGGCAATTGTCTATTGCTGAAGGTATCAGGAACATGCAAATGCAAGCAGTTCTCAATAAACTCAGTGAGACACACATATACCTATGTGTACACACACACACATACACACACACACACACGCCTATGTGTACACACACACACACACACACACGGAGGCATCAAAATAGGAGGGAAATTTGTTGGAGAAAAGGAAGGGAAATGAGGTAGGTTAATATGAGGAAGAAATGACAAAACCTCATTGTCAAACATAACTGCCAAGGAATAGAAATAAAATAAGAGAAATTAAAAATAATGGAGCCCAGAATATGCTTATTATAATATTGAATATTCCAAGTTTTGAAAAATATTGTGACATACAAGTAGAAATTTGTATAAAGAGTTAAGATTCTTTATTCCTTTGCTATCTTTGTTTCAAAAAGTCATGCCAAGAGAAAAATACCTTCCCCATGAATCATATCATTTGTTTCTTTAATTTTCTTTTTGGTTTCACTCTATATTTCCCTGAGCATTCTTTTCCAACTTCTATTTTGTATTCCTTTGTGTTTTGTGTACACTTCTCCTTGGCAATTATGATTCAATGAATTTAGTCCCTTGAGTTTGCTTATAAACAATGGATAAAACATCCAACTCATGCTACAGTTTGAACAATTTAAAAATATCTGCTGGTATTTTTCTACTTTAGATTTCTTGATCATTTTTGTCCTGAAATCTAACCTCTTTTGACCAAATAGGGAAAACTAAGACACAAATATTCACAATATTAAAGAACCTAGTTCAGTGAAGGAGTGATGGGCACATCTTTAGAAATTCTGATTTCACTAGATTACACCAGCATAGGACATATTTTCACTATTCTAACCATTCTCAGTGTCTTTGAAACTACTAAAACCAGAGGTAAGTTGGGCATAAATATAAAGGGCAGCATAACTCGCTCTAATTTTAACACCGATTCATTACTTGACTGCTCAAGACTTAAATAGATACACTGGAATTGATTTTTATCCATTACCCTGTGAAAAATTTAAAAAACTTTATCATGATTATTTTAAATCTATTTGTAACTATTTATTAGAAACAAGGAAATGCTATTATGTATTATTTTTTATCAAATGCAGTCTTTGTACTACTATATATAAGGGATATTTTTTAGTTGGAGCTAGTGACATTTCTGAATAGAGAATCAATGAGTGTTACACAATCTCTCCATTTCTCAATGATGTATTTAGGAGTAACAATGAAAATTTTTTGAGTGTAATTGCGATTAAATGAAATAAAGCATAAAAGTTTATATGCACTGAAATAAATAGTTTCCGTAATAACTCACTAGTACTTTATACTTCTCAAAGTGGAAAACTTTTTCCAATGGAAAGAAAATTAAAATACTTATACATTGATTCTTAGAGCCTGAGTACCACACTTTATAGGGCACAGCTACCTGTATAATTTCATTAGTTTCCAAAAGTGCTTTCCAAAATCTAATCCCATCTTTAATAGAGAAACTGAAATTTAAGAAAATTAACTTCTCTAAATGTCTTAAATGGGACTTTAGTAGTGTTTTGTGTAATAGTATTTAGTATAGTTTTGTGTTATTAGTATTTTAATTTTCCTTTGTTTAAATTATCTGTTAATAAAGTTAAACTGTTAGAAATTGTGTAAAAATTTTTCATGAACCCCTGCAGAAATGAATATCAGTGTTTATTAAATTATTAAATATTATTTAATCGTCTTTCTTCTCTTTAGACATTAGCATTTCCATGAAGTGACAATTCCTTTAGATATTAATGCTGTGAGTTAATTCATTTATAATTATTGACATTAATAGCACATTCATATTTCTTTAGACAAAGCCACTTAAAATAATCATTTACAGGAGACTGTAATCATCATTCTTCTTGTTGTCTATCCCATTTCCTCTTGCATTGTAAGAAAACTGTTTTCTGGCCTGGGGAGATGGCTGAAATGATTAAAGTGTTTTCTGAATAAGCAAAAGGACTGGAGATTTGGCTACCAAATCCCACACAAAATCTTGGCATGGCGTGGTACACACTATACTTGTAATTTCAGAAGGCTGAGATCAGAATCCCTGGAGCCAGCAGACTAGATCTACTGATGAATTCTGGGTTTGGCCAGAGGCTCTCTCCCAAAATAAAGATGGAGGAGTGATGAAGAGTGATTACTGATGTCAACCTTGAGTTTCCACATGCATGTGTACACATGTGATGTGAACCTGCTCAGAACTGTGTTCCTATTTATGTGAAAGTGTGTACACATGCATGCATGCATAACCCAACACACAAATTAGGATGGATAAAGGAAAAGGGGTTTTCAGCAATCCAATATGGCAATAGAAATACAATAAAATTATTCTCTTAATCATTTAGTAGCTTCTCCTGAGAACTCTTTGCTTCATCTAAGCTAATAAAATCCTCAAAGGAATCCTTCTATCATAGTCAGACCAGAAAATGAGAACAATGAAGTATGGTTTGAATTTGAAACTGAACCAGACATCTTGAGCTAAGTAATTATTTTCTTTGTGCATTGTAGTAATCTGAACTCTGGGCATATATGTATATGTTCATGAGCTAGAAAGAATAATCTTGATGTATTCAAGAGAGTATAATTTTTGGAGAGATGGTCTGAAATTTTCCTAATTACCACTCATAATGTATAATGGAAGAACAGGGAATGAGTAAACACAGAAAAATAAAAAATATTGTCAAAGCTGCCATTTTATTAAAGGAAATATCCATTCAGTGGATTACAAAATGGTATTTGATATAAATATGTGCACCCAAGATACAAAATGGAGCATTCAAAGTTTTTTAGTGAGACTCTCAAATAGCATCCAGTGATCTCTAAAGTTAATACATCCTTTGATAGAGTTGTGTTTCCCCTTGAGCATCAGATGAATCAGTGAATTGAAAGAATGAAGTGTAGAGAAACGGTAAGAAAATAATAGAGAAATAATATGTAAGCTTCGGTTGTTGGGGAATGGATCACACAATACTGAGGCACATGCCTCCTTCCCAGAATAAGAGATCAAACAGCTTTTGTGAGATGGAGAGGTTTTTAATAGGTGCCTTCTAACATAGGAATTATTTTAAAAAGCGTATTAGCACTTTTCCAGGGGTACAGTGGGCCTTCATCTATTCACTGAACACAGGAACAGAATAGGCAGGGTAATCTATGAGATCTTCATACAGTATTCAGTGACAGATATCCTGTCCCTGGCCTCAGCTGCCCCCACCTCTCATTGCACTCTTGACATTCCATCATTAGATCTTATCTTATAGCTGCAGACTTCAGTCCATCTGTCACCTAGTGGCCTGGGGAAAAGGGGGTAGTTGCATGGTTCTACCTTTTGTAGCCACTACCCCACACACATTAGGCATTTTAATTTCATGGCTATAATTTTTATTTTTCTCAGCAAAATTTGAAACAGCAATAAAATGTGGTTATTTGTACATATTCTTTATTTTAAATTTTCCACTCAAAGGGTTTGGGCAAATATACAGCATATCTAGAAATACTGAAATATATCTTGTAAAATAAGGAAAAATATCATTGCAACATCGAGGCTATAATATAGATTAGAGACAGTAGTGCTTGATGGCAAAAGATGAAGAAAGGGCTGGAGAGGTGGCTCAGGGGTTAATCCTCCGTCCTGAGTTTGGATCCCAGATCCCACGTATAGACGCCAGGCGGAAGCGGGGGCGGCCTGCCCTTCTGGTCCTGGTAGGGCGGAGCCTGTGAATCCCGGGGCAGAAGGAGGTGGAGGAGTCCATGGTGTTTCGCGAATTCGTCCGTGGTTCTACACATACACAGACACACACACACACACACAGACACACACACACGCACACGCACACGCACATACACACGCACATGCACACAGTTGAATAAATAATAATAATAATAAAAATTTTTTTAAAAAAATTTAAAAAAAAAGATGAAGAAAGAATTCAGTGTTAATTAGACTAATGTGCTTAATTAAACCAGCTAAAGCTATATCAGACCCTGGACTATCTTGAAAAGTGTCAAGATGTGATGCTGGCCTACTTTTGGGAGGGCACAAAGCCACTGGAGCTGACATGAGGTGTGAGCACAGGCTAAGTGTGTGAGAAACAAACTGGTCATAGGTAGCAATGTTGATGTCTTTAGAATATTTAACTTTCTAAAATGAAATCATCAAAAAATGCTGGCTAAAGATAGTAGCCATGCTGTGGTGCTGGTGGTAGTATTGGAGGCAACTGAAGAAAGTAGTGGTAGCTGGAAGTAGTTGTTAATGCTGTTGATGATGGTGGTGGTGGAGCTGGTGGTACTGGTGATGATGATAGTGGTGAAATAGTAGAACAGTTCTCACCACATTTTTGGCAGAATTCATTTTTTCACAGTAGTCATTTTGCTATGGGATTTCTGTGCCCACGTTCTTGCATCTCAGACTCTAGGACTGAAACCAGGATGCGATTGGATGCTTTAATAAAATTTATTGAAAAGCAAGGAAAGGGAGGAACATCTGATTGCTGGAAAAGATCAGGGATCAAGAAGCAGTTTTTGGCTGTTCAGGGTGAGCTACAAGTCTTGCCTCAAAGCTCTAGACCCTGGGTGCCACGTTTTATGAACTTTGGGTGGGGGTGAAAAATGGAAGATTTTTATTGGTTTCCTCTCTGACCTTTGATTGGTGATCCCTGATGGGGCCATGTTTGAAAGTCCTGCTGGCAAACTTTGTGGTGGACCCCCTGGTGAGACACCAACCTGCTGAATTTAGTGTAGGCTTTCGGTTCTTTTCCCAGTGGACATGTTGCTTTCACATAGACTTGTGGCTTTGCTTCATTTCCTCCAATTCTCCCTCTCTGTTCTCACTGCCTAGAGAAATCTACCTCTGTAGTTGTATTTCATAGAAATTTTCATAATAAACTCAAATATCCAACCGCTTCGATTGAAAGATTTTACTCTTTTACAGAGAGGAAATTAATAAATTAATGGACCACTGTTATTCTTGAGTAGCTTTAAGTTTCCATAAAGATGGAATCAATATATTATTTTTAGTATAATTTTAGCTCTATGTTTTCAGATCTGTTAATCTTAAATTCAAATTTTGTGCTTTTTCCTAATAGGCCTGGCAATTTGTCTTTAAAAAGCAATGCAAAATGAGAAACCACACAAAAGTAACAGATTTTATTCTCCTGGGATTGTCAGATGACCCAAAGCTCCAGGTTGTGATCTTTGTCTTTCTCTTCATCACCTACATGCTCAGCATCACTGGGAACCTGACCATCATCATTCTGACCTTGCTGGACTCCCACCTCCAGACCCCCATGTACTTCTTTCTCAGGAATTTCTCCTTATTGGAAGTTTCCTTCACAACTGTCAGTATACCAAAGTTTCTGGGCACTATCATCTCAAGAGACAAAACCATTTCCTATAATGACTGTATAGCTCAGCTGTTTTTTGTCATTCTCCTGGGTGTTGCTGAATTTTACCTTCTGGCCGCCATAGCATATGATCGCTACATTGCCATCTGCAAGCCCCTGCATTACCTGACCATCATGAGTCGAAAAGTCTGCACAGTGCTGGTTTTTGCTTGTTGGTTCATTTCTTTCTTAATCATCTTCCCTGCAGTCATGCTGCTCCTGCAGCTTGATTACTGCAGGTCTAATGTCATTGACCATTACATCTGTGATTATTTCCCCCTGCTGCAACTTTCCTGCTCAGACACAAAGGTCCTGGAAAGGATTGGCTTTTCCTGTGCTATGTTTACTCTAATGTTCACCTTGGCATTAATATTTCTGTCCTACATGTATATCATCAGAACCATCTTGAAGATTCCTTCCAGTAGTCAGAGGACAAAAGCCTTTTCCACCTGCTCCTCCCACATGATTGTCATCTCCATCTCATATAGCAGCTGCATTTTCATGTACATTAAGCCCTCAGCAGAGGAGAGAGCATCTTTGACTAAGGGAGTTGCTGTGCTCAATACCTCAGTGGCCCCCATGCTGAACCCTTTTATTTACAGTCTAAGGAATCAGCAAGTTAAGCAAGCCTTTGTGACCATGGTGAGGAAGACTGTGTTTTTCAAAAGTGCATGAAATGCTTCAGTGTTGGAGTAATAGTCACTGAGGGCAAAATTGGAAAAAAAAAGCTCAAGAAATGTCAGTCTCACTCATATAAGTGTGTTCCACCATTGTCTGTTTTCATTCTTTTATTTTTGCTGACAATTTTCCATTGTATTTATTTACCATATTTCTCAAAAACACTTCTTACTACTTTTTGGTTTGACATTCTGTTGCTAGTTCATGAAACTAAGTTATTAAGCTACAATAATTATTATTTAGATAGATTTGTATTCCACTATGATCAAGAAAGTGGGAGACAGAAGTTGGAGAGACACTTTTGAAATATTTTTATGTTTTATTTTGTTCAAACTAGAAGTATAATTTTTGTATTTAATGCTTTGTAGCAGAAATTCTCCTTGACTTCTATCAACTTCTTTTGGAAATGTTTTATATATTGTGTAAAAAAATGTATTTTTTTATTTGTTGACAAACATTGTTCCTTTCCATAATAAGATATGTGTATGTAATTTCTTTGTTAATGAAATGTAGACTATTCTTAATTAGTAGAATTCCTTTTCTTCCACCCCTCATACTCAGAGTAGCTACATTTACAATAATATACTTTTAACATTTGTTAAATTGACTTTTACATACACAAACCTCATAATCTCTCAGTAGATATATTTGTGTGTATAAATACATCAATAAATACAATTGTTGAGGAATATAAAAATTATATCCATGAAATTAAAAGCCCTTATATCAGGGAAAGCCTGGAGCCACAAAAAAAAAAGAACCATCTAGCTGCTTCCTCTCCTTGGGCCACTAGTCACCAGTTTGAGGTCTGTAGCTGCAAAATGAGAGATAATGATGGAATGTCAGGAATTGCCAGGGGGATGGAAGACTGTTGTAGCCACAGTCTAGATATCTGTCACTGAATACTGTGTGTAGATTCTGTCAATTACCCCATCTGTTCTGTTCTTGTGTGTAAATGACTATATAAGAAACCACTCTACCACAGGAAAATTGTTAATGTGTTTTGTAGAATAACTTCCAAATTAGATGATACCTATTAAACTTCCTCACTTTTACCGAATGCAGGTGGTTGGTCTATCATTCTGAGTAAGATGAGGTCAAGGGAGAAATCTTTCTAAGTGTAGGAATTTTCATTTTTGTCTGTTTGGTTACCATGACTTGAATTGGTCCACTTGACCATACCTTCCCATCTATAATGGGCTAACCTCTGAAACTATGAGTCAAAATTAAATCCCCTTTATTTGTACTTTGGCAGATTGACAAGACAGGTAACTAACATTTTAATTAGTGCCACACGCTGAGGTCACCTCTGTGAGAACAGACAGTATTGTTCAGAAGCCTTTAGAGATGTGGGATATATAAGTCCTAGGATGCTGCAAGTGGAGCTTAGTGGGAGATTCTGCTGGAATCTCATGAGATCAGAATGCCAATAGGAATATAGATAGTAAGTCTCTGCTAATAAAGTCTCAGATAAGAATGAGGAATCTATTGGCAGTTGTATTAGAGGCCATTTATGTTACAATATGATCAAAGCAAACAAGAAAGAAATATAATTAAAGAAACTTTTTATATTCTGTCTATTCCCAGAAAAATTTTTGCTAGGCTAAGACTGAAACTGAGAGACTATATTTTAGCAAAGGAAGTTTCAAAGAAGAATAAAAGCAAACAAACAGGGTTTTTGCATTATTATTGCTACTTGCATTTAATAAGTTTTCTTTGAGAACTAGGAAGAAAATTAGAACAGAAAGATTTGAAAAGCTTTCAAATAATAAAAGAAGCATTTGTAAAATTAGAGGCAAAGAATGTGTGATTATTAGGCAGTTTTTCTGCAGTTAAAAAGGAGTCAAGTACTTCGCATTGAGACCATAGGAAAGAATCCTTGAGAAATACCTCAAGGATCATTGAGACCCTTCTATAACAAGATTCAATGTGTAAAAATGTAAATTCATGTGAAAGGTTATACTGTGAAAAAACACTACCTAGGAGTCCTATTCACAAAGAAACTCACAGGAATGTGTTTTCCCAGATTCATCCATCTAGTCACTCAGAGGTAGCATAAGCCATGGTCTGATGGATCTAATTTACTGCCTGAATTGATAGAAGCCCCATCTTTTACATGATGCAGGCTTTGTATAGGATACAAAATGCAAGAATTACAGGATCATATATCCTTCTACATAGATGACACAAAAACTCTGGGCAGCCAGGTAGTGAGTGGCAAAGTTGGTACCCTTAAAAACAGTACCTTAAGAGTGTGTTTCATGAGGTTGTCAGAGTGAAATATATTGTGTTCTGGGGAATTTCCACAGGACATGGAACATCTATCAACAAACTCTATGTGAGTGGAGCCAGTATAAGACAGGTCATGAGGGCTATAGATGGCGAAGCCACAGTGATGGGGCTATCAAAGTCCTTGCTATCACATACTCCAAATGCTGGACATTGAGATACAAGACTTAATGTTTACTCTTTTGAGTATTGGTCTTTCTTTGTTCACATATTTTTTCTTCTTTCTTCCTCCCATTTTATAATGAGAATATTTGTCTTCTGCCATCGTATATCAGAAATTAACACTTTTCCTTACATTTCAGAGTACATTTTGCACTTGAACTTTAAAACACAGTGTTGGAATTGTCAAATATATGGGGAGGTGGAGATGGATATGAGATAGACAGAGACTCTGGAAGCCATGGGTGGAACGTGATGTTTTGGGTTCTCAGGTTGAAAAAAGTTGCCTATGATGATGGAACTTGATAATCAACTTGATGGGATTGGAACCTCACACTCATTCAAATTCTTGACAAACATCACTAACTCAAGTGCAATGAAAGCATATATGGTCAAGTGTTGTAGTCCAGCTGCCATAAAGATATTACACAGCCACGTGAGATATATTTAAGTTATTGATGGCTCATACTTCTGACTAAAATGTTGTGTGGTCCCCATTGACTTTATTGTTACAGACATCTGTGATTGAAACATCCCAATGGATTAAGAGTAAATCTCCTATAGATCAGTATGACAGTTTCTAAAAAAATTAAGGATTAAAATGCTGTATGACCATGCTATACATCTACTAGGAATAATCTCCCAAAATTCAGCAATTTACTACAGTGACATGAGTACAACCATGTTCATTGCAGCCCTACTTACAATAGCAAAATCATGGAATCAACCCAAATGCCCAACAGTTGATGAATGGATAATGAAAATGTGGTACATTTATATAATGGAATACTACTTAGCCATCGAAAAAGATGAATTAATGAAATTTTCTGGGAAATGGATGGAAGAAATTATATTGAGTGAAGTATTCCAGACACAGAAAATTAGACAATGTATATACTGTCTAATAAGTGGATCCTAGTTCCAAACCTGCTTAATGACATATTCAAAGGTAAATCTTGTAACACCTACTGTAATCGCAAAGGATTATAAACAGGAGGGAAGGGAAAGAAGGACCTCAAAAGAAAGGAGACACACACAAAAAAATGTCAGGAATCAAAAACAATTTCTCCATTATAACCCTAAATGTCAAGAGAATTAACAAACCAATCAAAAGACACAGGTTAGAAACATGGATTAGAAATCACAACCCATCCATCTGCTGCCTTCAGGAAACACATCTAACCACAAAAGATAGGCACATTCTAAAAGTAAAAGGTTGGTCAAAATTTTTCAGGCTCCCTTTCCCCATCCACCCTGGACTCGCGCAGTCCAGCCAGGACATACTGTGCCCTAAGTAAGCATCCCCTGCTCACCCCCAAGCCCCAGGTAAACCACTAGTCCCAGCTCCTCCCACCAGCCAGCCTGAGCAGTTCAGTTCAGTTCAAAACACACAGAAATTGAAAGAAGATCTTAAGAGATAAAACAACAATGCCCAAGTCAAAGTGCAAATCCATGAGAAACAAAACCCAAGAACACAAATCTCCCACTGAAAGAATTAACCCCATAATGATAGACTCCAACCAGAACAAATCCACGGAAAATAGCCAAGAAAGCCTGACCCAAGATAACTACTTTCAAAACATGATCATTACTACGATCAATATTATGAAAGAGGAAATCCAGGAGGAGTTAAATAACCTCATCAACCACTTTGAAGAGGAACACAATAGACACATGGAGGAGTTGAGAAAAACAGTTCAAGAAACAAAAATAGGCATAGAGCAGTTAAAACAGACTCAAGCAGAGTTTAAAACTGAACTAAAAGACAAATTATCTTCAATCCAGAACTCAACAGAGAGTCTTATCAGCAGAACTAACGAAGCAGAAAATAGAATTTCAGACCTTGAAGACAAAGTGAGAGTATTAACCAGCTCAATGGAAGAGGTTGTCAAAACCAAAAAGATACTTAAGAGAAATATTCAAGAGATATGGGACACCCTGAAGAAGCCTAACATGCGTATTCATAGAATACCAGAACAAGAATCCCAAAATACCATACTTAAGGAAAGTTTTCAAATTATCATCAAGGAAAATTTTCCACATCTAAAAAAAGAGAGGCCATCCATATACAAGAGGCATTCTGCACCCCAAACAGATATGATCAAAATAGAAATTAGCCATGGCAAATAATAGTTCAAACACTCCACATTCAAGACAAAGAAGTGGTGCTGAGAGCTTCAAGGGAAAAAAAAAACAAGTCACTTTTAAAGGTAAACCTATTAAAATAACAAATGATTTCTCAATGGAAACAGTAAAAGCAAGAAGAGCTTGGAGAGACATACTTCAAGTATTGAATGAGCAAAAATGTCAACCCAGGCTGACATACCCTGCAAAACTATCCATCCTGATGGAAGGAGAAAGAACAATCTTCCAGCACAAAGACATATTGAAGGGATACATGTTACCAAACCAGGCCTTCAAAAAAATGCTAGAAATGATACTCAAGCTTGAAGAAAAAAACAAGCATATCCAGGAGGACAGAAGGGAAGTACAATACCACCAAAACCTAAAAGTGAAATAATACAAAAGCCGCTAAACATAATAAATGACATCTGGTTAAGCTCACAGACTTTCCTTCCTGGTCACTTGCAACTGAAGGGGTATGATCTTTCCAGAAAGGGAGGGCATAGTCTGTCAGATAGAAGGTAACCATTTTGCAATGGGAGACTGACCCACCCCTCACCGCAGTCTCCTACTCTTATTCCATCTACCTTTGAATCTTTCTTTATAATAAGACTCTATTTTAACAGCTTTTTATCTCTGGCCAGGTGGTGATATCTAATACCCATCAGGATGGAACCAAGGGCATTGCAGCAGCAGCAAAACTGACAAAAAAATCAACAAACCATAATTCAGAACATCAGAGACTCTATATCAACCACCTGGAATCAGGCCTGCCTAATCTCTCCCCATCCTGAAACTCAGGGAAATTTGCAGAAGAGGGGGTGGTAAGATTGTGAGAGCCTAAAGATGGGGAGCAGCAATGATATGCAAGATACTCCACACAAGTTAGGGCCGAAGCAATCATAATAGGACTTTGCATGACTTGTGCAATGACCAACACATTATTGACCCCTTAAAGTCTAGCATGGATTAAAGGCACTAGGATCCTTAGAAGCAAGGGATTAACAGCTACAATAGTGTTCCTATACTTAAGGGGAACACAAGAAAGAGTTCTAGGAAATGCCACTGAATCTTTACACCTCATCAGAGAGGAGGACCCAGAGGAAAGTTTGACATACACATTAAAGGAAGCTCCAGGGATGGGATGAGGAAGCACTAGGAGATAAGGAGGGAGGGGGAAAAGGCAGGGAAAAAGGGGAGAAGAGGCAAGGGCGTCCAGGAAGAGGTGGAGGGAGGGAGGGGACCGGGGTACCTATTAAGTTTGTACGAACGGAAATAAATAAATAAATAAAAATCCCTCCCCCCCAAGAAAAATTCTTCAAGCTAAAGGAACCAGGAAACAAGCAGGTGTAGCAATTATGCTATCTGACGAAGTGGACTTCAAACCAAAGAAAATCATAAAAGATACAAAAGGATGCTACATTATAGTCACAGGAACAATTCACCAGGAAGACTTCATAATACTACATATATTCACCTAATATGGGTTCTTCCACATTCATTAATCAAACTACAACGTCCAAAACAAGAAATCAATCCCAAAATGATAATACTTGGGGATTTTAATACTGTATTCTCAACGTGGGATAGATCAACAGGCCAAAAACTCAACAGAGACACATTGGAACTAAATCAAACCATTACTGAAATGGACCTAACAGATCTTTATTGAACCTTCCATCCAAGCATCAAGGAATACACATTCTTCTCAGAAGCTCATGGCACTTTCTCCAAAATAGACCACATTATCGGGCCACAAAGTGAATCTCCACATAAAGTTGAAATTATAGCCTGTGTCCCATCAGACCACCATGGTCTAGAGCTTGACATCCACAGCACAACAAATAGCAGAAAATATACTAAATCTTGGAAATTAAACACTATGATGTTGAATGAGAATTGGGTTCAGAAAGAAATCAAACAGGGAATTCAAGATGATAATGAAAATACAACATATCAAAATTTCTGGGACACAATGAAAGCTGTCCTAAGAGGTAAGTTTATAGCTCTTAATGCCTATATCAAAAAACTGGAAATATCATAACTAAATAACTTAACAATGCAGCTTAAAGCTTTAGAGACACAAGAGCAATCCAATCCCAAAAGCAGTAGAAGAGAGGAGATTAGCAAAATCAGGGAAGAAATATCTGAAATTGAGATAAGGAAAACAATACAATGAATCAACCAATCAAAAAGCCCTTCTTCGAAAAAATCAATAAGATTGATACACCCCTAGCTAAGTTAACCAAAATCAAGAGAGAGAAACCCCAAATTAACAAAATTAGAGTGAAAATGGAGTTTTCACAACTGATAACCAAGAAAGGCAGACAATTATAGGGTCATATTTAAAAAATTATACTCCATGAAATTTGAAAACCCAAAAGAAATGGATGAATTCAATAAGTGAGCTCTACTTTCATAAATTGAATCAGAAAGCTTTGAATTATTTAAATAGTCCTATAACAAATGAGGAAATTGGAGAAGTAACCTCCAATCTTCCCACCAAAAACTGTCCTGGACCAGATGGATTCAGCACAGAATTCTACAAGACAACTAAAATCACTACTCCTTAAACTATCCCATAAAATAGCAAAGGAAGGAACACTTCCAAATCCTTTCTATGAAGCTAATATACTAATCCCAAAACCTAAAAAAGATACACTTAAAAAAATCCTATAGGTCAATCTTTTTGAAGAACCAAGACTCGAAGATTCTCAACAAAATCTTAGCAAATCGGATCCAAAAACATACCAAAAAGATCATTCACTATGATCAAGTAGATTTTATCAGGCACACAAGGTTGGTTCAACATATGCAAATTAGTAAATGTAATCCATCACATAAATCAATCCAAAGTCCAAGACCACATGATGCTCTTGATAGATGCAGAAAAAGCTTTTGACAAGATCCAACATCCTTTTATAATCAAAGTCCCAAAAACAGTTGGAATGGAAGGAACTTAAATCAACCTAATAAGAAATGTACATAACAAGCCAACAGCAAGGATTATACTCAAGGGGGAAAAAATTGAAGCATTCCTGCTTTGATCAGGAACTAGACAAGGCTATCCACTCGCACCACTTCTATCCAACATTGTTCTTGAAGTTTTAGCTAGACCCATAAGACAAGAGAGGGAGATAAAAGGGATTCAAATTGGCAAAAAAGAAGTCAAGTTATCTCTGTTTACAGATGATGTGATCATTTACCTGAGTGATCCCAAAAACTCCACCAGGAAACTCGTGGAACTAATATATAAGTTCAGCAGAGTGGCAGATTCCAAAATTAACATGCAAAAATCAGAGGCCTTCCTATACACCAAAAATGAAAAGAGTATAAAAATCATAAGAGAAATAATCCCATGTATTATAGCCCCTAAAAAAATGAAATACCTTGGTATAAATCTAACCAAAGAAGTGAGAGACTTCTATATGGAAACTTTAAAACACAAAAAGAAATTACAGAAAACACAAGAAGGCAGAAAATCCCATGCTCCTGGATTGGCAGAATCAACATTATAAAAATGACCATCCTACTAAAAGCAATATACAGATTCAATGCTATACCAATCAAAATCCCCAAGCAATTATTTAAAGAAATTGACCAAACAATCTCAAAATTCATGTAGAAGCACAAAAGAACAGAATAGCAAAAACAATCCTGAGTAACAAAAACACTGTTGGAGGTATCACCATACCAAACCTTTAATCTATACTACAAATCCGTAATAATAAAAACAGCCTGGTACTGGCTCCAAAATAGACACATAGATCAATGTATAAGGGTTGAAGACTCAGATGTAAGTCCACACAATTACAGCCATTTGATCTTTGACAAAGGGGCCCAAAAAATCCAATGGAAAAAGAACATCATCTTCAACAAATGGTGCTGGCAAAACTGATTGTTCACAGGGAAAAAGCTTTAAGAAAAGAATAGTTGAAAGAGATATATAGCAAATATTTAGATTGTTAACTAGGAACCAAAACAAAAGAATGAACATGAACAATGAGGAAGGCCACTATAATATGAGTGAAACACTAGCTTTTTTGCTTTGCTTTTCTTCAATTTGTCCAAAAATGTGCCTCTCACTCTGATGCTACATTTCATGCACTTCTAAAAAACACAATCTTCCTCACCATCGTCACAAAGGCTTGCTTAACTTGCTGATTCCTTAGACTGCAAATAAAAGGGTTCAGCATGGGGGCCACAGAGGTATTGAGCACAGCAACTCCCCTGCTCAAAGATGCTCTCTCCTCTGCTGAGGACTTAATGTACATGAAAATGCAGCTGCCATAGGAGATGGAGATGACAATCATGTGGGAGGAGCAGGTAGAAAAGGCTTTTGTCCTCTAACTACTGGAAGGAATCTTCAAGATGGTTCTGATGATATACATGTAGGACAGAAATATTAATGCTAAGGTGAACATTAGTGTAAACACGGCACAGGAAAAACCCATTCTCTCCAGGACCTTTGTGTATGAGCAGGAAAGTTGCAGCAGGGGGAAATAATCACAGGTGTGATGGTCAATTATGTTGGACCCACAGTAATTAAGCTGCAGGAGCAGCATGACTGCAGGGAAGATGATTAAGAAAGCAACCAGCCAGGAAGCAAAAACCAGCACTGTGCAGACTTTTCAACTCGTAATGGTTAAGTAATGCAGGGTCTTGCAGATGGCAATGTAATGATCATACAACATACCAGCCAAAAGATAAAATTCAGCAACATCCAAGAGAATGAGAAAAAACAGCTGAGTTATACAGTCATTATAAGAAATAGTTTTGTCTCCTGAGATGATAGTGCACAGAAACTTTGGTATACTGACAGTTGTGAAGGAAACTTCCAATAAGGAGAAATTCCTGAGAAAGAAATACATGGGGGTCTGGAGGTGGGAGTCCAGCAGGGTCAGGGTGATGATGGTCAAGTTGCCAGTGATGCTGAATGTGTAGGTGATGAAGAGAAAGACAAAGATCACAACCTGGAGCTTTGGGTCATCTGACAATCCCAGAAATAAAATCTGTTACTTTTGCGTGGTTTCTCATTCTGTAGTTGCTTTTAAAGACAAATTGTCTGGCCTATTAGGAAAAAAGCACAAAATTTGAATTTAGGATTAACGGATCTCCAAATATAGAGCTGAAACTATGCGAAAATAATATATTGACTCCATCTTTATGGGAAACTTAAACCTCCTCAATAATAATAGTGGTCCATTAATTTATTAATTTCCTCTCTGCAAAAGAGTAAAACTCACCAATCTTATGAAATTAAAGAGCTTTTATTTAGCTAAAGAGATTGTAAACTGAACAAAAAGGCAACCCACAGAATGGGAGAAAATCTTCACTAACCACATATCTGATCGAGCTCTATTATCCAGAGTGCACAAAGAACTTAAAAAAACTAAACATCAAGGAGACAAATAGTCCAATTATAAAATAGATCTAGGAGCTCCAAAGAAACTTTTCCAGAGATGAAATAGAAATGTCTAACAAATATATTTTAAAATGTTCTACATCCCTAGTCATCAGGGAAATGTAAATCAAAACTGCCCTGATATCATCTCACTCCTATCAGGATGGCAAAAAAGGATGTGGAGAGACAGGAACTCTCCTATACTGCTGGTAGGAATTAGGCTTATACAACCACTCTGGCAATTAGTATGACAATTTCCAAAAAAGATAAAGATTGAAATGCCATATGACCCTGCTATATAACACTACTTGGAATAATTCCCCATAATACAGAAATTCACTATAGTGACATGAGCACAACCATGTTCATTGCAGTACAGTTTATAATAACAAAATCATAGAATCAAGCCAAATGGATAATGTAAAAGTGGTACATTATACAATGGAATACTATTCAACCATCAAAAAGATGAATTAATGAAATTTGCTAGGAAATGGATGGAATTAGAAAAAATTGTATTCAGTGAAGTATTACAGACACAGAAAGTTAGACACCATATATACTCCCTAATAAATGGATCCTAGTTCCAAACCCACTTAATGACATATTCAAAGATAAATCTCTGTAACACCCACTGTAATCGTGAAGGTTTATAAACAGGAGGGTAGGGGAAGGAGGGACTCAAAAGAAAAGAGATAAGGGATCATGCTTCAGTAGAGAAAATAGGCCACAATCAGCTATTGCATGTAAGTAGTGAGACATCTGGTGCAGTTCTCTCTCACTTTCCTTCCTGGTCACTTGGGACTGAACAGGTTTGAGCTCACTGGTCAGGGAGGATATAGGGACAGGTAGATAGATGGTAACCATCCTGCAAATGGGACACTGACACCCTCCCCCATTGCTGTGTCCTACTCCTATTCTTCTATCTATTTTTTAGTATCCTCTTATATTAAGATCTTCATTTAAATAGTCTTTGGTTAACTGATGACCTTCAAGAATAATCAAATATAGCCAAAGACAGTACAGGAATAGCAAACCTGAAAACAACAAACCATAATTCAAAACACCAAAGACCCTGCATTATTCACCTGGAACCAGATCAAGTAAATCTCTTCCCATCCTAATGTTTAAGGAACCTTGCGGAAGAGGGGGCAGCAAGATTGTAAGAGCTTAAAGATGGGGAGGATCAACGATATGCAAGATACTCCACATGAGATAGGGCTGCAGCAGCCAGAAAATTGGACCTTGCCTGACCTGCACTAACAGCTGACATGTCAACAACCCAACAAAGTCTAGCATGGATCACAGGGGAAAAGGCTTCAGACAGTGGGATCCTTAGAGGCAAGGGATTAAACAGTCATAATAGATTTCCCATGCTAACAGGGAGCCCAAAAAGGGGCTCTGGGCTATGCCACTGAGTCCTAAACACTCACTAGGGTGGAGGATTCAGAGGGAAGTTTGGCATTCACTTAAATGGATTCTCCAGGGGATGAGAGAGAGGAAGGGAGAGACATGGGAGAGGGAAGGAGGGGGTAAAAGGAAGGGAGGAAGGAGAGAGAGTGTAATAGGAGGAAATGAGGGAGAGAAAAGAGGAGGGAGAGGAGGAACAAGGTACCTATTGAGCTTGTATGATAAGGAAAAAAATAAAATGTGGGAGAAAAAAAAACCCTTCAGTCAAAGCAGTTTAAAACTTTGAGTTTATTGTGAAAATTTCTATGAAATACAACTGGCAATCATAATAGGACTTTGCATGCCCTGCGCAATGTCCAACACATTATTGAACCCATAAAGTCTAGCATGGACTAAAGGCACCGGGATCCTTGGAGGCTAGGGATTGACAGCCACAGTAGTATTCCTATGCTTAAGGAGAACACAGGAAAGAAATGCCTGGGTCCTTGCACCTCATTGGAGAAGAGGACCCAGAGGAGAGTTTGGCATGCACATTAAAGGATGCTCCGGGGATGGGGGGGTACTGGGGGATAGGGAGGGAGGGGGGAGGGAGAGGGGAGCAGGGAGGTGGGAGGTGGGAGGAGGGAGGGGACCAGTGTACCTGTTGTTTGTATGAGCGGAAATTAAACAAAAGGAAAAAAATAAAGAACTAATGCAGTTAAAAAAAAAAAAACTATAGAGGTAGATTTCTCTAGGCAGTGAGAACGGAGAGCGAGAATTGGAGGAAATGAAGCAAAGCCACAAGTCTATGTAAAAGGCAACATGTCCACTGGGAAAGCTAACCGAAAGCCTACACTAAATTCAGCAGATTGGCGCCTCACCACGGGGTCCACCACAAAGTTTCCCAGCAGGACTTTCAAACATGGCCCCATCAGGGACCACCAATCAAAGGTCAGAGAGGAAACCAGTAAAAATCTTCCATTTTCCACCCCCACCCAAAGTTCATAAACCATGGTACCCAGGGTCTAGAGCTTTGGAGCAAGACTGGGAGCTCATCTCAACACCCAGAAAGTGTTTCTTGATCCCTGATTCTTTCCAAGAATCAGATGTCCTTCCCTTTCCTTGCTTTTCAATAAATTTTATTAAAGCATCCAATCACATCCCGGTTTCAATCCTAGAGTCTGGGATGCAAGAAACTGGGCACAGAAATCCCATAGCAAAATGACTACTGTGAAAAAAATAAATTCTGCCAAAAATGTGGTGAGAACTGTTCTACTATTTCACCACTATCATCATCACCAATACCACCAGCTCCACCACCACCACCATCAACAGCATTAACAACTACTTCCAGCTACCACTACTTTCTTCAGTTGCCTCCAATACTACCACCAGCACCACAGCATGGCTACTATCTTTAGCCAGCATTTTTTGATGATTGCATTTGAGAAAAGTTAAATATTCTAAAGACATCAACATTGCTACCTATGACCAGTTTGTTTCTCACACACTTAGCCTGTGCTCACACCTCATGTCAGCTCCAGTGGCTTTGTGCCCTCTCAAAACTAAGCCAGCATCACATCCTGACACTTTTCAAGATAGTCCAGGGTCTGATATAGCTTTAGCTGGTTTAAGCACATTAGTCTAATTAACACTGAATTGTTTCTTCACCTTTTGCCATCAAGCACTGTTGTCTCTAACCTATATTATAACCTCGAGTTGCAATGATATTTTTCCTTATTTTACAAGATATATTTCAGTATTTCTAGATATGCTGTATATTTGCCCAAACCCTTTGAGTGAGAAAATTTAAAATAAAGAATATGTACCAATAACCACATTTTATTGGTTTCAAATTTTGCTGAGAAAAATAAAAATTATAGCCATGAAATTAAAATGCCTAATGTGTGTGGGGTAGTGGCTACAAAAGATAGAACCATGTAGCTGCCCCTTTCCCCAGGCCACTAGGTGACAGATGGACTGAGGTCTGCAGCTGTAAGATAAAATCTAATGATGGAATGTCAGGAGTGCAATGAGAGGTGGGGGCAGCTGAGGCCAGGGACAGGATATCTGTCACTGAATACTGTATGAAGATCTCATAGATTCTGTTCCTGTGTTCAGTGAATAGATGAAGACCCGCTGTACCCCTGGAAAAGTGCTAATATACTTTTTAAAATAATTCCTATGTTAGAAGGCACCTATTAAAAACCTTCTCTCCACCTCACAAAAGCTGTTTGGTCTCTTATTCTGGGAAGGAGGCATGTGCCTCAATATTGTGGGACCCATTCCCCAACAATTGAAACTTACATATTATTTCTCTATTATTTTCTTACCATTTCTCTACACTTCATTCTTTCAATTCACTTTACTCTTACACCAGAGATTTCTGACTTTAACAGTGTGTTGTAGATTAAAAACATGTGCCTCTTCTAACACCTTGAAGTTGCAAAACATCTTATCAGATGGAGAGTGTTTGTGTTTGATGTCAAGATGGATGTTCCTGTAACAACTTACATGTATTGGCTCTCACAATTAAAAAATATTATTACTATTCCAAACTGGAACGGTATCAGCATGTTTTACCTTAACTTGGACAGAGAATCACATGTATGTTAATAATGTGGTTTAATTTGAAAGTACCATAAAGGGTCATTTTATTCTTTAACCCTTTTTTTAATTGACACATGTCCATAATCCACTGAATTTCATAAGCATCCTCACATAAAGCATACTATTCTTCTTTTGGTTCTGGATATTGGGTCACTTACATTTAGATTCTCTTCATCATTGTTTCTCTGGGTTTTCCAGACCATCTACCGAGTGCTCATTTTTGTCATGCTCTCACAATTGTTTGAATGCTTATATCTTTCCCAACAGTTCTCCCACATTCCTTTATAGTTTTAACCAGTACAAAAATAGTGCATCCTGGTGTTATATTTTAGAAAATGCAAACATTGGCAGAAAGTTTAAGGAGGAATAAATGTAATAAAACCTCTGTAAAGGTTAAGATACAATACACTGATACTCACATGAGCTTTTTCATTCTGAGTGCAGGTCCATAAATTCCTCCTGGAAAGATATGGCTTAGGTTACTGATCTATTATTTCCTTCCACCCATATCATCAGAATTACTAATCCTTCCTTCCAAAGAATCTGAGAAAGGGGTTGTGCCAATAAAATAAAAATAATGGTGATTATTCATATGTGCTAGTGTGGTGCCTATTAACATCATCGACTCTTTCATTCTGAGAACAGCCACCGGCCTGTCTTTCCCAAATAAATACCTGCCATCAAATAAACACCTGCAGCAGCCCTCCAAGTAAATGAGGTAAGATTCATCTGATGCTCAAGAGGAAACACAACTCTATCAAAGGATTTATTAGCTTTAGAGATCACTGGATGCAATTGGAGAGTCTCATTAAGAAATTTTGAATGCTTGATTTTATTTCTTGTGTGTACATATTAATATCAAATACCACTTGTAATCCACTGAATGGATACTTCCTTTAATAAAATGGCAGCTTTGAAAATATCTTTCATTTTTCTGCATTTACTCATTCCCTGTTCTTCCATTATACATTATAAGGGTAATTAGGAAAATTTCATACCGTCTCTCCAAAAATTGTACTCTCTTGAACACATCAAGATTATTCTTTCTAGCTCATGAACATAAATATTTGCCCAGAGTTTGGATTACTACAATCCACAAAGAAAAAAATTATTTAGCTCAAGATGTCTGGTTCAGTTTCAAATTCAAACCATGCTTCATTGTTCTATTTTCTGGTCTGACTATGACAGAAGGATTCCTTTGAGGATTTTATTAGCTTAGATGAAGCAAAGAGTTCTCAGGAGAAGCTACTAAATGATTAAGAGAACAATTTTATTGTATTTCTATTGCCATTATTGGATTTCAGAAAAATCCTTTTACTTTATCCATCCTAATTCATGTGTTGAGGTATGCACGCAAGTGTGCACACTTTCACATAGATAGGAACACAGTTCTGAGCAGGTTCACATCACATGTGTACACATGCATGTGGAGGCTCAAGGTTGACATCAGTAATCATCCTTGACCATTCCTCCATCTTTACTTTGGGAGAGAGCCTCTGGTCAAACGCAGAATTCATCAGTAGATCTAGTCTGCTAACTAGGTGGCTCTAGGGATTCTGATCTCAGCCTTCTGAAATTACAGGTATAGTGTGCACCACACCACGCCAAGATTTTGTCTGGGATTTGGTAGCCAAAATGCCAGTCCTTTTGCTTGTTCAGAAAATACTTTAACCATTTCTGCCATCTCCCGAGGCCAGAAAACAGTGCAAGAGGAAATGGGATAGAAAACAAGAAGTATGATGATTGGGTGGCTTTGTCTACAGAAATGTGATATTAAAGTCAATAATTATAAATGAATTAACTTGCAGCATTAATATCAATGTCTATACAAATTGTCACTTCATGGAAATGCCAATGTCTAAAGAGAAGAAAGATAAATAACATTTGATAATTTAATAAACACTGATATTCATTTCTGCAGAGGTTCATGGCAAATTTTTACATAATTTCCAACAGTTTAAATTTATTAACATAATTTAAACAAAAGAAAATTAAATTAGTAATAAAATTATTGAACAAAACTACTATTAAATTCCCATGTAAGACCTTAAAATGTTTATAGTATATATGCTTTCCTGCTGGTGAACCATTGCCAAAAGCATGAAGGTGACATGTATTTGTAGTTTTAGAGAAGTCAATTTGCTTAAATTTCAGTTTCTCTACTAAAAACAGACTTTGGAGAGCACGTTTGTAAACTAATGAAATTATACAGATAATTGTGGCCTGTAAGCATATGGCACTCAGCCCCAAGAATCAGTGTAAAAATATTTTATTTTCTTTCTGTTGGAATAAGTTTTCAACTTTGGGAAGAATAAAGTACTTATGAGTTATTAGAGGAACTATATATTTCACTGCATAAAAACTCGTATGCTCTATTTCATTTAATCTCAATTACACTCAAAAATTTTCAACACAATTAAAATGTCCAACAAATATCTTAAAAGATGCTCCACTTCCTTAGCCATCAGGGAAATGCAAATCAAAACTTCCCTGAGATATCATCTCACCCCGGTCAGGATGGCAAAAATCCATAATACAAACAACAACAAATGCTGGAGAGGATGTGGAGAGAGGGGAACTCTCCTACATTGCTGGTGGAATGCAGGCTCATACAACCATTCTAGCAAGCCTTCTGAAGATTCTTAAAGAAATTAAAGATTGAAATGCCATATGACCCTGCGATTCCACTTTTGGGAATAACCCCACATACAGCAGAGGTTCACCTCGATAGCACAAGCACGATCATGTTCATAGCAGCACTGTTTACAATAGCAAAGTCATGTTATCAACCCAAATGTCCAACAGTTGACGGGTGGATAAGGAAAAGGTGGTACATCTATGCAATGGAGTACTACTCAGCCATCAAAAATGATGAATTAATGGAATTTGCCGGGAAATGGATATTATTAGAAACAATTATATTGAGTGAAGTATCCCAGACACAGAAAATTAAGCGCTGTATGTACTCCCTAATAGGTGGCTCCTAGTACCAAACCCACCCAGCCCACCTAGAGACACTCCAAGATAAATCTCTGTAATACCTACAGTAATTGCTAGGATTATGATCAGGATAGATGGGGTAGGAGGGCCACAGCAGAAACAAGGAGAGAAGGGACCATGTTAAGCAGAGAAAATAGGTCTCCATCAAGGACTGCAAGTAAGTAATGAGACATCTGGTTAAGTTAACAGACTTTCGTCTCTGATCATTTACAACTGAGGGGGTATGATCTCACCAGAAGGGGAAGACATATAGTCTGGCAGATAAGAAGTAACCATTTTGCAAATGGTTGATTGACCCCTCCCTCACTGTGGTTTCCTACTTTTATTACATCTACCTTTGAATATACTCTTATAACAAGACTCTAGTTTAACAGCTTCTTATCTCTGGCCAGGGGGTAAAATACAATAGCCATCAGGATGGAGTGAAGGGCAAGGCAGGAGCAGCAAAACTGCAAAAGAAAATCAACGAACCATAATCCAGAACTTCAGAGACTCTATATCAATGACCTAGAACTTGGCCAGCTTAATCTCTCCCCATCCTGAAGCTCAGGGAAATTTACGGAAGAGGGGGCAGTAAGATTATAAGAGCACAAGGATGGGAGGAGCAATGATATGCAAGGTACTCCACACAAGTTAGGGCTGAAGCAATCATAATTGGACTTTGCATGCCCTGCGCAATGTCCCACACACTATTGACCCCTCAAATTCTAACATTTGCTAAAGGCACAAAGATCCTTGGGGGCAAGGGATTGACAGCCCCAGTAGTGTTCCTATGCTTAAGGGGAATACAGGAAAGGATTCAGGGAAATGCCACTGGGTCCTTGTACCGTCATCGGAGAGGAGGGCCCAGAGGAGAGTCTGGCATGCACATTAAAAGATTCTCCGGGTTTTTTGGGGGGAGGCACTGGGGGATGGGGAGGGACCGGGAGCAGGGGAGTGGGGGAGGGAGGAGGGAGGGAACCGGTGTACCTATTAAGTTTGCATGAGCAGAAATAATAATAAAATATGTTAAAAATTTTTTATCACTATTCCTAAACACATCATTGAGAAATAAAGAGATCGTGTAATACCCATTAATTCATGTAGTCAGAAATGTTACTAGCTCCAAATAAAAAAATCCCTTAAATATAGTAGTATACAAACTGTATTTGATTAAAAAAAAGACACATAATAGTATTTTCTTGTTTCTAATAAATAGAAAGTTAAAAATTGATTTAAAATAAGCATGATAAAGTTTTTTAAATTTTTCACAGGGTAATACATAGAAATCAATTCCAGTGTATCTATTTAAGTCTTGAGCAGTCAAGTAATGAATCAGTGTTAAAATTAGAGAGAGTTCTGTTGCCCTTTATGTTTATGCTCAACTTACCTCTAGTTTTAGTAGTTTCAAAGACACTAAGAATGGCTAGAATAGTTAAAATATCTCCTAGTGCTGGTGTAATCTAGTGAAATCAGAATTTCTAAAAATGTGCCCATCACTCCTTCACCCAACTAGCTTCTTTAATATTGTGAATATTTGTGTCTTAGTTTTCCCTATTTGGTCAAAAGAAGTTAGATTTCAGGAGAAAAATGATCAAGAAATCTAAAGCAGAAAAATACCAGCAGATATTTTTAAATTGTTCAAACTGTAGCATGAGTTGCATGGCATTTTATCCATTGTTTGTAAGTCAGCTCAAGGGACTAAATTCATTGAATCATAATTGCCAAGGAGTAGTGTACACAAAGAAGAAAGGAATATAAAATATTAGAAGCATATAATAGCATAAAAGTTGGAAAAGAATGCTCAGGGAAATATCGAGTGAAACCAAAAAGAAAATTAAAGAAGCAAATGATATGATTCATGGGGAAGGTATTTTTCTCTTGGCATGACTTTTTGAAACAAAGATAGCAACTGAGTAAAGAATCTTAACTCTTCATATAAATTTCTAGTTATATGTCACAATATTTTTCAAAACTTGGAATATTCAATATTGTAATAAGTATATTCTGGGTTCCATTATCTTTTAATTTCTTTTTTATTTCATTTCTATTATTTGGGAGTTATGTATATATAGACAATGAAGTTTTGTCACTTCTTTCCATATTACCCTACCTTATTTCCTTTCCTTCTTCCCTACAAATTTCCCTCCTACTTTTATGCCTCTGTGTGTGTGTGTGTGTGTGTGTGTGTGTGTGTGTGTACATAGGTATGTGTGTGTACATGCACAAAATCTCACTGAGTTTATTAAGAAAAGCTGTCTGCCTTTCGTATTCCTGATACCTTCAGCAGTAGACAATTATCATCAGGTTCTGGTGAGAACCAATGGTAATGACAATAATTTATATTCTTTTCGGGGCCTCTGTGTCTCCATGATCAACAACTCTTGAAGTATCCTACACCTGGTAGTGGGAGTCTTGTGACACACCTGTAACTCTGTGTCCTCATTCCATCTAGGTAGATTAGAGGTCTCAGGACCCTCTGCCTGTGTCACAGACTTCCATCAACCCATGTGCATCTGGTTGGTAAAGTCGGGGAGGCACAATTCCTATCTCAAGGCATGTTGCAATTTGCCTGCATGGTTGCTGATAAATAACCATCAAAAGGCTTAAGGCAACAAGGGGTTTATTTTCTCTTATATTATCTGGTTACAGTTCTCAGTCTGGCTTGACCGGAAAGCACATACTAACACCAAGGCTGAGGGAATTGGCCACACCATCTCTACATAATGGCTGAGAGAGGGACAATCTTTACTTGTCAGACCAGCATGTCTGGCCAAGTGTACGCAAGGATGCCAACTCTCTCAACCAGCTGTCTGTATTTAATTCTGTGGCCTAATCCCACCACCCATCATGGACTGGGCCTTCCCCATCAGCTAGACAATCTCCTGCAGGTTTGCTCTGGGCTTAACTCAACCACTAATTCTCCACAAATGTGCTCAGAGCTCAAACCCTCAACTGTCAAGTTGATACCTATCCCTAACCATGACAGTGCACACCCACAGCTCTAATATACACACCTAACTGAAGGAAAGAGAAAAATAAGGCCGAGAATTAACAATCGTGAGTTTATGAAATAAAAAAAAATCCTGTACAATAAAGGAAATTGTCAATCAAATAAAAAGATAGTCTACAGAAATGAGAGAAAATAATGGCATCTAAGCACCTGATAGAGGATTAAAATCTATACTATATAACGAACCAAAAAAAAAAAAAAAACTACACAAAGACTAAAAGAGTCTTTGCATCACAAGCAAAAGGAATTGAGTTTGGGTCCCTATATCCCATATAAAATTCTAGGCTGCAATTTTGGCCCTGGAAGACAGAGGCTAATAAATCCCAGAACAATGTAGTAAGGAGGTGGAACAATCCAAGATGGTTCTTGATATTACCCTTGGGTCTCCATAGGCACATACACTCATGTTCTCTCTTGCACACACATGCACACATACACACACACACAAGCACACACACTCAAACACACCTACACACATTCACATGGATGCCCAAACAAATATATGCACATGTACAAAAACAAAAACATTTTAAAAATGGTCTTTGGAACTAAATGTTTCAACAAAACAAATATTAATAGTAATAGACACTTTAGAAAGTGTTCATTACCATTTACTACTTTGGAATCCACTTCATCACAATCAAAATGCTTATTATCAAAATATCAAATATCATAGATGTTAATATTGCCTAGACGCCAATTCCCTTTTTCCTAGTAACACTCCAACAGAGTGTGTCAATCACCTGGCTAACAGTCCATGTCCCACATCTCTCAAGGAATCTGATCTACTTGGAAATATGCTAAATAGATTGGGGGAACCTGTGCTTTCTTATTCCCAGAAACCCCTTCTCTTTTTCAGGAAGGCATGGACAAAAAGCAAGCCACAGGCTCTTTGAGCATTAAATCAAGAGAGCAAAATTCTCTCTTTTTTCTGTGCCTTTATCTAAACTTTCAAAGTCTAAACATAACTTTTCCTGATATTTAGGGCTTAATCACTCTTTGTTTAAAACTTCTAATTGCTTTATCACATGGTTACTTACACAATCCCCAAGCTTATCTTTAGGAGTACACTTCCTCCCTGCAGCTGCTGAGTCCTAGTTTGCATCTCTAGATGTCTTTCTGATCCTATTGTGTCTTGTTTTAAAATAAGCACAAACATTCCCAACATTTTTCCCTACATTCTCCTAAACTATATCAATGGCAAGGTCACTGTTGCTAAAAGGTTGTACTATTTCAACTACTATAGAAATCAGTATGAAGTTTTCTCAGTAATCTAGAACTACAATAAGCCATGACATCTAGCTATACTACTTTTGGGGATATACCCAAAGTACTCTCTATACTGCAAGGCAGACACTTACTTATCCATATTGATTCTTAATTCACAATAGCTAAGAAATGGAATTAACTTAGATGTCCATCAACAGATGAAGATACAATAAAAATGTGGTACAAGTATACTTGTATAAATGAAATTATGGAACCTGCAGTTAAATGGATAGAACTGGAAAATACTACTCTGAGTGAGGAACCCAGAAGCATATATTTCAGTGTGGGCAGCTAGCTTCATTGTGATCACAATTATCCTATGGGAAACAACTTTCAAATTTCAGCTGCCCACACTGAAATATCTGGAGGAGCTCTGTAAACAGCTAAAGTGATGACCATCTCTCCTTTAGTAAACTTCAGTGAACTTTAATACAACCCACACCATCTCCAGATAGTTTTTCTCTAGGTCTGTGGGCATGATATACCTAATCAATACAAGGTATTAGATAGGTGTTTCTCTGAAAAATATCATTACTTACCTCAAGGGCAAGCAAAATACAAAGAGAGAGAGAGGGGATGAAAGGAATGATCTGAAAACAAAATACACATTTTAGAAGGAGTCCTGAATGACCCACCTTCCCCAGACAGGGTTCACCTCCTAATGTCTACTCAATAATCAAATTGCAGTGTTAACTTTATATGTAATGAGTTTTGATTTGTTTGAAACTTTTCTTACATTTTTTATTATTATTTCCGCTCATACAAACTTAGTAGGTACACCGGTTCCCTCCCTCCCTCCTCCTCCCCCCGACTCCCTTGCTCCTCCTCCCCTCACCCCTCCCTCCCCATCCCCCAATGCCTCCCCCCCAATCCCCAGAGAATCTTTTAATGTATATGCCAGACTCTCCTCTGGGCCCTCCTCTCCGATGACGTACAAGGACCCAGTGGCATTTCCCTGAACCCTTTCCTGTGTTCCCCTTAAGCATAGGAACACTACTGTGGCCTTGCCTCCAAGGATCTTGGTGCCTTTAGCAAATGCTAGAATTTGAAGGGTCAGTAGTGTGTGGGACATTGCGCAGGGCATGCAAAGTCCAGTTATGATTGCTTCAGCCCTAACTTGTGTGGAGTACCTTGCATATCATTGCTCCTCCCATCCTTGTGCTCTTATAATCTTACCGCCCCCTCTTCCGTAAATTTCCCTGAGCTTCAGAATGGGGAGAGATTAGGCTGGCCTAGTTCCAAGTGGTTGATATAGAGTCTCTGAAGTTTCATACCAAACACAGCTTTAGAAAGCTTTCCTATATATAATATTTGAATACTTATTTCAATCTAGTGCAAAATGTGAAAAGTATGTATCTAATGTATATGTATACATATCAACACATACATATTTACATAAATATCCTTACAGTAAATACATATATGATATAAATATCCTTATGCATGCATAACATATTCTTCTCTAGTTTCAGACTAGTACGAACGGAGTATGGCTAAGAATATGACTATAAAATATAAATACATATATTTGGGGTACTAATACTCAGAAATCATCCTAATTTTCAAACTAAATACATAATTCTATCTGTATAATGCCTATTAAAGTATAACATTGGTATCACAAAAATTGAGAAAAATGGTGTGTCAGAAAGTGTTAGGAAAAGACTACTTGAATGAAACATAGAGCAAATACTTAGATTGTTAACTAGGAACCAAAACAAAAGAATGAACATGAACAATGAGAAAGGCCACTATAATATGAGTGAAACACTAGCTTTTTTGTTTTGCTTTTCTTCAGTTTGTCCAAAAATGTGCCTCTCACTCTGATGCCACATTTCATGTACTTCTAAAAAACACAATCTTCCTCACCATGGTCACAAAGGCTTGCTTGACTTGCTGATTCCTTAGACTGTAAATAAAAGGGTTCAGCATGGGGGCCACTGAAGTATTGAGCACAGCAACTCCCTTGCTCAAAGATGCTCTCTCCTCTGCTGAGGGCTTAATGTACATGAAAATGCAGCTGCCATAAGAGATGGAGATGACAATCATGTGGGAGGAGCAGGTAGAAAAGGCTTTTGTCCTCTGACCACTAGAAGGAATCTTTAAGATGGTTCTGATAATATACATGTAGGACAGAAATATCAATGCCAAGGTGAACATGAGAGTGAACACAGCACAGGAAAATGCCAACGTCTCTAGGAACTTTGTGTCTGAGCAGGAAAGTTGCAGCAGAGGCATATAATCACAAATATAATGGTCAATGATATTAGACCTGCAATAATCAAGCTTCAGAAACAACATGACTGCAGGAAAGATGATTAAGAAAGAAATCAGCCAGCAAGAAAAAACCAGCACTGTGCAGACTTTTCGACTCATGATGGTCAGGTAATGCAGAGGCTTGCAGATGGCAATGTAGCGATCATATGACATGGCGGCCAGAAGGTAAAATTCAGCAACACCCAAGAGAATGAGGAAAAATAGCTGAGCTATACAATCATTATAAGAAATAGTTTTGTCTCCTGAGATGATAGTGCCCAGAAACTTTGGTATACTGACAGTTGTGAAGGAAACTTCCAATAAAGAGAAATTCCTGAGGAAGAAATACATGGGGGTCTGGAGATGGGAGTCCAGCAGGGTTAGGGTGATGATGGTCAGGTTCCCAGTGATGCTGAGCATGTAGGTGATGAAGAGAAAGACAAAGATCACAACCTGGAGCTTTGGCTCGTCTGACAACCCCAGAAGGATAAACTCACTTATGTTTGTGTGGTTTCTCATTCTGTAGTTGTTTTTAAGACAAACTGCCAGGCCTATTAGAAAAAGACACAGAGAACCAATTTGAATTTAAGATTAACAGATCTCTCAGTGTAGAGCTGAAATTATGCTAAAAATTATATTTTTTCTATCTTCATAAGCCACTCAATAATAACAGGTTCATTAATTAATTTATTTTCTGTTTGTAAGAGAAAAACTCTAGGTCAAAGCTCTCTGAAAAACTGAATTTATTATGAAAAGTACTATGAAATACCACTCAACCCAATTAGAATGATGACAATGAAAAAATAAATTCTCCCGAGTACATGGTAAGAACTCTTCCACTAATTTACCACCATCATCATCATCAATAACACCAGCTCCGCTACCAGCACCAGCAACATCACTAGCACCAACCTTCAACATCACTACCACCGCCAACTCAATGCCACCTGCAGCATCAGTACCACCTCCACCACAACAGCCTCTATCACCACTACATCACCATCATACTCCTCCCATCTTCAAGCATTGTTTGATAACATTATTTGAGACAAGTTAAATATTCAGACAAGTTAAATGATCTGTCTATGGCCAGTTCATTTCTCTAATAGCGATTAGTAGCAATCTTTCTGAAATTGACTGGAAAGCTGAAATAAATTGCATGTGTGCAAGCACACACATATAATGTATCAAATAAACTTGGCCCAAAATGAACATCTCACAATAATTATGCATTAAGTGTGCACACACACATAATTTACTAAGTGTATGCACATACACACCATAAGATATTTAAAAATACACACATTTATAAGATACTAAATGCACTCATACCCACAGACATACCCATAATATACTTAATGCACATGCAGGTACTAAATGCATACCATGTACAGACACACACACACATACACAGAGACAGGCATGGTTTGTAGGACACTGTATCTATATCCCAAATCACTTCTTTTCTTATATATATAACACTAGAAATGTTATCAGCTGTATTAATGCTGTAAAAACTTCACACTAATAATTCCCAACTCACCATACTTAATCTGTGCTGACATTTCACATCAGCGCCAGTGGCTTTGTACCGTCTCAAAAGCTAGGACAGCATCACATCCTCAAAGCCAGTTGACATAGTGCAGTTCCTGATTTAGCTTTAGCTGGTTTAGGCACATTAGTCTAATTAACACTAAGTGAGTTGTTTATTCACCTTTTGCCATAAAGTACAACTGTCTCTAAACTACATTATGGCCTGGATGTCACTTACATTTTTTCTTTTTTTTACATAAGATGTATTTCTATAATCATTTACTTTTCTAGGTATGCCATATATTTTGTTCAAACCATTTAATTAAGAAAACTTGAAAAGAATATGTAAGAATAACCATATTTTGTTGAGATGTAAATTTATGCTTAAAATATTATTTCTAAACTATTTTCTTATCATTTCTTTACAATAAATTATTTAAGTTCATTTTGCTTTGCTTTACAGCATCTCTGAATTCACTGGCTTGTTATTGATTAAAATTGTGTTCTTCCTGTAACACCTTGAAGTCACAAACTATCTTCTCATCAGATAGAGAAAGTTTGTGCTCATTATCAAGATCTGCAATAACTTATTGATATTGATACTCACAATTTAAAAAAGGAGCACTCTGTAGACAGTCTGAAAAAAACCAGAGAAATAGCATTCAAGGAAGTATAGCTGTAAGTGAACCAATATCAAGAACCAGAAAGAGTATAGTAGGGTTTTATGTCAGAATGTTTATGGAATTCACTGAATTTTGTGCATTTGCCACTGTAAAATAAGTTTAAAGAAGAAGATGAGCATTTGTCATCTTTCAAATTAAACTTGATTATTATTATTAAACTCTGCCGGGATGTATTTATGTGGAAGATGATGGAAACTTAGAAGCATTAACTCATCTGAGCTTTTTCTTTCTGAATGCAGGTCCATCGTTTCTCCTGAAAAGATATGGCTTGGGTTATCAATCTCTCACTTCCTTCCATCCATTTCATCAGAATTACTAATTCCTTTCCTTTGAGGAATCTCAGAAAGAGTTGTGCCATGACATAAAAATAACAGTCATTATGCATATTTGTTAGTATGGTGACTATAAAGCATTTTTTCATTCTGAGTTTTTATTCTGAGAACAGATACTTTCATTCTGAGAAGCAGGCACCTTTACCAGCCCCTGCCATCAAATAGAAATCTGAAGCAGCCCTCCAGGTAAGCGAAATAAGATTTACTTGATGCTCAGGAGGAAATAAAATTCTCTATCAAGGAATGTAATGACTTTAGGGGTCAATAGATGCTATTCAAAAATCTCACTAAAAGACTGAATGTGCATGTATTTATATTAAATACTGCTTTAGCTCCCACTAGATACTTCCTTTAGTTAAATAATAACCTTGAAAATATCTTTACAAATCTTTTTGTTTACTGATTTCATTTGCCTAATACTACATAAGAGATAGTTATGAAAATTATAGATCATATCTCTTAAAAGCATACTTTCATTGGCCATGTCAAAATTTTGCTTTCTAGTTCATGCAGATAAAAACTTGTTCAGAGTTCATATTAACACAACACACAAAAGAATAATGGTTTAATTCAAGATGTCTGATTCAGGTATAGAAAGCATGCATTCTTCAGTATTTTTGTTTCCATGCACGGTTTATGATACCAAGTCCTTTAAGAATTTCCATTAGTTTAATAAAGCAAAAGCCCCTAGGAAAAGCTACTAAATGATTATGAGACTGATTTTATTATATTCCTTTTGACATTATTTTATTTTAATGAAATTGTTTTTATCCATTTTAATTTATGTGTTGAGGTATCCATACATATATATGCATGTTCACATGGATAGGTACACAGGTTTCTGTGAGTATATATCACATGTGTACACATGCATGTGGAGAACAAAACCATATCTGAAACCAGCCTTGATTACTTATTCATATTTTTATTTTGAGAGAGAGCCTCTAATCAAGCCCGGAGCTCACAGGTAGGACGAGTTACTTAGCCAGCTGGCTCTAGAGATTCTAGTATCTGCCTACTGAAGCTGGAAGTAAAGTAAAATACTAAGTCAGCATTTTACATGGGATCTGAGAACCCCAATCTTTTTGTTTATTCAGCAAATACTTTGACTACTCAGCCATCACCCCATTCCAGAAAACAGTTTTATTTAATACAAGAGACATTAGTATAGACAATAATAAGAATGACATTAGTTTCTTATGTGCTTTTGTCTAAAGAAATATGAATAAGTGATATTAATGTCAATAATTATGAACACATTAAATTGCAGCATCAATTCGAATGTCTATGGAAATAAAGAAAGATGCTCGAATAATATTTAATGAACAGTGACACTTATTTCTGCAAGGGCTCATAACAAATTTTTACACAAATTCTAACAGTTTCAATTAATTAACTATCCATTGATAATTTAAACTAAGGGAAAATGAGTAAATTAGTAAGAAAAAAATACTACACAAAAATTATTGAATTTCTATTTAAGATACTATAAAGTAATTTTAGAGTACATGTGCTTTCTAGTTGGTGAGCTGTTGCTAAAAGTACCAAGGTGGCATGCATTTGTAACTTTGGATAAATTAATTTGTCTAAATTTCAGTTTCTCTACTAAAAATGGAATTAGGCTTTTCACACCATTCTGGAAAGTGAATGAAATTATATAAATGATTGTACCTCATAAAACATGTGGCACTCAGACCTTAAGAAGCACTATAAGTAACATTTTAATATATTTTCTGTTGGAATCAACTCTCTGCTATGGGAAGAATTAAGTATTTGTGAATTATTATAGGAATTATTAGCTTTAATGCTTTATTTCATCCAACGCTTTTTGTACTCAAATATTTTTCATCATTACTGCTATGTGCACCCTTGAGATTTAAAGAAATTGCATAATATCCATTAATTCATATGGTAAAAATGTCCATAGCCCAATAAAATATTCCTTAAATTCTTGTATCTGATTAAAAACATAGACAGAATAATGTTTTCTTGTTTTCAATAAATACAAAGTGAATTAATTGATTTAAAAGGTAATCATGTTAAACTTTCATAAGCTTTGAGAATGCAAATGGATAAAAAGTCATTTCCAGTACATTCTATATAACTTAATTAAGTCTTTAGTAGTCAAGTAATAAATCAATGCAAAATTTGAGAGAGTTCTGCTGCCTTTTATACACAGTTCAACTTACCTCTAGTTTTAATAGTTTCAAAGACACCAAGAATGACTGAAATAACGAAAATATCTCCGAGTGTTGATGCAATTTAGTGAATCAGAATTTCTAAAAACATTCCCATCATCCTTTCATTGAACTCATTTCTTTAATGTTGTAAATGCCTTAATTTTCATATTTTACCAATACAAAGTATATTTCATGATTGCAGAGAATGACCAATAAATCTAAAGTAGAAAAATGTAATCAAATGTTTTAAAATTATAGCATGTGTTGCTTAGTATTTTATCCTTTGTCTTTGCAGCCAGTTCAAGGGAGTAATTCAAGGAGTCATAATTGCCAAAGAAGAGTACACACAAACCACAAAGGAATATAAAATGTAATAGACATTAGCATAGAATTTGGCAAAGGAAGTTTGGGAAAGTGTCCACTGAGACCAAGAAGAAAATAAGCCAAACAAATGACAATATTCAGTGGAGGTTCTTTTCCCTTGGTATGACTTTTTTAAACAACGATAGCTACTTAATATAAAATCTTAATTCTTTATATAAATGTCTATTCACACATCATAACATTTTCAAAATGGAGAATAATCTATATTGTAATAAGTACATTCATGGATCTATATCTTCACATTTTTATTTCATTTTCATTCTTTGGAAGGTTTTTATATGAGTACAATGATATCTTGTAATTTTCTCACTATGTTACCCTACTTTATTCCCCATTCATTCTGCCACTGAGAATCTTCATTTTCCCAACAAATTTCCCTCCTACTTTTATGTCTCTCTGTATATGTCCTATTGAGTTTAATAAGGACTTCTTATATTAGAATGTTCCTGGTTATTTTCTGTAACAGAACAGTGGCACCACTTAAGCAGCTGTATCTCTTTTCACCAGTTCAAATTAACCAAAAATAAGTTGGAGATAGGTGGGGCCACATGAACTCTTACCTCATCCATGATTCAATGTTGATGGCCTAGTTTAATGTAAGTCTTGTGCGGGAAAAGTGTAAATTCACTGGATGTAGTCACCTTATCATGTCCAGAAGATGCTATTTGATGGCACTTCTTCACCCTCTGGCTCTTACATTCTTTCTATCATCTTCCCTCATATTCATTGAGCATTGACAGAGAAATGAGAGATTTATATGTACTCTGCAGGGATTTATTATTTGCACTATGACCAGTTATGATTCTCTGTATTAACCACAATTCATTGAAAACACAAGCTTCTAGATGAAGGTTGAGAGTAATACTACCTATGCATTTAATAAGCATTTAAAAGGTAGTTTGTTACCATGTCCATACAGCAGCCAAACAAAAGGTAGTAGTAGTTTCTCCCCTAGTGCCTATCACCTCTCCATCCTTGAGTACTTAGCCAGATTTTCAGTACCTGGCAAGAGTTTTCCCCTCCTAAGTAGAACTGAAATCCAATCAGAAAGAAGTTGATTACCAACATATGTAACTGTTGTACTGATAGATAAATCTTTCCAGGATGGTTTCTAATATAGATCACTAGATAAATAACTATATAAGATTATTATGATTCACTGCAATGAGTCTTGTCCTTACCATACCTGCATAATGATTGAAATACCACCGTGCCCCACAGACTATAAGGAACTGAAGAGAGATAAGAACACACAGTGGAAACTTTAAAAACTAGAGCTGGATGACTGAAGGAAAATGCCCCTATCAGTGGGGTGGCCCAAGGAGGGGCGACTTGTTATGTCACAGAGGTCTGAATCTACAAAAGTAGACAAGCCAGAAGGAACCCTAGGGTCATAGAAGTGGCCATCTGGAGGGAGTGAGATGGATTGATGAGAAGGAAGGGAGCTGGGAGGGAGAGAGGATGGAGAGAAGTAAGGATTAGTACTCAATATGCTTGTAAAATTTAAAAAAATGAATTAATTAAAAAATATTATTGTGATTTTTCTCCTGCAACATCCTCTATATTATTTTCTGGTGTTACCAAAGCTATGCAGCAGGAAAGAAGCTTCTGGATCAATTGTAGATTCATTTCTTCATATCCTGCAACTGCAATGTGTGATATATTTAGCAACAAGGAGTTGCCATCAGGTTCTGGTGGGCAATCAAGAGCAATGACTACAGTTTATAGTCTTTAAGGGATGTCTGTACCCTCCATGACCAACAGCTCTTGTGGAAATATCCCACACCTGGTACTGGGAACCTTGTGACACATCTGCAGTTCTGTGTCCTCACCCCAGCCATTCAAGTTAGAGGTCTTCTTGCCCATGTCACATACTTACATCACCCCAGTGTGAACCCTAGTTGGTAAAGTCAGAGAAGTACAATGTCCTCCCCCTCCCCAGTGTGTACCATAGTTGTAGTATACACACTCCTCCTGACTGGGAAAGTGATAGACACATGACCTACCTAACCAAAGACAAAGAAAATAAAGTCAGGAATTTGCAAAAGTGGCTTCATGAAATTAAAAACATTTTCTATGCACCTATGGAAACTAGCAATCAAATAAAAAGGCAGCATACATAATGAGAGAAAATACATTATACCTATATATCTGATGGAGGATTAATATTTAGCATACACAATGAACTGAAAAAACTTAACGACAAACCACAAAAAGAAATCCAGCTGAAAAAATAAGTTTTAGAATGGAATAAAGTCTCAAAACAGTAAATATTAATTGCTAATAAACATTTTAAAAAGTGTTTACCATTATTTACCATCAGAGTTATGCAACTTAAAACTACTTTGGTATTCCACTGCATCCCAATCAAAATTATTATTATCAAAATGTCTCTCTTTCCTTTCAACTGATACCAGGCCATCCAGACTGAAAAAGACCAGGAAACTTCAGGGCCATGTGAGCCATGGCCATGGCCGCATTGGCAAGCACTGGAAACACACAGGAGGCCAGGGTAATGCTGATGGCATGCATCACCATAGCATTGACTTCGACAAATGTCATCCAGGTTACTTTGGGACAGCTGGTATGAAGCATTACCACTTAAAGAGGAACCAGAGCTTCTGCCAGCTGCCAACCTTGATAAGTTGTGGATGTTGGTCAGTGAACAGACAAGGGTAAAAAGGTGCTAAAACAAGACAGGAGCTGTCCCCATTGATGTGGTGCCATCGGGGTACTACAGAGTTCTGTGGAAGGAAAAGCTCCTTAAGCAGCCTGTTATTGTGACAGCCAAGTTCTTCAGTAGAAGAGCGGAGAAGATTAAGGGTGTTGGGGGTGCCTGTGTCCCGTTGGCTTGAAGCCACCAGAGAGTTTTATTAAATGCTAACATTCTTTTTTTAAAAAAAAGAAAAAGTCAAATAGCTTTAGATGTTGATATTAGGTACTTGGCTAGATCTCACTTTCTTTTACTTGGTACCACTGAAGTCATGGTCTGCTCCCTTAAGTTAATCCAATTGGGTTTACTAATCGCTTGGCCAATAGTTCATCTTCCACATCTTCTAAGGAATCTGATCCACCTAAAGATATTCTGAGTAGATTGAGGGAACCTGTGCCTTTTGTTCCTGGAAGGTTCTCTTTCAAGAAAGTGCAGGCAGAAAGCAGGACACAGAAGTCCCTCCATGTAAGTCACAAGTTCTTTGAGCTTTAAATCAGAGAACAAAATTCTCTTTCTTTTTTTTTTTTGTGCTTTTGTCTAAACTTCCAATGTCTAAACATGCTTTTCCTGACGTTCAGGGCTCAATCACAGTTTGTCTAAAGTCTCCAAATCCTTCACCAACATCTATACCTACCTCTAAGAGTACAACTCCTCCCAGCAGCTACTGAAATTCATAATTTGTATCTCTCTAGATGTCCTTCTGATTCTGTTATTTTCCCAATTTAAAATGAGCACACACATTCCAACTTTTTGCCCACGTACCTCTAAACCAGATCACTGTCAAGATTGTGAAAGAAAAAGAGCGTTTGTTTGATGTTGATAGGAAGTTGTTCTCTTTCACAATAATGGAAATCAGTATGGAGGTTTATCAGTAAGCTAGAACCACAACAGCCATGAGACTACTTATACCATTTCTAGGAATATAACCAAAGGAATCGATATCCTATTAGATTCTTTGTTCACAATAGCTAGGCAATGGAATCAGCCTAGATGCTTACCAATGGATGAATCATATTATCTGGACAAAAGAAATTTTTCACACAATGAAATTAAAATGTTCAGTGAATATCTCAAAAAATGTTCAACATAGAAATTAAAACCACTCTGAGATATCACCTTGTCCCAAACAGAATGACTGTAACAAAAAGCACAATAACAACAAATGTTAGAGAACAAGGAGAAGGGATCTCCTTATACACTGTTGGTGGGGAGTATGAACTTATATAACCACCTTGGAAATCAATATGGAAATTTCTTAAAAAGATAGAAATGAAACTACCCCATGATCCAGATAAACCACTCCTGGGAATATTCCCAAAGAATGCCACATCATATTACAAAACATTTGTACATCTACATTTATTGCAGTCCAATTCCAAAGATCAAGGAACCCTTGCAGAAGAGGGGACAGTAAGAATTTAAGAGCCAGAGAACTGGGCAAAGTAATGGCAAACTGTAGCCCCTGTCCATATCAGGGCTGCCATACCATAGAAATCAGTGCAGCTCTGTCTGCTTTCACTAGACCTATTTCACTAGTTATTGTAAATAACTGGCCTAGCAACACTGCCATAGAACAGAGAAGACCCACGATACACAACCTTTCTGTATTGGACTGATGATAGACAAAAGAAAAGTAGATCCTATGTAATCTAAAAGTTACCTACTGGTGGACCATTCACATCCCAGTGAGCAACCAGGCACTAACAAATGCAAGTGTCCTGGATAGGACTGAGTGGATTGCACACGTAGAGACACATGGGAGAGAGATGAGAATGGGCTGGAATGTAGCTTCAATGAACTTTAATACAACATATACAATCTACACATAGTTGGTCCCTTGATAAGGTATCCTGATTACTGTAGCACAATTGGTCTATGGACATGACCTAACCAATTTAATTTGGACAAGGAATTGGAGATATATATAGATAGATAGATAGATGATAGATAGACAGATAGATAGATAGATAGATATAGATAGATATAGATATATAGATATAGATAGATAGATATGGATATAGATATAGATAGAGAGAGGATAAGATAAATGAATTAAGGCAAGATATATGTTTTAGAAACAGCACTGAATGGTTCATTTTCCCAAAATTGGGTTCATATCCTAACATCTATTCACTCATGAAATTGTAAGATTAACCTCATTCTAATATCTAGTCTCTCATGAAATTGTAAGACTAATCTTAGATGTAATGGTTTTTACTTTATTTGAAGCTTTTATTTCATACCAAACACAGATTTTATTTCATACTAAAAGCAGCCTGGAACAATCCATTTTCCCTAAAGATCACCTATAATAAACACTGAACTTAAAGCAGCCATTGCAATTTTCCTAACTAAAAGAAATCTGGGACCAGTTGAACTCAACACAGAGTTCTTCAAGGCCTTCATAGAACTAAAACTTCTACTACTCAAGTTATTTAGCAAAATAAAAAGAAAATAACACTTCCAAACTCTTTCTATGAATTCACAATAGCAAAAAATGGAATCAGCCACCCTGCCCATGAAGAGAAGAATGAATAATGAAAATGTGGTACCTATACACAATGGAATATTGCTCAGCTATCAGAAAGGATGAGATTATGGAATTTTCTGGAAAACGGATGGAACTGGAAACTTTAATACTGAGTGAGGTATCTCAGATGCAGAAAGTTAAACATCCCACGTTCTCTTTAAAATGTCGATGAATGAACTGATAACCTTGTCAATTTATTTGAACTGGAAGCACTGTGAGAGCCAGAATGCTCAAAAAAGACCTAAGAGTAGGAAGGCTGGAGGGATGATTAGGGTGAAAACTTTTTTAATTTACATTTATTTATTTTTCCCCAATCATAAAAGCTCAATAGGTACTCAGATCCCCTCCCTCCCTCCAACCTTCCCCAGTCCCCTTTCTGTCTCCCCTCTTTTTGCCCTTCCTTTCTCCCCCTCCCTCTCCTTCTTCTAGTGCCTCCCCCTCCTAACCTCCCATTCCCTGGAGCATCCTTTTGTGTGAATGCCAAACTTCCCTCTGAGTCCTCCACTCTAGTGAGGTGTAAGGACTCAGTGGCATTGCCCAGAGCCCTTTCTTGGGCTCCCCTTTAGTATGGGAACACTATTATGACTGTTAATCCCTTGCCTCTAAGGATCCTAGTGCCTATGATCCATGCTAGACTTAGGATGGTTGTTGACATGTCAGTCATTGCACAGGTCATGCAAGATCTGATTATGGCTACTGTGGCCCTAACTTGTGTGGAGTATCTTGCATATAGTTGGTCCTCCCCATCTTTAGGCTCTTACAATCTTGCTGCCCCTTCTTCCAGAAATTTCCCTGAGCTTTAAGATGGGGAAAGATTTGGCTGGTCTGATTCCAGGTGATTAATGTAGGGTATTTGGTGTTCTGAATTATGGTTTGTTGTTGTTTTCAGTTTGCATGTTCCTCCACTGTCCTTGGCTCTATCATGATTGATATTGGAGTTCACCTCCTAACCAAAGATAAAAGGCTGTTTAAATGAAGATCTTACTATAAGAGGAGATTCAAAGGTAGATGGAATAAGAGTAGGAGACCACAGTGAGGGGAAGCAGTCTCTCATCTGCAGGATACTTACCCTCTATCTGCCAGTATCTATACCTCCCTGATTGGTGAGATCAAACTCCCTCAGTCACAAGTGAACAGGAAGGAAAGGAAGAGTGAGCTTAACCAGATGTCTCGCTATCAACTTGCAATACGTGATGGTGACCTATTTTCTCTACTAAAGCATGATCCTCTCTCTCTTTATTTATGGAGGGGCCTTCCTTCCCCTTCCCTCTTGTTTATAATCTTTGCAACTACTGTAGGTATTACAGAGATTTATCTTTGAATATGTCATTAAGTGGGTGGTACTATGATCTATTAGGGAGTACATACGGCATTTAATTTTCTGTGTCTGGGATACTTCACTCAAAATAAAAAATGAAATACCTTGGTATAAACGTAACCAAGGAAGCAACAGACCTTTACAATGAAAACTTTAAAACCCTAAAGAAAGAAATTACAAAAGACATCAGAAGATAGAAAGACCTCCCATGCTCCTGGATGGGCAGAATCAACATCATAAAAATGACCATCCTACCAAAAGCAATACACAGATTCAATGCTATACCAATCAATATCCCTAAGCAATTTTTTTAAATTTTTTATTATTATTTATTCAATTGTGCATGTGTACGTATGTATGTGCGCGCGTGTTTGTGTGTGTCTGTGTGTGTGTAGAACCACGGAAGAATTCGGGAACCACGATGGTCGCCTCCACCTCCTTCTGCCCCGGGATTCACAGGCTCGGCCCTACCAGGACCGGAAATGCAGGCCGTCCCAGCTTCCGCCTGGCGTCTATACGTGGGATCTGGGATCTGAACTCAGGACCTTCTGCCTGCAAGGCAGAGGCTTAACGCCTGAGCCACCTCTCCAGTCCCCTAAGCAATTTTTAAAAGAAATTGACCAAACAATCTCAAAATTCATATGGAAACACAAAACTCAGGATGCAAAAACAATCCTGAGTAACAAAAACACTGCTGGAGATATCACCATACCAAACCTTCATCTATACTACAAATCTACAGTACTAAGAACATCATGATACTGGCTCTAAAATAGATGTATAGATCAATGGATAAGGGTTGAAGACCCAGATATAAGCCTACACAACAGCCATTTGATCTTTGACAAAGAGGCCAAAAAAAATCCAGTGGAAAAAGAACAGCATCTTCAACAAATGGTGCTGGCAAAACTGGACCTCCACATGCAGAAGATTAAAACTGGACCCATACTTGTCACCATGTACAAGAATTAATTCCAAATGGATCAAGGACCTCAATATAAGGCCAGAGACTATAAAAAACCATAGTTAAAAGGGTAGGGAAGTCCCTCAAGCTGATTGGGCTAGGCTAACAGTTCCTAAACAGATATCCAATAGCACAATCACTGCAACCAAAACTCAACAGATAGGTAGGAAGACAGTATATTAAACTTTTCTGTAGGCAGCTGATATTATATCCATAGAATGGGAACTCACAGTGGAAAGAGTCTAAAGCTGGATGAGTGAAGGGAAACACACACATCAGTGGGATGGCCTGAAAAGAGGCAACTTGTTACACTTCAGAGACCTGTATCTCCACAGGAGTACCCAAACCAGAGTGAACCCTAAGGTCCATTGAGGCATGTGGGCAGATGGGTGGGAAGGAGTAAGAGGTAATAGTGAAGGGAAGTAAGGGTATGAGGGGGGAAGGGAGGAAGAGAAGCTGGGATGAATACTCAACATGCTTGTAAAAGTAGAATAAAAATAAAAAAGAGAAAAATTTGAATTAAAACCACAAAAAAATACCAAAAAGATCATTCACCATTATCAAGCAGGTTCATTCCAGAGATGTAAGTATGGTTTAACATTTGTAAATCAATAAATGTAATTCATCATAGAAATAGATTCAATGACAACCATAAGGTTTTCTCAATAGATACAGAAAAGATTTCGACAAAATTCAACATCCCTTCATGTTAAACGTTTTGGGGAAAACACAAAATAAAGGGAACATACCCAAATATAATAAAGAGTACATACAGCAAGCCTAAGGCAAACATTTTTTTAAGTGGGAAAACTTGAAGCAATCCCACTTAGATCAGAAGCAAGACAAGTCTGTCTATTCTCATCACTCATTCTTGATATTGTGATTGAAGGCCTATGGAGAGCAACACAAAGAAAGGGAGATAAAAGGGACACAAATAGGAAAGTAAGAAGTTAAGGAATCGTTTTTTGCAGATGATATATTGTATCCCAAAGGCACCAGCAAGAAACTGCTTAAGCTAATAAACATTTTCAATAAAGTGTCAGGCTACAAAATCAATAAATAAGAATCAGTAGCCTTCCTACATAATGTGGACAAATAAGCTGAGAAAGAAATGAAGGAATCAATCCCATTCATCATAGCCTCAAAAAAAAATCTTGCAATAAATTTAACCAATGAATTGAAAAATCTATACAATTAAACATTTAGGTTATTACATAAAACCACACAAAAACATATTATCAGTATATCAAAAAATATTTTTTGTTCAAATGAAAAAGAGTGAGACCAGATATACTTTATATAGGGGAACATAAAGAGAGGAAGATGGGGCAAAACAGAAAATGTCCTACAATATTCCATCCGGAACACACAAGAAATTAAACAAAATTCCTAGTACCAAGTATGTAATATATTCTAAAAGTATCAAAGGTCCCAAATAGTATATTCTTTTGCTATGGCTCTTGAATGCCCTTTATAAACTTACAGTGAGATACTATTGCTGAAGATACAGCACATGTTGAATGCAGGACACAGATTAAAAAATAGTATTAAAAGCTGAAACTGGTCTAGACACTTCCTCCTTGCTATCTAGCTTTCATAGTACTTTTTTTGGTACAAACAATAGTCTCATCAATCTATAAAAAAATGTAAGCTGCAATAACCATTACCCTGGGAACAGGTAACCATAAGAGAACACAGGCATGTATGTCTAATAGACAGGCAGCTTTCTGATTAGATTTAAGACTCAATTTTCAGAAGGGATCATATTCCTGGAAATGTAAACAAGGACTAGAACCTATGAAAGGGGATGACATAGATGCTGTGGTGGCTATAGGCACTAGATCAAATTGCCTTTTAAACATTTGTCATCATGCCTACATATTGGAGGAACACTCGGCACTCAACATAAAAGTTTCCTTTTGCAATAAAGGGTGTTTATCACAGAGAATCACAACTGGACTAAGTGCAATCTCTGCAACTCCAGGCTAAAGGAACATCATGGAAGAGGATGGTAAGAAATTAAGGACTACAGGGTATAACCAGACATTATCTTTTAAACATGACAGGGCTGTTGCATCCATGATTTCAGTGGAGTTATGAGAAAGAGAGTAATTTCTGTTAGTCAATTTCTAAACAATGTAGACAGGCTGAGATGGTCTTTTGATGGCTACCAACATAACTATTCAGAAATTAGCACCAACACTCTCAAGATGAGGTTGCCAACTTCCCCCAACCCTTTGTAAAAAAAAATAAAAGATATGAACTCTTCGAATGCAGATGAGCTAACTTCCTCAAAAGAAATAGCTCTGCCCTGAGGTTGGCCACCAGGTCCAAAGAGCAGGGCCCATGATATGAACAGATCAATCAATTATAAGGAACCAAAAGTCCCAGTCAGATTTACAGAAACAAAAACTACCCTATAAGGAAAAACCACTTTTCCCAGGCTTTCCCAAGGTTACAAATATCCTTGACCCTGCCAGCCATCAGATGGTTTCCTTCTCCCTGGTCAACTCCATGCCCATGAGTTCCTTTCCTTCTCTCCCTTAATAAACTCTGTCTTAATCCTCTACATTTATTCTGGTTTCAATAATCCTCTACATTTATTCTGGTTTCAATCTTTTGACTCTGGAGCACAAGATTCTGGACATAAAATCCTGCAACAGTTACATTTAATTTCCTAAAGACCATCATGGGATTTGTCTTACCAATATTTCACTATGAAAAGAGAAAGATCACAAGACATCCCATAACTGGGTGAGAAATTGATAAGGGTTAATGTTGATGGAGGAGAGGAAGGAAATGCTTCCCTCAATGCTATACCCAAGGACAAATGATTCCTGCTTAGTAAGTACTCAAGCAGAGACCATCAAATACAACCAAGATGAAAATAGGAGTCAGGCAGGAAAGAAGGACTGTAATGGGGAAAAGAGTGAGGATAAGATTGGGAATTAAGGTGTGAAACTATAAATAAATTCACCAAATTCATGTATGAAACTCTAAAAGAAAAAAATTAAAAATTTGTGAAAATGTAAAATTCTCAAATTGCATTTCCAGTTTGTACTAAGTAAAATATCCCAATGTTTATAAAGTGTCTCTGTATATTTGGGAGTAAATTTTCCTGACCCAAACTGAAAATACAATTCCACCTATTTAATACATATTACAACTTAAAAAGTTGGTATCACTAAATCAGAAAAATGTTGTGACAGAAAGACCTTAAAAAATACCTGGGTGAGAAATATAAACTACGCTGGTAAACTGTCAACTGATAAGAATATAAGTGAGACGCTGACTTTTTTTGCTTTGCTTTGCTTTAACGTACTCTTTAAAGTGTCTCTCACACCAATGACACAGAATTTTATGAACTGGTGAAAAACATAGTCTTCCTCACCATGGTTACAAAGACTTGCTTGACTTGCTGATTCCTTAGACTGCAAATAAAAGGGTTCAGCATGGGGGCCACTGAGGTATTGAGCACAGCAACTCCCTTGCTCAAAGACACTCTCTCTTCTGCTGAGGGCTTAATGTACATGAAAATGCAGCTGCCATAAGAGATGGAGATGACAATCATATGGAAGGAGCAGGTGGAAAAGGCTTTTGTCCTTGACCACTAGAAGGAATCTTCAAGATGGTTCTGATGATATACATGTAGGACAGAAATATTAATGCCAAGGTGAACAACAGAGTAAATGCAGCACAGTAAAATGCCAATGTCTCTAAGAATTTTGTGTCTGAACAAGAAAGTTGCAGCAGAGGCATATAATCACAGAAATAATGGTCAATGATACTGGACCTGCAGTAATCAAGCTGCAGAAGCAGTATGAATGCAGGAAAAATGATTAAAAAAGAAGCCAGCCAGCAAGCAAAGACCAGCACTATGCACACTTTTCGACTCATGATGGTTAAGTAATGCAGGGGCTTGCAGATGGTAATGTAACGATCAAAAGACATGGCTGCTAGAAGGTAAAATTCAGCACCTCCCAAAAGAACAAGAAAAAATAACTGAGTTATACAGTTGTTATAAGAAATAGTTTTGTCTCCTGAGATGATAGTGCCCAGAAACTTTGGTATAGTAACAGTTATGAAGGAAACTTCCAATAAGGAAAAATTCCTGAGGAAGAAGTACATGGGGGTCTGGAGATGGGAGTCCAGCAGGGTCAGGATGATGATGGTCAGGTTCCCAGTGATGCTGAGTGTGTAGGTGATGAAGAGAAAGACAAAGATCACAACCTGGAGCTTTGGCTCGTCTGACAACCCCAGAAGGATAAATTCTGCTATTTCTGTGTAGTTTTTCATTCCTCTGTTATTTTTCCTCCTATTAGACCTGTAAGAAAAAAAAAATAAAAGAACCATTTTCCCATTCACAGAGGAAAACTCTTTAGTTAAGGCAGTTTGAATAAATTTAGTATTTAAACTTCAACGAGATATCTCCAATCCCAGTAAGAATAATTCTGGTGAGAATATTGGGGAGAAAAGTGGAAGAAGTTTATTGGTTGTTAAATACCATCTCTGTCTGAGAGAGGTGTAAAGTTTTTACAGTCTTTGGACTTGTAGGCAGAGTAAAGGACAAAAGGAAGTAGCTATCAGCCCCTTTCCCAATCCTCTTGCTCCCCCCTCCATCACTATGAGGTATGAAGTATGTGACTAAGTGACCATAAGCAGTTCGGCTCCGAATATAGGGATGGAGGAAAGGGATCTATCAAAAAGAACACACACATTGTTGTTGGGGATATAAATTAGCACAAACAGTGTGAAGAACAGAATGAAAGTAGAAAACAGTAAATGCAGAAACGATCATATTATTCCACTCATGGGAAATTATTTCAGACTGCAAAAGTTCCTGATTACCAATGCTATTATGATAGAGTTCACAATAACTATACATGGAATCCGTTAATGCCCATCATCATATAAATATATTATGAAAATATTTAACCTTTTGTTTGTTGTTTTGGTATGTTTGGGAACTTTTGTGGCAGGTAGGGTGGTTGTTAGGGAAATGGTCAAAGAAAGAAAATTTTATTGAAAGTAAAGTGACTGACAGTGAAGGACACTTTGTAAAGTGAAGTAAATCAAACACAGAAAGACAAATGCCACATGACTTGAAAGTTGATAAATGCTTACTAGGGATTATGAAGAGTTGGCTGGGCATGGTTATCATGTGTATGATATATTCATACATTGCAGCATCAGGCTGAATAATACTAGTAATTAAATTAGAATATGTAAATTTTTTAACATTTTTTATTATTATTTCCGCTCATACAAACTTAATAGGTAAACCAGTTCCCTCCCCCCTCTTCCTCCCCCCGAACCCCTTCCTCCCCCTCCCTCCCTCCCCATCTCCCAGTGCCTCCCCCCCAATTCCCAGAGAGTCCTTTATTGTGTATGCCTAACTCTCCTCTTGGTCCTCCTTTCCGATGACATAAAAGGACCCAGTGGCATTTCCCTGAACCCTTTCTCGTGTTCCCCTTAAGCATAGGAACACTACTGTGGCCATCAATCCCTTGCCTCCAAGGATCTTGGTGCTTTTAGCCGATGTTAGACTTTGTGAGGTCAATAGTGTGACGGACATGGTACAGGGCATGCAAAGTCCTATTATGATTGCTTCAGCCCTATCTAGTGTGGAGACTCTTCAAATCATTGCTCCCCCCATCCTTTTGCTCTTACAATCTTACCGCCCCCTCTTCCGCAGATGTCCCTGAGCTTCAGGATGGGGGGAGATTAGGCTGGCTTAGTTCTATGTGGATGATATAGAGTCTCTGAAGTTCTGGATTGTGGTGTGTTGATTTTCTTTTGCAGTTTTGCTGCTCCTGCAATGCCCTTCACTCCCTCTGATGGGCATTGTATGTCACCCCCTGGTCAGAGACAAAAAAAAATATGGAACGCTTCACGAATTTGCGTGTCATCCTTGCGCAGGGGCCATGCTAATCTTTTCTGTATCATTCCAATTTTAGTATATGTGCTGCCGAAGCAAGCACAGAATATGTAAATTTTTAAAGACAAATTATCTTAGCAAGCAAAAAATTTTATTGTTATCACACAGTTTGAACTGGTAGGGCTAGCTTTAATCTGTTATTTTAAATATTGATTCACTAAATAAGTTAATATAGATAAAACATGTGGAAAAATGCTTAATATGTAATGAAAGTCATATAAAATTTCCTTAAAACAGAAAATATTCCCTCTCCAATGAACAGGAGATTAGAGTGGTGTTCTGAGTCAACATCTTTATGTCAAATATATAGCAGTAACACAAAAGTAATATGAAAAACATCAATGGCAACAAAAACAGAATAGGTTGCATTGAGACACTACCTTTACAGGTACCTTCTCTACCCTTTCTCCTGCAAATCTAACCCCGCCATTGAGTCCCTGTGACAATAAGTTGGCTCCAAAGATATCCACACAGACCTTTCATGCTGACTTTAACTTTGCCATCCACGTACCTGTGTTGAGTCCCTTCCTCTAAAGTACCCCTCACTACTGTTCCCCTGCAGCTCAAACCTTATAGTTTCACGGCCTTCAGGGAACAGACTCTATCCACAAGTACCACTTACATCCCTCTTCCTGTGACTCTAATTTTGAGTGCCTTTGTGGAGTGAAGGATTGTTTCACAGATTAACTAATTTCTCTCTACCCTACTAATTTTAACTGTGCCATGTGACTACATGTACAGATCAGAGACCCATCTCACAGGAACCCCTACTTCTGCCTTTCTTCATACTCCCATCTGAAAACGTGTGCCAAGTGGTTGCTCACTCCACAGGTAGTCCCTATCTCTCTCTCCCTTGTTACTCTAACATAGCCATATGAGATGTGCACTGAATTTGTGGTCACTCCAACCACAGGATCATCTCAGTTGCCCTACTTATGAAACAAGAGTTAGGGTTCCAAATCAAAACTTCAATCCTCACACTCTGACCTAAACCTTGTGGAACCCACATAACAGAAATAAAGGCGCATATATATATATATATATATATATATATATATATATATAGAGAGAGAGAGAGAGAGAGAAAGGGAGGGAGGGAGGGAGAGAGAGAGAATAATTTTGTGAGGAAGTTTAAAATAGGATTTTTAGTTAGAATAGTTCTTTTAGGAAGTTTTAGACAGAGTAGAAAGACTGCTGGGAAGGTCTCTTGAAGGTTACCACCATAGCTATGCAGAAGTTGGCACCAAACTCCCACTGAGATAAAGTTGCGGACTTTCTGCAACCCTTTGTTTGTGAAAGGAATGGATGTGAGTTCCTCAAATGCAGACAGAGAGGAGCTCCTCAGATACACATGGATTAAATTCCTCAAAAGAAATAACTCCTGACCTCAGGGCCTTAGAGGAACTGGGCCCTATATGAGCAGACCAAAAGGGAAACAAAAGTCCCAATGAGGTTTTCAGAAGCTAGATCTCACCAATAAGGAAAAGCCACTTTTCCTGGATTTCTCCAAGTTTACAATACCCCTGACCCTGCCAGATATCATACATCTCCTTTGTTCCTCATAGACTCCATGTCTGAGTTCCTTTCAGCTTCCTTGCCCTTCATAGACTCCATGTCTGAGTTCCTTTCAGCTTCCTTGCCTTTCGTGCACTCTGAAATCCACAAGTTCCTTTCTTTGTCTCCTCTAATAAAGTCTATCTTCATTCTCTACATGTGTTCTGTCTCAATCTTCAACTCTAGAACTCCAGAGCTCATAACAATGTGAATACTCAAAACAAGTGCTCCAGAAATACATTCCAATGACCACAGCCAAAAACTAAATTATAGGTGTCCAGTTTCTGTTGTGCAAACATCAGAAACACCAAAATTAAGACAGTATGTCTCCTTCAAAACTACCAATCCCATAGTAATGTTCCACAATGAGAGCAACCTAGACAACAGTCAAGACAAGGACTTCTGTAGAACAATTATAAAGATTTTTTTCCATGGTAAAAGCAGGCTAAAAGCTATATGATCAATACATCAGTTTTATAGATAATACTAGAAGGAATACGTTAATGTAAAGAGAATGAAATATATATCCAATAGGCTATAGAAAAAGAAACAATATCAAAACAGTCGATAAGCAAAGAACTAAGAATACAAATATCACAAAATAAATACAATGATAGGAACAACATGAACTAAAATAATAATTTTAATAATAATAACCTTGAATAACAGACACAAAACCTAACTTCATCAAACTAGTGTTGCTAGACATAAAGCCAAAATTCAGCCACAACACAATAAAAATAGAAGACTTAAAGACCCCCACTTTCATGAAGGGACAGGTCACAGAGACAAAAAAATAGAGAAATATCAAAGTCAAATGACATTATAAAGCAAATGGCTATAACAGGACATTCCACCCAAAAACTGAATATACATTCTTCCACAAGCATATATTGAGAGAAAAAAACAAGTCCCAACAAATGTGACAAATTGAAAGTTTCAACAAATGTAACAAATTAAAATAGTTCCTTGTATCTTGCCTGAACACAATGGAATAAAGCCTTATATCAACAGCTCAATTTTTTTCCACATTTTATTTTTTCCCAATCATACAAACTTAATAGGTACCCCTATCCTTTCCCTCGCTCTTACCCTTCCTAATTTCCCCTTCCACTCTTCCCCCCTTTCCCCTTTCTTTCACCCCTTCCTTCCCCTTTTCCCAGTGCCTCCCCTAGAGCATCCTTTTGTGTGAATGCCAAACCTCCCTCTGAGTCCTCCACCCTAGTGAAGGATAAGGACTCAGTGGCACAGCTCAGAGCCCCTTCTTGGGCTCCCCTTTAGTATGGGAACTCTATTCTGTCTGTCAATCCCTTGCCTCTAAGAAACCTACTGCCTGGAGCCCTCTCCTCTTTGGGGAGTCGTTGACATGTCAGCCATTGTGCAGGTCATGCAAAGTCTGATTATGGCTACTGCAGCCCTAACTTGTGTGGATCAGCTCAATATTATATAATATACTATTGAATAATATCATGGTCAATGGGGATATCAAAAAATTTCTAGAACTGAATGAAAATGAAAACACAGCATATCGAAAGTCTATGGGAAACAAGGAAGGCAGTTTGAAGAGAAAAGTTTATAATACTAATTAACTATACCAAAAAATTGAGAGAACACCAATAAATACCTTAATAATATATCTTAAGATATTCATAACACAAAAACAAACCAATACCAAATCAGTAAACATGGAGAAGTAATTGAACAAAGCAACAATTAAGGAACTAGAGATGAAAAGAACATTTCAAAGAATCAATGAAACAGACGGTTGATTATATGAAAAGATAATGTTGACAATGTTTAGCCAAATTAACTAAAGGAAACACAAAAAGACTACTAAATTCATTAAAATTTAGATGAAAAGAGAGACATATATTCCACTAAATTAGAAAATCTAAGATCTAGAGAGATGACTCAAGGGTTAAGCCTCTGCCTCAAAAGCAGAATGACCTTGAGTTTGGATCCCAGATACTACATAAAAATACCAGGAAGAAATGGCAGAGGCCTGCACCTCCAACCCTGGAAACAGCCTAAGAAAACCCAGAGCAAAGCAAAAAGGAGATAAAAGAAGCCAGAATAATTTCCTTGAGCCTCCACAGGCATACAATGTGCCCTCTGATACACATAGACACACATATACCCACAAGCATGTATGTACACAAAATTATAAAAGAAATCAGTGAATTCCTACATGCATGTAATCTATCAAAATTAAGATGAAATAAACAATTTAAGCATACTATAACAAGCAAAGATATTGAAGCAGTAATTAAAATTTTCCTAACTAAAAATACAAAAGCACATGACCAAATTGACTCACCACAAAATTTTTCAAACCTTCAAATAATTAATATCAATGCTACTCATGTTATTCCACAAAATGGAAAAGGAAAGAATACTCCCAAACTCATTTATATGAAGTCAGTGTCAATCACCTATTATGAGAAAGACACAACAAAAAAAATTGGAAAGCAATCTTCCTGATGAGCACAGATGAAAAAAAAACTTTTCAATAAAATACTAGCAAATCGAATCCAAAATTACATTTAAAAGATCATAAATCATGATCAAGTAGACTTCACTCCAGATACATAAGAATGGCTCAACATGCATAAGTCAATAAATTTATTTCATCACTTAAATGGACTTGAAGACATAAATTATGTCATAATCTCAAAATACGTAGAAAAGACTTTTGAAAACTCCACCCTCTCTTAATGATAAAAGTTGTGGTAAGCTAAAGAGAGAAGGAGTATACCTTAACATAGTAAAGGTTGTGTACAGCAAGCCTATAATCAAAATAAACCAAAATGGAGAAACAGTCAAAGCATTCCCACTAACAATGGGAGCAAGACAAGGATATCTACTTTCTCTACTACTATTCATTGCTTGAAGTCCTAGCTGAGTAAGAAGGCAAGAAAAGAGAATAAAAAAGACAAAGACTGGGGAGATGGTTCAGGGTTTAAAGCCTTATCAACAAAAGGACCAGAGTTCAGATGCTCAGCTCCAATGTAAAATGTAGGGTGAAAATGGTTGTGGCCTGTAATTCTGATCCTGGAGGACAGAGCCTGGGAAATCCCAGAGCAAAATAAGGAGGTAGAACAATCCAGGATTATTTCCAATGTCACCCTTGAGCTCCAAAGTGCTCACTCAAGTGCTCCCTTGTACACACACACACACACACACACACACACACACACATGCACATGCACAAAAGAGCAAAAATAGAGAAGAATACATATAAAATAGTATCCCTATTCTTAGATGGTATGATTCCATTTTTAAAGGACTCCCAAGACTTCACCAAACGTTTCTCAGGGTTGAAAAACACTTTCAGAAAAATGGCACTTAAAAATCAACACACACATGCACATGCACATGTGCGCGCGCGCGCACACACACACACAAAACCTTCCTATATACTAGTGGCAAATATACCAAAAAAGAAATAGAGGTTACAATCGATAGCTACCAAAAAATATAAAATACCTAGCAATGAACCTATCTAAGGAAACAAAGGCCATCTACAGAGAAATCTTTAAAACACTGTTAGAAGTATCACAATGCCTGATTTCGAACTTTACCACAGAATCATAATAATGGAAACAGCATGGTACTGGCACAAGAAAAAAATTAGACATATGAATCAATCAGTGGAATAGAATGGAGGACTTAGATATAAGCCCACACAATTATAGCTACCTGATTTTCAGTAGAAGCCAAAAATATGCATTGGAGAGAAGACAGAATTCAGTGGTGCTAGAAAAGTAGAATATCAAATTGCATAAAATTATGTCCTCACATCTCACCTTTGCACAGAATTCAACTCCAAGTGGATCAAAACCTCTGTATGAAATTTGATACCCTTAAACTGCTAGAGGAAAAGTTAGGGTGTACCCTTCAGCGTGTAGGTATAGGTAAGGATTCTGTCATTAGGACTCTGATAACACAGGAAACGAGGAAAACAATCAACATAGGCAATTTCATAAAACTAAAAGCTTCTACACAACAAAGGAAATTAACAATCCAGTGAAGAAGGAAGCACACACTAAGGGAGAAAAATCTTTTCCAAACTTATATATCTAGCAGAGGATTAGAGTCTAAGATATACAAAGAAATTTTTAAAAAAATAATCGCATAAAGAAAATAAGCACTCCAGTTAAAAAATGGGCTGTAGAGTTTGCAAATAAAGAAAAGCAGAGCTAGGAAACACTTAAAAGAGTATTCAATGTTTAAGCTATCGGGAAACTAGAGATTAAAACTCCATTAAGATTTCACATGACCTCAGTCAGAATGGTCATGGCCAAGAATATAAATACATAATGATAGATATATATAGAGAGAGAGAGAAATTCTTATGGAATGTTGGTAGGAATGCAAACTAGTACCGGTCACTTGAAAGTCAGTCTGAATATTTCTCAAAAAGACTAGAAATGTGACTACCATATGACTACCATCTATACCACTCCTAGACATATTCCCAATAGACTTTATATATCGTAGCAGAGGTACTTGAAATCCTTGCCCATTGCTTCTCTGTTCACAATAATCAGGATGTGGTAGCAGCCTATATGCCCATCAATCGATGAATGAATAGTGAAAATATGACAAATGTTATATGTTCTCATTCAGAGGCAGATGCCAACCTCCACCCATCAGTTTTGTGTGTTTAACTTGGAATTCCTCCAGAAGGCACTAGAAGGAGGAACCAGAAGGAACTACAAAGAGGATAGTGAGGGAAAAGGTGTGTCTTAGAACAGGATAACAGCAGCAAAGGAGTAAAATGAAAATGTAGAAGGAAAATATTAAGTTTATGGAGGAAAATACATGTTTATGGAGGAGGATGAGGGTTAGTAGGGATGAAGGAACGGGGGAAGGAGTAACCAAATCAAGGAAATATAAAAAGTTACATAAACCTCTACTATCTCAAAACCCAATTGACAAACATAAAAGAGACCCTGAAAGCAGATAGTCAGGTGAGTTTGGTAATTAAGGACAGATGGAGACTTTGACATTGGTTACCTAATACCAAGTCAGAAGCAAAAGAGCACTAATAAAAACCTCCAGTGCTTGGTATGGGATACTTTACAGGATAAGTTGGTCAGGCAGGGCCAAGAATTCCTCCAAAACAATTCAGGCTCTTGCCATTTTTTTCTTGGTTGCCTACTCGAGCTTATTCTTAAATTCCTGTTATTGAATTCAAAACATGTTTGAATGAAAAATATAGAGAATATAAGCAGTAACTGAGCTAGAAGCTGCCTCCCTGCTAATCAGTTTATACAGTGCCACAGAGTAAAGAAATCAGTCTTACCCAACTGTGAATTTTATAAACTATAATACCAACCTGCTAGACATTATGTGCTCACTGGTTCAATAGTACATAGCTATTCTCTCTGATTTAATTTAAGACCACATTCACAAGGGAGGATTCATGCCTCATACTTCTACCTGGCCAAAACCTCATAAGTAAGGAAGTCTTCAACCCTTGCACATGTATCTGCTGCAGCCACTTAACTAAATTGTCATAGCATCAAACTCCCTTCTAAATATCTAAAGTATATAAATGTCTTTATACTCTAACAGACAAAAGCTACTCCCAGTCTTAATCAGAGAAGCCTGTCTTTATATTGAATGGAAGTGATGTGAAAACTTATGGCTGCACAAGAAGTTAAGAATAAGTCACGTGGGCTGGAGAGGTGGCTCAGGAGTTAAGCCTCTGCCTTGCAGGCAGAAGGTCCTGAGTTCGGATCCCAGATCCCACATATAGACGCCAGGCAGAAGCAGGGGCGGCCTGTGCTTCTGGTCCTGGTAAGGCGGAGCCTGTGAATCCCGGGGCAGATTAAACGAGGAGGAGGTGGAGGTGGTCCATGGTGGTTTCCGAATTCGTCCGTGGTTCTACACACAAACAGACGCGCCCACACACATACATACGCACACGCGCACAATTGAATAAATAATAATAATAAAATTTAAAAAAAAAGAATAAGTCACAGTTGAGGGTTCAACCTTAAGCAAGGCATTCATGTCACTCTCTTATGACTAAAGAATCATTGAGGAAGAAAGGGGAGAAAGAACATATAAGATGGAAAACGAAAAGAAGAGCTGGAAAAATGACACCTTCTAAACACAACCCAGCCAGAGGAATCATGAAATCACAGCAACTGACTACTAATAACTGAGTCTAATCAAAGTAATAGCCATTGGTCAGTTAAGGCTACAGTAAGGGCCCAATAGAGCCTTACCACTTACTGTGTAATTATTGGTAAATAGTTACTCTGGAAGGCAGAGAGGCATAGAATTCTGTTTGTGTACACACTGATGAGTTCATCAAGCTCCAGTTAATAATTCCAGAACCAATAGTCAAAACCACGGCCATGTTACAACCCAATGGGACATAAAACAAAATCAAAAGACATGAACATGGTGCTTTTGAAACCCATGCAACCTAGAATCTGGGTCATGACACAAGGACTCTCTTCAGATTTCCTCTTTCCTTGAATGAAATAAAAAGTCCATAGGATAAACCATTGAGTCATTAGAAAATTTATTTTATTGAAGTTTTTTTTTACTATCTTCATATCACTTCTATGATTTTACTAAAGAAATATGAACAAGTTTTTCAGGTGAGTTTGGTGATTAAAGACAGGTGAAGTCTTTGATATTAATATCATGTAAAATAAAAATAAATCAAGAAAAAAGTAGATAGTGAAATCATTAAATAATAATCTAATAACTAGTAACACTCTTAATATCTCTAAGAGTTTATCATAAATATCAACACTAAAACTCATACCATCATTTCACTATCTTCCCATCTATAATTTAAGCAAATAAATTAAATAAATTAATAATGAAACTATAAAATTAAAAAAATTTCTTATTTAGGAGATTGTATTTTGATTTTGTACTACAGAAAGTGCATAAACTTTGTCTTTAGAAATTAGAAATATACAAGTTAAGAATACAAATGGGCCATCAAATGTATTTGTGACTTTGAATAAGTTACTGTTTTTAAGCACCAGTTTATCCACTTAATTGGATCTTTAAGAATTTTTTAAATTAAATGAAATTGTACAAATAATTGTGTCATATGTCATGCAGGCTCATGAAACAGTTGCATTAATTATTTTAATTGGAATTAATTCTCAACCTGAGTATTATTCGCATATCATTCAGTAACAATACAATTTTGATGAGTAAATTCTTGATGTCTTTATCTCCTTCATTTATGCCATTTTTATACTTATCCTCATATGAATCATTGAGATTTGAAGGGATTATATTACTTGCATTATTTTATGTAATTATAAATTGTCAAATACATGTGTGTCTTTATACTTTTGTCTTTGTATTTCATTTATGTATCTTTGCATTTGCATTATATATGTATATATGTATTTATATTTGTTACTGTATTTCATAAAGTATTCTGTGATGTTGCGTTTCTACTTGTGGTTTGGAAATTTTATTTCCTGCACAACTTTTGGTGAATATCCTCATAGTTTAAATCCTTTGAAATAATAAAGTTTTGGTAAAATAAATGAATAAATAAATTTCAGATAAAATCTTCAATTTTGTACTAAACTATTTCTTTACACACATAATCTGTAGTTTATGTTTGAATAAAGAAGTGAAAGCATTGGAATGGTAATATCTTTTCAAATAGATAAACTGATATAAAAAATGTGCTAACCATTCTATACTTCTTTAAAATATGGAGTTTGCGAGTATTATATCAACATGGTCTATAATTATTAAAAGGTGACCTTTCAAGTAATAAAGACATGCTAAAGTTCAAATTTTCTACTGCCTTCTAGCTATCTAATTTACCTCTCCTTTTAATACACATTCATTAACATTCAAAATGGCTGGAACAGCGAAAATATCAGAAAAAGCATTTTCATAAACCAGGTAAACCAGCATATCTGAAAATGCCCTCTCTTCTCCACCAAACTAGGTGCTTGTCATTCTCAATATTTTGATATGAATCCTTATCTTGTATATGGTCCAAAATATAAACTAGAAAAAAATATCAGAAGGTGTGTGAAAATTGTTTGGCATGGTTTCCACATGTATTTTATGTAGAATGAGGGATTAAAATTTTCTCTGAAACTGGCTCAAGGGACCAATTTAATAAATCAAAATGGCTAGAGAAGACCGTACACAAAACTCAAAGGAATGTAAAACAAAACACACATTAGCATCAAAATTGGAAGGGGAAGCTTGGGGACAGTATCCAATGATATTTTTCCCTAGGTCTTTTTAAAAAAATGGAAAAAGCAACCAAATTCATAGCCTCTCTTCATTTTTTGGTTTTTAATAAATGCTCCATAATATTTTCCAAATTTAGAATTTTTTAAATTATGCTAAATATAGTCAATGTCTCTGTTATTTATAATCTGTTTTTTTTTTTTGCTATTGAAATAGAGCTTCTCTATTGTATTTGGGTTGTGTGTGTGTGTGTGTGTGTGTGTGTGTGTGTGTGTATGTGTGTGTGTGTTCCTGTGTTTGTGTGTGTCAAACAGAACTGTGTGTTCTTGTGAAGGGCAAAGGATGACTTCAGGAATCATCCTGGATTGCTCTACCTCTTTTTGCTTTGCCCTGGGGTTTCCCAGGTTCTGCTTTATAAGATTCTGCTCTTCCCTCCCCACAACCTCCAGACTTCTCCACTACCTCTACCCCCAACCTCTCTATGCCTCCCTATTCCTTCAGTCTCCATGCAGTCCCACGTGATCTGCATGGATCTGGAGTCATAATTCAGGTCTTTCTGATTTAAAGTCAGATACTTAACCTCTAAGCCATGTCCCAGCTCTATATTGTACTTTTTTATTCCTATTTCTCAAGAACAATAGGTGAAAAGTTTCTTACTTTAATTAATTTTATAATGTATATATTATATTAGCTACTTTTCTTGTCATTGAAGAAAAAAGAAGCATTTTGGTGGGCATAGATGGACCTTATTGGTAATTCTTTTTTTATTGTAAAAATGAAAAGAAAATTTTATTGTGTGTGCATATGAGATGTCAAAGAAATATTGTAACAGTTACTCTTCACTATTGCTGTGAGAGAACACTCAAAGTCAATCGACTTAAGGGAGAAAGGGAGGTTTACTCAGCTTACGGTTCCAGAGGGGAGGTACTCTCTCCAAGCAGAGGTGGCGTGGCTGACTGGCCAAAGCTGGAGGAGGCTAAGTCACCACAGACATTTTGGAAGCTGAGAGCTACAGACTCCTTGCTGCAAAGGCTGACTTCTCTTGGAGGTAGGGTGGGATTAATCCACCTCAAAGGCTCACTCCTTGTGACTGCCTTCCTCCAGCAAGGCTCCACCTCTCAAGGTGACATGACCTTGCCAAACACATGAGACGGTGAGGGACACATTTCAAACCAAGACACTCCACCCCTACCCCTACTGGCTCATTGCCATCTCATTATGTAAATCATACTCAGTCCAACTTTAAAAGTCTGCATAGACTACAATAGTAGTCCCAACACAGTCCAACGTCCAAAGCCTCCTGTAAAATCAAAATACAAGTTACATACTCCAACATACAATGGCACAGAATAAACATCCCCATTCCAAAAGGAAGGAATGGGGGCCTATCTAGGAAAGATTGGTCCATAACAAGACTGAAAACCAGCAGGACAAACTCCAAATCTTGTAGCTCCAAGTCCAACAAGTGAACTTCTTGTTGAAATCATCTCAGTTCCAAAGGGCTTTGGTTCCATCCCTCCAATGCAGCTGTCCATAGAATATGTTGCTCTCTTGAGCTGGCTCCTTCCAAGGTATACAGCTCTCCTTGGCAGGTGTCCCACGTTGTCTCTGGAATCTCTAACATCTTTACTTCTCAATAGCAAACAAGACTTTAATTCCACAGCACAAACTGCCCTTCTTGGGCCTCTAAACTGCAGGCTTCTTGCCTCATCATGCCTGGATTCTGCCAATTTTTGAAATCTTGGATGATGACTCCAGGATCTCCTCCCTCTTGCATCATTGATGCCTCTAAAACCAGAACCATGTGGACGAACTTTACCAAGACTGGCCTCTTTGAATCACAGCTGATTCTGCTTCTCTATGCTGACCATGTCTTTCACTCCTGGGCCGTTGCTTTGTGAGAGAAACTGACTCTTGTTTTGGAAGTCCACCCTTTAGCTCAAGTCTTCTGAAAGGATTTGCATTCTTGTGGATGGGAGCCTTTTCTGAGGATCTTGCCCTCAAGCTAAGGCCTTTCCTATATTCAAATTGAGAGCAGGCTTTGATTTACAAATGGAGCTTATCTCTTTAACAGGCATTTTGTTCTCTGCTTCTTCCTGGTTTGATTCTGTAAGTTTGGCATTGTATTTTTCATCATTAGATCTTATAGGTTTTACTTCTTCCAGCCTGATTCTTTGCTCTTTTTCATAATTTTGAAGACAACTAAAAAGTAGCCATATCACATTGTCAAGATTACACTGCTTTGAAACTTCCTCTGCCAAGCACTCTAGTTTAACTTCAGGCAGGCTTTCGGGACGAGGGCAAAACTTCACTAAACTCTCGACCAACACATGGCTCCATGTGTCACTCATCCAGTTGCAAACACAGTCTCTGTTCCCCTCTGGACCATCACAAGCTGGGCATCACTGTCTGCATCTCTCACAGCATTGCTCTCCTCTAAGCTCTCGCAAGAAAGGCCCATTTGGCCCCCTCATCAAGATGCAAAGACTTTCCCAGCACAAAGTCTCAAAGTTCTCCATATTTCTCCTAACAAATAGTTCCAAAGACACACTAGCCACATCACAGCATTGGCCATACTTCTGGGTACCAACTTCTCTCAGCTTTACAAACAACTTCACGTTGTGGTACCAGCTATTCTTAATCTCACAGCAATAGCCCACTATCCGGTACCAATTTCTGTAACAGTTACTCTTTACTATTGCTATGAGAGAACACTCAAAGTCAATCAACTTAAGGGAGAAAGGGAGGTTACTCTCTCAAAGCAGAGGTGGCATGGCTGGCTGGCCAAAACTGGAGGAGGCTAAATCACCACAGACATCTTGGAAGCTGAGAGCTGCAGACTGCTTGCAGCAAAGGCTGTCTTCTCTTGGAGGTAGGGTGGAAAGGAAAATAAATTGAAACAGAGTTCCTGGTTACCCATTATAGAAAGTAGACAAAGAACTTTTACAGTTTATCAATCAAAGAACTAGTAAAAAAAAAAAAAAAGCAAATAATTGAAAGAAAAAAAATGTGTCTTTTACAAATCACCATTTCTATCGTCTTCTATCCATTGGACATCATCTGAAAAGATGACAGGATCATGTTCATTTTACAATGTCTCCATCTAAGAAACAAGCAAAATCATAAGAAGCTCACACTATAATATAGTCTTTTATTCTTCAAGCACATATAGAGCTTCTACAAGCCTGGAAAAGTTTAAATGGAGATGGAGAAAATGTGGGGTTTGGGAATGTTCAACCAAAACTAAGGCTATAGAAAAAAGCCATATAGTTTACTTTGTAAACTAACTAAATATTTAATTAAATCTAGAAAGACTGTGAGAGGTACTCTACATATATGGATAATGCTGCTCCCCGAATTTATAGATATGTAAATGGAAAGCCAAATGGCAGGTTTTACTTCTTCCAGCCCCTATAGGATTCCAAAACAGAGACTATTGTCTTTGCTCTTGATTTCCTACCAAAAGTAGATAGGAAGTCCCTATTGCTGAATGTACTACAAAATTTGGTTACAGCACACAGATCAATCAATCTGGAAATGAATTGGAAGTTTCTTCCCTGCTGGTTAATGTTCATTTTACCAGAAGGTGCCATGCAGCAAATTGGGATTAACAGGCATCAACAGTTTTACCCAACTGTGGATCTTGCAAACTATAATATCAACCTGCCAGGCAAGACATAATGGTGGAATAATTATATTTGGGGTAGCAAAGTGTCCTCTGTTTTATATGAAGTCTGATGCATGGGAGGGAATACATGCCTAGTCCTGTAATCTTATGGCTGGGAAGTCATGGCCCTAAGTGGTAATTTACACCCAAAATAGATATGTAGTCAAATTGCCTTCTAAATGTTTAAACATTTAGACAAATACTGTCCTCAGCCTTGATTAAAGAAGCTTCTTTTTTGTAGTGGGTGATAGTTAATATGGAGACTCATAACTGTTTAAAACAAGCTAAGAATAAGTGACTATTAATTAGATAGCCCTAAACAGGACATCGATATCATCCCTCTCCAAGATTCAGAGAACATCACAGAAAATGGAGCAGAAAGAGTGTTAAAAGCTGGAATGAAATACTGTAATCATTAACATAGTACTTGTGGCCACTGACATAAGACCTACACCAAAGAAAGATGTGAAACTAGAAGGGGACTGAGAAGAAGGGAGTCAGCAAGAGTTTCAGAAAGATAAGAAAGAGTAGTATATACATGGGATACTGATGAAATTAAAAATGATAAGATTAAGCAATCATTGTCTCTATTTTCATATCTGCAGATAAAATCATTCACTGTATTCTCTTTACCTGATTAATATCATATGATAGTAAGAATAAAAAGCAAGGCCCCACATGCTAGGCAAATGCCCTAGTTCTGAGCTCCAATCACAGTCCCAGAATATATTTGTATATGACAGATTACTTTTTGTTACCTTTTCAACAGGTAATCAATTTATCAAACATCATAAGGCTAGAGAACACAGGAGAGTCTTGGCATTGACTCACCAAGGTTTCTTATGTGAATGATCTCTTTCCAATCTTTCTACCCCAGTATTCTCATTAACAATATCCACATGCAACTTGTGCTTCACCTAGATACATAGGTGACTTGACAACTGAAGGCTGAACTGAACTTTGGGCACATCCATGAAGAACTGGTAGTTAAGGTAAGCCATAAGCAAGCCTGGAGGAGATCATCTAAATGATGTGGGAAGACCTAGACCATGGTGCATGGGGCTATTTTTTAGATAGGTGCCATTGCTCTTGATTGTTCTCCAAAAAACTGTCAGTAAGACCTTATTGCTGAAGATGTAACACAAATAAATCACAGAATATGGGCAAAACACATCAACTATAACTGGTCTAAGGCTTCCTCCTTGCTGTATTGCTTACACAGTACCAAGGAATGCTGTAAAAGATACTGAGAGAAGGAAATAATCACAGGTCTCATCAACTCATGAGATATGCAAGCTGCAATAAAAATTACCATGGCAGCAGATACTGGTGATCACCAGTGTGACAGTATAACAGCGACTAAGCAAGTTTCACCCAGAATGAGGCCAACCTAATCTCTCCCTATCCTAAAAGGCTTATGGAACCTCACGAAAGAGGGAGTGGTAAGATTGTAAGAACCTAAAGTTGAGAAGGTCCACTTTTGAAGAAGACATTTAATTCAAGGCAAGGATGCTGCATCCAGGAACTCACTGTAATGAGATTTGTCCTTAACAGACCTGCATAATGAATGACAAACAAATGTGCCCCCATAGACTATAGAGAAACTCAACAGAGATAAGAACATACCAAGATCAGAAAATTTGGGGACTAAACAGATATGACCAAAATAGAAAATCACAACAGCAAATAATAGTCAAAACACTCCACATTCAAGACAAAGAAAAGGTGGTGAGAGCTTCAAGAGAAAAAAAGCATGTCACTTTTAAAGGTAAACCTATTAGAATAACAAATGACTACTCAATGGAAACAGTAAAAGCAAGAAGAGGTTGGAGAGACATACTGCAAGTATTAAAAGAGCAAAAATGCCAACCCAAACTGATATACCCAGTGAAACTACCTGTCATGATTGAGGAAGAAACAAAAGTTTTCCAGCACAAAGACAACTTGAAGGGATACATGTCTACCAAACCAGGCCTTCCAAAAATGCTAGAAATGATACTCAAGCTTGAAGAAAAGAACAAGCATATCCAGGAGGACAGAAGGAAAGTATAATACCAATAAAATATAAATATCAAACAATAGGCTTACAAAATCTACTAAACATAAAAAATGCTAAAATTAAAAATAATTTCTCCATTATAACATTAAATGTCAATGGTATTAACTCACCAATTAAGAGACACAGATTACAAACTTGGATTAAAAACCACAATCCAACAATCTGCTACCTTCAGGAAACTCATCTCACCACAAAAGATAGGCACATTCTAAGAATGAAAGGCTGGTCCAAAATCTTGCAAGCTAATGGAACGAGGAAACAGGCAGGGGTAGCAATTATTCTTTCAGACAAAGTGGACTTCAAACCAAAGAAAATTATAAGAGACACAGATGGATACTACATTTTAGTCACAGGTACAATTCACCAGGAAGACTTCACAATCCTGAACATTTATGCACCCAATACAGGCCCCTCCACATTCATTAAGAAAACCCTACAGCCTCTAAAGCAAGAAATCAACCCCCAAACGATAATTCTTGGGGACTTCAACACCTCCCTCTCAACATGGGATAGATCAACAGGTCAAAAGATTAACAGAGACACTTTGGAACTTAATCAAACTCTTAAAGAAATGGACCTTACAGATCTCTATCGAACTTTTCACCCACACACCAAAGAATACACATTTTTCTCAGCAGCACACGGGACTTACTCCAAAATAGATCACATATTGGGCCACAAAACGAATCTACACATATACAAAAAGTTGAAATTCTAACCTGTGCCCTATCAGACCACCACGGCCTAAAGCAGGACATCCACAACACAACAAACAAGAGAAAATACACTAACTCCTGGAAACTTAACAATATGATGCTGAATGAGAACTGGATTCAGGAAGACATTAAAAAGGAAATTCAAGATTTCCTGAAAGTGAATGACAACGAAAATACAACCTACCAAAATCTCTGGGACACAATGAAAGCTGTTCTAAGAGGAAAGTTCATAGCTCTTAATGCCTACATCAAAAAAATGGAAACATCAGAAATAAATAACTTAACAATACAGCTTAAAGCTTAGAGAAACTAGAGCAATCTGATCCCAAAAGTAGTAGAAGAAAGGATACTGGGCTGGAGAGATGGCTCAGGGGTTAAGCCTCTGCCTTGCAGGCAGAAGGTCCTGAGTTCAGCTCCCAGCTCCCACGTATAGACATCAGGCGGAAGCGGGGGCGCCTGTGCTTCTGGTCCTGGTAGGGCGGGACCTGTGAACCCCGGGGCAGAAGGAGGTGGAGGCGTCCATGGTGGTTCCCAATTCGTCCGTGGTTCTACACACACACATACACACATGCGCATGCACATACTATACATACACACAAACAATTGAATAAATAATAAAAATTTTTTTAAAAAAGAAAGGATATTAGCAAAATAAGGGGAGAAATATCTGAAATCGAGATTAAGAAAACGATAGAGAGAAATCAACCAGTCAAAAAGCTGGTTTTTGGAAAAATCAATAAGATTGATATACCCCTAGCTAAATTAACCAAAAGCAAGAGAGAGAAAACCCAAATTAACAAAATTAGAAATGAACATGGAGTTATCACTACTGATACGCAAGAAATCCAGAAAATTATAACATCATATTTCAAAAACTTATACTCTGTGAAGTTTGACAACACAAAAGAGATGGATGAATTTCTAAGTAAACACCACTTACCTAAATTGAATCAGGAAGTTGTAAATTATTTAAATAGTTCTATAACATAGGAGGAAATTGAAGAAGTAATCCTAATCTTCCCACAAAAAATTGTCCTGGACCAGATGGATTCAGCACAATGATCTACCAGACATTTAAGCAGTTAATAACACCAATACTCCTTAAACTGTTCCATCAAATAGCAAAGGAAGGAACACTACCAAATTCCTTCTATGAAGCTAATATTGTTTTAATCTCAAAACCTAATAAAGACTCACTTAAAAAAGAAAACTATAGGCCAATCTCTCTGATGAACACAGACGCAAAGATTCTCAACAAAGTCTTAGCAAATCAGATTCAAAAACATGTCAAAAAGACCATCCATGGGGACCAAGTACGCTTCATCCCCGCACACAAGGTTGGTTCAACATACACAAATCAATAAATGTAATTCATCATATAAACCAGTCCAAAGGCCAAGACCACATGATACTCTCGATAGATGCAGAAAAAGTTTTTGACAAAATCCAACAGCCTTTTATGATCAAAACGCTAGAGACAGTAAGAATGAAATGAACCTTTATCAATATAATAAAAGGTGTATATAACAAGCCCACAGCAAGGATTATGCTCAATGGGGAAAAAGCATTCCCACTTTGATCAAGAACTAGACAAGGCTGTGCACACTCACCACTTCTATTCAATATTGTACTTGAAGTCTTAGCTGCAGCCATAAGACAAGAAAGGGACACAATAGGGATTCAAATCGGCAAGGAAGAAGTCAAGCTATCCCTATTTGCAGATGACATGATCTTATACCTGAGGGATCCCAAAAACTCCCACCAGGAAGCTCCTGGAACTAATTGGGAAGTTCAGCAGGGTGGCAGGATACAAAATAAATGTACAAAAATCAGAGGCCTTCCTATATGCCCAGAATGAAAGAAGTGAAAAAGCCTTGAAAGAAACAATCCCATTTACTATAGCCCCTAAAAAATGAAATACCTTGGTATAAACCTAACCAAGGAGGTAAAAGACCTTTACAATGAAAACTTTAAAACCCTCAAGAAAGAAATTGCAGAAGACACCAGAAGGTGGAAAGACCTCCCATGTTCCTGGATTGGCAGAATCAACATCGTAAAAATGACCATCCTACCAAAGGCAATATACAAATTCAATGCTATTCCAATTAAAATCCCAAAGCAATTCTTAAAGAAGTTGACCAAATAATCTCAAAATTCATATGGAGGCACAAAAGACCCAGAATAGCAAAGACAATCCTGAGTAACAAAAACACTGCTGGAGGTATCACCATACCAAACCTTAGTCTATACTACAAATCCATAGTTATAAAGACAGCCTGGTACTGGCTCCAAAATAGACACACAGATCAATGGATAAGGGTTGAAGACCCAGATATAAGCCCACAAAATTACAGCCATTTGGTCTTTGACAAAGGGGCCCAAAAAATCCAATGGAAAAAGAACAGTATCTTTAACAAATGGTGCTGGCAAAACTGGATCTCTACATGCAGAAGATTAAAGCTGGACCCATACTTGTCACCATGTACAAGACTTAATTCCAAATGGACCAAGGACCTTGATATAAGGCCAGAGACTATAAAAACCATAGTTGAAAGGATAGGGAACTCCCTCGACCTGATTGGGCTAGGCCCACAGTTCTTAAACAGACATCCAATGGCACAGTCACTGCTACCAACTCTCAACAGTTGGGATCTTGTGAAATTAAAGAGCTTTTGTTCAGATAAAGAGATTGTAACACAAGCTCAAAGGCAACCCACAGAATGGGAGAAAATCTTCACTAATCATACATCTGATAGAGCTCTACTGGCCAGAGTGCACAAAGAACTTAGAAAACTAAACACCAAGGAAACCAATGGCCCAATTAAAAAATGGGCCCTGGAACTTAAAAGAAACTTTATCAGGGATGAAATTAAAATGTCTAACAAATATCTTTAAAAATGCTCCACTTCCTTAGCCATCAGGGAAATGCAAATCAAAACTTCCCTGAGATATCATCTCACCCCGGTCAGGATGGCAAAAATCTACAATATAAACAAGAAGAAATGCTGGAGAGGATGTGGAGAGAGGGGAACTCTCCTACATTGCTGGTGGGAGTGCAGGCTCATACAGCCACTCTGGCGATCCGTCTGGAGATTCTTAAAGAAATTAAAGATTGAAATGCTATATGATCCTGCTATCCCACTTTTGGGAATAACCCGACATACAGCAAAAAATTACCTCAATAGCACAAGCACGACCATGTTCATAGCAGCACTGTTTACAATAGCAAAGTCATGGAATCAACCCAAATGTCCAACAGTTGACGAGTGGATAAGGAAACTGTGGTACATCTATACAATGGAGTACTACTCAGCCATCAGAAATGATGAATTACTGGAATTTGCCGGGAAATGGATGTCATTAGAAACAATTATATTAAGTGAAGTATCCCAGACCCAGAAAATTAAGCACCGTATGTACTCCCTACCAAACCTACCCAGCCCACCTAGAGACACTCCAAGATAAATCTCTGTAATACCTACAGTAATTGCAAGGATTATGAATAGGAGGGATGGGGTAGGAGGGCTACACCAGAAACAAGGAGAGAGGGGACCATGTTACAGCAGGGAAAATAGGCCTCCATCAAGGACTGCAAGTAAGTAATGAGACATCTGGTTAAGTTCACAGACTTTCATTCCTGATCATTTACAACTGAGGGGATATGATCTCTCCAGAAGGGGAGGTCATGTAGTCTGGCAGATAAAAAGTAACCATTTTGCAAATGGGTGATAGACCCCTCCCTCACTGTGGTTTCCTACTTTTATTACATCTACCTTTGAATGGGCTCTTATGACAAGAATCGAGTTTAACAGCTTTTTATCTCTGTCCAGGGGTGACATACAATGCCCATCAGGATGGAGTGAAGGGCATTGCAGGAGCAACAAAACTGCAAAAGAAATTCAACAAACCATAATCCAGAACTTCAGAGACTCTATATCAACCACCTAGAACTAGGCCAGCCTAATCTCTCCCCATCCTGAAGCTCAGGGAAATTTGTGGAAGAGGGGGCGGTAAGATTGTAAGAACACAAGGATGGGAGGAGCAATGATATGCAAGATACTCCACACAAGTTAGGGCCAAAAGCAATCATAATTGGACTTTGCATGCCCTGTGCAATGTCCAACACACTATTGACCCCATAAAGTCTAGCATTTGCTAAAGGCACCAAGATCCTTGGAGGCAAGGGATTGACAGCCACAGTAGTGTCCCTATGCTTAAGGGGAACACAGGAAAGGATTCAGGAAAATGCCACTGGGTCCTTGTACATCATCAGAGAGGAGGTCCCAGAGGAGAGACTGGCTGCACATTAAAGGATTCTCCAGGGACTGGGGGGACAGGCACTGGGAGATGGGAGGGAGGGATGAAGGGAGGGGGAGCAGGGAGGTCGGGGGGAGGAGAATGGAGGGAGGGAACCGGTGTACTTACTAAGTTTGTATAAGCAGAAATAATAATAAAAAATGTGTAAAAAAAAAGAAATATTGGGGACTACAGTTAGGTGAATGAAGGGAAATGCTCCTATCAGTGGGGTGACTTGAAGAGAGGCAATTTAGTATGCCACAAAAGGCTTAAACCCCCACAAGAATAGACAAACCAGAGGAATCCCTGGGGTCCACAGAATCAGACAAGCAGGAGAGTAAGAAGGAGTGTGATGGATTGATGAAAGGAAAGGAGCGAATGAAGGGAAGCAGGGATGAGTACCCAATATGCTTCTAAAGCTAGAAAATAAAATTTAAAATAAACTCTAAAAAGATGTGGTAACATGGGAGATAGGAGGGACAGCGGGACTTATACAAAACCCCTAAGATTGTGGGAAGTAACCCCAAAGGAAAATCTCTTCTAAAGAAAGAAACAAGAATGGCCAATCCCTATGCAAAGGAGCATAGAGTGAGAAAAACAAGGGGGAAAAAAGCCTTGAACTGATCCACTTACAACCCAGTGACAAAATTATACTAGAAGTAACAGGAATGCAGCACTTCCTTATAAAATGTTGGTCAAAGATGTCTTAAACATTATAGACTTTTGCTGTTGCTCTTGGTTGCTCTCCAAAAACTGTCAGTAAGACCCTATTACTGACAACAAATGGACCACAGAACATTGGCAAAATACATCAACAGGGACTGGTCTAAAGACTTTCTCCTTGCTGGATAGCTTATACAGTAGTACTATGGAATACTGTAGAAGCTACTGGGGGAGAGAAATAATCACAAGCCCTACCAATGGCATGAGATCTGTAAGTCATAATATAAATCACTGTGGCAGCAGGTGACCACAGGTGAAATAGTGGCATGAGTATCAGGAAGATAACCAACAGCTTTCTGCTTGGATTCAAGACCCGCTAATCAGAATGGAACACATTCTTGTTACTGTAAACTAAAGCAAGAACATAAAAAAGGGAAGGAAATAAATCAACAAGGAAAACAACCAATAAAGCTATAGGTAGAAAGACAAGAAATCAAACTGATCTGTAGGTAACTCTTATTACAGTGGACTTACAGTGGAAGCCTGTGGGTCTAAAGCTGGATGAGTGAAGCGAAGGCCACCCCACTGAAGAAAGGTAACTTGATATGCCACGGAGGCCTGAGCACCTGAGTAGACAAGCCAGAGTGAACCCTGGGGTCCACAGAAGCACAGAGTCAGAAGTGTGGGAGGGAACAGTAAAGGGAAGGGAAGGGGTGGAAGGGAGGAGAGGAAGAGAGGAAAGCAGGGATGAATACTCAATATCCTTGTAAAAGTAGAAAAATAGGGGGCTGGAGAGGTGGCTCAGGGGTAAGCCTCTGCCTTGCAGGCGGAAGGTCCTGAGTTCGGATCTAGAGGCTGGGCGGAAGCGGGGGCAGGCCTGCGTTTCTGACCCTGGTAGGGCGGAGCCTGTGAATCCCGGGGCAGAGTAAACAAGGACAAGGTGGAGGCGTCCATGGTGGTTCCCGAATTTGTCCGTGGTTCTACACACACATACATACATACATACACACACGCGCACACATGCATACACGCACAATTGAATAAAAAAAATTTTAAAGTAGAAAAATAAATTTTTTATAAAAGATATGGTATCAAATATAAAACATCGTGGAGGTTCTTGCATTTTACACAATTAATAAACTCATTCATTCAAAAATAGAAACATGGCTATATAGATCATTTTCTAGATCACATGGTGCAGGGAGATATTAAAGTTTATTGAGATATACTATCAGAAAGAGTTCTGGGGTGGATGCTCATACTCTCCCCAACCCTTGAAAGTTCAACCCAGAAAGTTCAGTGTTGGTTAGGAAATGAGTTGCTCTACACTCCAAAAGTCCCAGCTATCCTTTCTATACTACTCTGCACCTGATCACCGTGAAGAAAAGTTTTTCAATACTAAACTATGTAAGTGTTGATTTTCTTAGCTTGATTCGCTCCTTGTTATAAGCAGCATTTCAAGGAATAGCTGGTGTACATGCAGAAAGGTAGAATGATTCTTCTGACAGATAACACTTCCCTACTGAATTCCTAGTAAACATCTAGAAAGTCAGGCTTCCCTCAGAGATCCTTTTTCTAGTCACTTCAGTCTTGCTCTGTTTTCTCATCACTTTGACTTGGCAAAAACCTTGAGAGGTAGAAAGAGCATCTCAAGAAAAAGAATGAGTATCAAGTGGCAAAGGGAAGCAGTAGATAGTAAAACCACCAAAACCAGGCAATCACAACATCCACTAGAGACAACTAGACAGCAAAGAAAGGGGAGAGAGAGAGAGAGAACAAAATTAACATCATCATATCAGGGGCTTACAAACATCTAGCAGAAATAAGGAGACTGGGGAAGCCAGAGGAGGCTTGAAGGTTCCAAGTAATTAACACATAGAGCAGATGGATAACATCATCAAATTGGCACTTACAATCATCTAGCACAAATTGACTAGAGAATCCCTATTGGGACCTTCCTGTTAGAATTACTAGAATTGAGAGATTTGGACAAAATAGACCATTTTATCTACAGATAAACTATCAACTAGCCATTCCTACCCAGTCGAAGAATATGTGACTCACAAATTTTGCCCCACCTATTTCCCCCACTCAATGCCCTACTAAAGAGAGAAAAGGAAGGGGGAGAGCTGAGAACTAGCTTATGGCAAGGTAATACACACTCCTCCCTACACACTCCTCCCATCTTGGAAGTTCATAAAAGAGGCACCCAGGGTCCAAAGTCTTTGGAGTGAGACTTAAGTCTCCCAAATAGCCATAAACACTTAGCTCTCCTTACTTTTCCAAGTAATCAAGAGTCCTTTTCCCTGCTTCTTAAATTTTAATTAAACCCTAGAGTTCTGACTTCAATCTTTGAATCTGTGACACAGAATCTGGACAAAAATCCAGGAACAAAATGAGAGATGGGGTCTAGTATAACCCCTAACTAACATTTTTTCATCTACAAGAACAAAACCACCAAAAGATACCCTGTTTTTCTAGGTAACACATTCATCCTGAAACTGTAACCAGACTAGCATGTGTAAAAATATACTAAAGATACTTGTGACCTTCACTCTATCTTGACTTTGAGACAATACATGCAGAGAATTGGATTCCCTCCCCCATCATGACCCCTAATCTCATGCAGGGAATAGAAAAAGTACTGATGCCAGCCAGAGGGGTAAGCAATTTCAGGAAGTGTTGCAGGCAGCTTTCAGAAAAGACTGAAATCAAGGTAATGATGAATCAAGGATGGCCAGAACCACACCTTCACCAAAGTCTGTTTAGTTACGCATGTCTCCTGCCTTCTATTTAAACCTACCCTCGGATTTGAATCCTAAAAAAAAGGCTTGGGACATCAATGGATCTCTCTCTCTCTCCTAATGTGGCCACTTTGAATAAATCTCTTTTTTCTGCTTTTTCATTGTTATTCTGGCTCTTTTCATTGACTTCTGTGGGATGAGTGGCCAAACCTGGTCTGTTGAGACACAAGTCACTACTCTAGGTCAGGGAACAAAACCATGAACAGATCTCTCTGTTTATAAAATAGTGCTTTGTGATCAACCACTCCTTGATAGCACCTCCATCTGGAAACCAAGACTTCATGAATCTTGTAGTGAATACTTCATGTAAAAACTGTAAACCTAACTTTATATATGAGGAAAAGTTTTACTTGGTTTTGAAGTTTTAATTTATATAGAATATAACGTTAAATGACACTGTTTAAGAACACTATAATTTGAATGAATACATATAATTCTTCAAACTTTTACACAATGCAAGATGAAAAGTATATGTGTTCAAAGACCCACATGTATAATGTATCCTTACCTACATATGCTTAAATAGATGAACACAATACACTGTATGCATAACTATATATGACTAAACATACATACACAATATAGATGTATGTATCCTTATCAAATTCTTAACTATTTTGAACATAAAATTTATATAAATACAAATTTTAAATATTTATCTAGTGATGTTAAGAAAGTTTTCTGATTATCACTCATCTCCCACATCTGATAGTTATTTCCTTACTATTTTCTACAGCATCCTTGATATGTAAATTTGCCTATAATCTAAATTTATTTAAACATATATTCATCTATTTCAGTTAAATTTAGAGAAAATATTAATACAATATTGAATTATGAAATTTTAATATAAAAGTTTATTTAAAACTTTCACCTAAACTATGTATTATTAATAGTTGATACTCCTTTACCAATAAGCAAATTATATCTGTAAAAGTTGTTATACAGAGTATGACATATCATTTTTTGATTTATAAATTATGCAATTTTCATTCATTGTCATGTTATTATAAAACTTTTTAAAAGAAATGGGGGCTGGAGAGATGGTTCAGTGGTTAAACCTCTGCCTCACAAGCAGAATGTCCTGAGTTCAGATCCTGGATCCCACATAAAAATGCCAGGTGGGAATATCAGCAACTGGTACTTCTGGTCCTGAGAGGTGGAGCCTAGAAAACTGCAGAGCAGAGCAAAGAGGACATAGAATAATCCAGGGTGATTTACAAATTACCCTTGGGCCTCTGCAGACACATACAGTGCTCTATAATACACACACACAGAGAGGTGAACACATAATAAATAAATAAATAAAATTATTTTAAAAAATGGCAAAAGGAGGTAGAATTTTCATTAAAAGTTATAAAAGCAATAAAGTTTACACTTTCAATATTTATTTGAATTGAAATATGTAAATGTTTGTAGTCTCACTCCATTTTGACCATAATTCAAAATACAATTTTTACCTGTAAAATTATTTTGTGTAACTTCCTATAACTTAAAATGTTATAATCAAATAATGGAAGAATGCGGTTAGAGAGAAAAACTCATAGAAAATAAGCTTTTAATTGGGTAAACAAAAACTGTACAAATATCATGAAAACAGTGAATAAAGCATAAAGGGCTAGGCCACACTGATATACTGAGACCCCTACATTTTTTGCTTTTTCTTTTTTTCCAACTTTGCTCTTAGTGCCTCTCATTCTATCACCAGAGCATTTCATTCACTTCTGAAAAATACAATCTTCCTTGCCATGGTCACAAAGGCTTGTTTGACTTGCTGATTCCTTAGACTGTAAATAAAAGGGTTCAGCATGGGGGCCACTGAGGTATTGAGCACAGCAACTCCCTTGCTCAAAGACACTCTCTCTTCTGCTGAGGGCTTAATGTACATGAAAATGCAGCTGCCATAAGAGATGGAGATGACAATCATATGGGAGGAGCAGGTGGAAAAGGCTTTTGTCCTCTGACTACTGGAAGGAATCTTCAAGATGGTTCTGATGATATATATGTAGGACAGAAATATTAATGCCAAGGTGAACATTAGAGTGAACACAGCACAGGAAAATGCCAACGTTTCTAGGAACTTTGTGTCTGAACAAGAAAGCTGCAGCAGAGGCATATAATCACAGAAATAATGGTCAATGATATTGGACTTGCAGTAATCAAGCTGCAGGAGCAACATGAGTGCAGGGAAGACAATTAAGAAAGAAATCAGCCAGCAAGCAAAGACCAGCACTGTGCAGACTTTTCGACTCATGATGGTCAGGTAATGCAGTGGCTTGCAGATGGCAATGTAGCGATCATATGACATGGCAGCCAGAAGGTAAAATTCAGTGACTCCCAAGAGAATGATAAAAAACAGCTGAGCTATACAGTCATTATAGGAAATAGTTTTTACTCCTGAGACAATGGTGGCCAGGAGCTTTGGTATACCAACAGTTGTGAAGGAAACTTCTACAAAGGAGAAGTTCCTGAGAAAGAAGTACATGGAGGTCTGGAGGTGGGAATCCAGCAAGGTCAGGGTGATGATGGTCAGGTTTCCGGTGATGCTGAGCATGTAAGTGATGAAGAGAAAGACAAAGATCACAACTTGGAGCTTTGGGTCATCTGACAATCCCAGAAGAATAAACTCGCTTATGTCTGTGTGGTTTGTCATTCTATACCTGTTTTTCCACCTGCTAGACCTAAGGAAAAAAAAACACGAAGGACCAAGTTAAATTCAGATTTACTAAATATCTAAGTGTGGAGCTCCAATTACACTAAAATAGTTTGCTGATTTCACATTCAGGAAAATTTCAATCCTCTCTATAACGATGATAATACTTCTTTTCCCCCATTCACAGAAGAAAATTTTACTTAAGACCATCTGAGTCAGTTTAGTATTGAAACTTCAGTGAGATGCCTTTCATCCCAATAAAATTAGCCATCATCAAACAAAGATGAAGAAAAATTTATTTTAGTGATTATTGGAAAGAAAGGAAGATAATCACTATTGTTGGGACTGTAGATTATCACAACTAAGATGGAGAGCAGAAGGAAGATTCACAAAGTCCCTGCCCACCCCCAGAACCCCAGGCCCAATAATTCAGTTTAGTGAAATTCAAAGATCTTAAGAGTTAAAACGACAATGCCAAAGTCAAAGTGCAAATCAATGAGAAGCAACACTCAAGTAAACAAATTTCCCACTGAAGAAATTAATCCCATAATGTTAGACTCCAACCAGAACAAACCCGCAGAAAAAGGCTAAGTAAGCCTGACCCAGGATAACGACTTTCAAAATATGATCATTACCATGTTCAATACTATGAAAGAGGAAATCCGGGAGGAATTACATAATCGAATCAATCGCTTTGAAGAGGAACACAACAGACACTTGGAGGAGTTGAGAAAAACAGTGCAAGAAACAAAAACTGGCATAGAGCAGTTAAAACAGACTCAAGCAGAGTTTAAAACTGAGCTACAAGACAAGTTATCTTCCACCCAGAACGCCACAGAGAGTCTTATCAACAGAACTAACGAAGCAGAAAACAGAATTTCAGACCTTGAAGATAAAGTGGGAGTACTAACCAGCTCAATGGAAGAGGTTGTTAAAGCCAAAAAGATACTTGAGAGAAATATCCAAGAGATATGGGACACCCTGAAGAAGCCTAACATGCGTATTCATGGAATACCAGAGCAAGAATATCAAAATACCACCCCTGAGGAAATTTTTCATACGATCATCAAGGAAAACTTTCCTCATATAAAAAAAGAGAGGCCATATACAAGAGGCATTCCACACCCCAAACAGATACAACCAAAACAGAAGCACGCCACGGCAAATAGTTAAAACACTACACATTCAAGATAAAGAACTGGTGCTGAGAGCTTCAAGGGAGAAAAAACAAGTCACTTTTAAAGGTAAACCTATTAAAATAACAAATGACTTCTCAGTCAAAACAGTAAAAGCAAGAAGAGCTTGGAGAGACATACTTCAAGTATTGAATGAGCAAAAATGTCAACCCAGGCTGATTTACCCTGCACAACTATCCGTCATGATTGAGGGAGAAAGAAAAATCTTCCAGCACAAAGACAATTTGAAGGGATACATGTCCAACAAAACCAGACCTTCAAAAAATGCTAGAAATGATACTCAAGTGTGAAGAAAAAAACAGGCATATCCAGGAGAACAGGAGGCAAGTATAACACCATTAAAAGTGAAGCAATATACTTATAAAAACTACTAAACATAATAAATGTCTGGAATTAAAAACAGTTTCTCCATTATAACACTAAATGTTGATGAAATTAATTCACCGATCAAGAGACACAGATTACAAACTTGGATTAAAAATCACAAACCATCAATCTGCTGCCTGCAGGAAACCCATCTCACCACAAAAGATAGGCACTCTCTAAAAATAAAAGGCTGGTCAACAATTCTACAAGCAAATGGAAGCAGAAAACAGGCAGGGATAGCCATTATACAATCAGACAAAGTGGACTTCAAACCAAAGAAAATTATAAAAGACACAGATGGATACTACATTTTAGTCACAGGTACAATTCACCAGGAAGACGTCACAATACAGTACATAAATGCACCCAATACGGGCCCCTCCACATTCATTAAGAAAACCCTACAGCGTCTAAAGCAAGAAATCAACCCCCAAACGATAATTCTTGGGACTTCAACACCGCCCTCTCAACATGAGATAGATCAACAGGTCAAAAGCTTAACAGAGACACTTTGAACTTAATCAAACCCTGAAAGAAATGTACCTTACAGATCTTTATCGAACTTTTCACCCACGTACCAAAGAATACACATTTTTCTCAGCAGCACACAGAACTGTCTCCAAAATAGATCACATATTAGATCACAAAACGAATCTACACATATACAAAAAAGTTCAAATTCTAACCTGTGCCCTATCAGACCACCAAGGCCTAAAGCTGGACATCCACAACACAACAAATAACAGAAAATACACTAACTCCTGGAAACTTAACAATATGATGCTGAATGAGAACTGGATTCAGGAAGACATTAAAAAGGAAATTCAAGATTTCCTGAAAGTGAATGATAACGAAAATACAACCTACCAAAATCTCTGGGACACAATGAAAGCTGTTCTAAGAGAAAGTTCATAGCTCTTAATGCCTACATCAAAAAAATGGAAACATCAGAAATAAACAACTTAACAATGCAGTTTAAAGCTTTAGAGAAACTAGAGCAATCTGATCCCAGAAGAAGTAGAAGAGAGGAGATTAGCAAAATAAGGGGAGAAATATCTGAAATCAAGATTAAGAAAACGATAGAAAAAATCAACCAGTAAAAAAGCTGGTTCTTTGAAAAAATCAATGAGATTGATACACCCCTAGCTAAATTAACCAAAAGCAGGAGAGAGGAAAACCCAAGTTAACAAAATCAGAAATCAAAATGAAGTTATCACTATGGATACGCAAGAAATCCAGAGAATTATAACATCATATTTCAAAAACTTATACTCTGTGAAGTTTGACAACACAAAAGAGATGGATGAATTTCTAAGTAAACACAACTTACCTAAATTGAATCAGGAAGTTGTGAATTATTTAAATAGTCCTATAACATATAAGGAAATTGAGGAAGTAATCTTGAATCTTCCCAGCAAAAAATGTCCTGGACCAGATGGATTCAGCACAGAGTTCTACCAGATATTTAAGAAGTTAATAATACTAATACTCCTTAAACTGCTCCATCAAATAGCACAGGAATGAACACTACCAAATTCCTTCTATGAAGCTAATATCGTTTTAATTCCAAAACCTAATAAAGACTCACTTCAAAAAGAAAACTATAGGCCGATCTCTCTGATGAACACAGATGCAAAGATTCTCAACAAAGTCTTAGCAAATCGGATTCAAAAACATATTTAAAAGATTATTCATGGGGACCAAGTAGGCTTCATCCCCGGCACACAAGGTTGGTCAACATACGCAAATCAATAAATGTAATTCATCATGTAAACCAGTCCAAAGTCCAAGACCACATGATAACCTTGATAGATGCAGAAAAAGCTTTTGACAAGATCCAACAGCCTTTTATGATCAAAACGCTAGAGACAGTAGGAATGGAAGGAACCTTTATCAATATAATAAAAGCTACATACAACAAGCCCACAGCAAGGATTATGCTCAATGGGGAAAAACTGGAAGCATTCCCACTTCGATCAGGAACTAGACAAAGCTGTCCACTCTCACCACTTCTATTCAATATTGTACTTGAAGTCTTAGCTGAAGCCATAAGACAAGAAAGGGACATAAGAGGGATTCAAATCGGCAAGGAAGAAGTCAAGCTATCCCTATTTGCAGATGACATGATCTTATACCTGAGGGATCCCAAAAACTCCACCAGGAAGCTCCTGGAACTAATTGAGAAGTTCAGCAGGGTGGCAGGATACAAAATAAATGTGCAAAAATCAGAGGCCTTCCTATATGCCCAGAATGAAAGAAGTGAAAAAGCCTTGAGAGAAACCATCCCATTTACTATAGCCCCTAAAAAAATGGAATACCTTGGTATAAACCTAACCAAGGAGGTAAAAGACCTTTACAATGAAAACTTTAAAACCCTCAAGAAAGAAATAGCAGAAGACACCAGAAGGTGGAAAGACCTCCCATGTTCCTGGAATGGCAGAATCAACATCGTAAAAATGACCATCCTACCAAAGGCAATATACACATTCAATGCTATTCCAATTAAAATCCCAAAGCAATTCTTTAAAGAAGTTGACCAAATAATCTCAAAATTCATATGGAGGCACAAACGACCCAGGATAGCAAAGACAATCCTGATTAACAAAAACACTGCTGGAGGTATTACCATACCGAACCTTAGTCTACATTACAAATCCATAGTTATAAAAACAGCCTGGTACTGGCTCCAAAATAGACACACAATCAATGGATAAGTATTGAAGACCCAGATATAAGCCCACAAAATTACAGCCATTTGGTCTTTGACAAAGGGACCCAAAGAATCCAATGGAAAAATAATAGCATCTTCAACAAATGGTGCTGGCAAAACTGGATCTCCATATGCAGAAGATTAAAGCTGGACCCATACTTGTCACCATGTACAAGACTTAATTCCAAATGGATCAAGGACCTTGATACAAGTCCAGAGACTATAAAAAAGGATAGAGAACTCCCTCGACCTGATTGGGCTAGGCCCACAGTTCCTAAACAGACATCCAATGGCACAGTCACTGCTACCAACTCTCAACAGGTGGGATCTTGTGAAATTAAAGAGCTTCTGTTCAGATAAAGAGACTGTAACACGAGCTCAAAGGCAACCCACAGAATGGGAGAAAATCTTCACTAACCACATATCTGATAGAGCTCTACTGTCCAGAGTGCACAAAGAACTTAGAAAACTAAACACCAAGGAAACTAATGGCCCAATTAAAAAATGGGACCCTGGAACTTAAAAGAAACTTTATCAGGGATGAAATTAAAATGTCTAACAAATATCTTAAAAAATGCTCCACTTCTTTAGCCATCAGGGAAATGCAAATCAAAACTTCCCTGAGATATCATCTCACCCCAGTCAGGATGGCAAAAATCCACAATACAAACAACAACAAATGCTGGAGAGGATGTGGAGAGAGGGGAACTCTCCTACATTGCTGGTGGGAGTGCAGGCTCATACAGCCACTCTGGCAAGCTGTCTGGAGATTCTTAAAGAATTTAAAGATTGAAATGCCATATGACCCTGCTATTCCACTTTTGGGTATAACCCCTCATACAGCAGAGGTTCACCTCGATAGCACAAGCATGACCATGTTCATAGCAGCACTGTTTACAGCAGCAAAGACATGGAATCAACCCAAATGTCCAACAGTTGACGAGTAGATAAGGAAACTGTGGTACATTTATACAATGGAGTACTACTCAGCCATCAAAAATGATGAATTACTGGAATTTTCCAGGAAATGGATGTCATTAGAAACAAGTATATTAAGTGAAGTATCCCAAACCCAGAAAATTAAGTGCTGTATGTACTCCCTAATAGGTGGCTCCTAATACTAAACCCACCCAGCCCATCTTGGGACACTCATAGGTAAATTTATGTATTACCTACAGTAATGCAAGGATTATGAACAGGAGAGATGGGATAGGAGTGCCACACCAGAAACAAGGAGAGAAGTGACTAATGTTACAGTAGAGAAAATAGGCCTCCATCAAGGTCTGTAAGAAAGTAATGTGACACCTAGTTAAGTTCACAATTTGTTCCTGATCATTTACAACTAAGGGTGTATGAACTCACCAGAAGGGGAGGGCATATAGTCCGGCAGATTAAAAAGTAACCATTTTGCAAATGGGTGATTGACCCTTCCCATTGCCAAATGCCATATGAAGCTGTGATTCCACTTTTGGGTATAAGTATTACATCTACCCTTGAATGTGCTCTTATAATAAGACTCCAGTTTAACAGCTTTTTATCTCTGTCCAGGGGGTGACATACAGTGCCCATCACGATGGAGTGAAGGGCATTGCAGGAGCAACAAAACTGCAAAAGAAAATCAACAAACCACTATCCAGAACTTCAGAGGCTCTATATCAACCACCTAGAACTAGGCCAGACTAATCTCTCCCCATCCTGAAGCTCAGGGACATTTGCGGAAGAGGGGGCGGTAAGAGTGTAAGAGCAAAAGGATGGGAGGAGCAATGATTTGCAAGATTCTCCACACGAGTTAGGCCCGAAGCAATCATAATTGGACATTGCATGCCCGGCGCAATGTCCAACACACTACTGACTTCACAAAGTCTAGCATCTGCTAAAGGCACCAAGATCCTTGGAGGCAAGGGATTGACAGCCACAGTAGTGTTCCTATGCTTAAGGGGAACACCGAAAAGTGTTCAGGGAAATGCCACTGGGTCCTTGTATGTCATCGGAGAGGAGGGCCCAGAGGAGAGTCAGGCATGCTCAAGAAAGGACTCTGGGAATTGGGGTGGGAGGCACGGGGGGATGGGGCGGTACGGGTGAGGGGAGGGAGAGCAGAGGGTTCGGGGGGAGGAGGCAGGAGGGAGGGAACTGGTGTACCTATTAAGTTTGTATGAGCTGAAATAATAATAAAAATGTATTAAAATAAAAAAAGTCTTTTCATTGGAAGCAAAGATGATGAAAGTGAAGGAAATTTTAAAAGGTGAAATAAACACACAAAAAAATGCCACTAATTCTCTTAGTATGTATAAACAAACAAACAAACAAACAAAAAAAACACTTCACCTGGAATTTGATAAGATAGTACTAGGGACTGTGAAGAGTGCAATGGTTGGGTATTTATCTGAAAGAAGTATGCCTAGTTATGATGAGTACATTCTACATTCATGCATAGTAAAATCACACTGTACCTCATTAGTATCAATAATTGCAATTAAGATATGTGAATAATTACAAATAATTTATGGCAATGAGCAAAACAATATATTGGTATCACACAGTTCAAATTGGTAGGGAAGTTTTAACCACACTTCTGTGACTATAAATATTGATAATTAAATAAGCTGATATATGTGAAGCTTGTAGAAAATGTTTAATGTGTAATAAAAGCCATATAAAGTTTCTTCAAAACAAAAAATGTTCTCTGGCCATTGAGACGAAAACCTTTGGAATTAAAGTGGTGTTCTCTGCCAACACTTATGCATCAGATATTTAGTAATAATACAGATTTAGTGTGAAAAATATTGATGGCATTAAAAGCAGGATAAATTGTGCTGAGACATTCACTTCAAGGGTACCCTTTTCCTCCCTCCAGTCCTTGTGTCAAGAAGTTAACTCCACAGGTATTCACACCCCCCACTCCTGGTGTTAGTCTAACTCTGCCATCCAAGTGCCTGTCTTAAGCCCTTTACTCCTCAAGTACCCCTACTGTTCTGCCTGCAATTCTAACTCTGCCATCTCAGTACCTGCACAAAGCAGAAGCTCTCTCCACAGATCAACTTACCTTCCCTAAGACTCAAACGTCATCATTTAAGTACCTATGACACCAAAAATATACATTGGAGACAAGACAGAATCTTCAACAAATGGCATTGGGAAGCCTGGATAGCAAATTGCATAAGAATGAAACTATATCTTTACATATCAACTTGCATGAAAATCAATTCCAAGTGGATAAAAAAATTGTGTATAAGACCTGGTTCCCATCTCTCCCCATCCGAAAGCTCAGGGAAATTTGCAAAAGAGGGGGTGGTAAGATTGTAAGAGCCTAACCAAGATCCTTGGAGGCAAGGAATTGACAGCCATAGTAGTGTTCCTATGCTTAAGGGGAACACAGGAAAGGGTTCAGGGAAAAGCCACTGGGTCCTTGTATGTCATCAGAGAGGAGGGCCCAGAGGAGAGTCTGGCATGCACATTAAAGGATTCTCCAGGGATTGGGAGGGGAGGCACTGGGGGATGGGAAGGGAGGAGTGAGGGGAGGGCGAGCAGGGGGGTAGGGGGGAGGAAGAGGGAGGGAGGGAACCGGTGTACATATTAAGTTTGTATGAGCAGAAATAATAATAAAAAATGAAAAAAAAAAAAGATTGTAAGAGCCTAAAGATGGGGAAGAGCAATGATACACAAGATACCACACACAAGTTAGGGCTGAAGTAGCCAAAATCTGACTTTGCATGACCTGTGCAATGACTGACATGTCAACGACCCCCCAAAGTCTGGCATGCATCACAGGCAGTAGGATCCATAGAGACAAGGGATTAACAGTCACAATAGAGGCTGGAGAGGTGGCTCAGGGGTTAAGCCTCTGCCTTGCAGGCCGAAGGTCCTGAGTTCGGATCCCAGATCCCACGTATAGACGCCAGGCGGAAGCGGGGGTGGCCTGCGCTTCTGGTCCTGGTAGGGCGGAGCCTGTGAATCCCGGGGCAGAGTAAACAAGGAGGTGGAGGCGTCCATGGTGGTTCCCGAATTCGTCAGTGGTTCTACACACACACACACACACACACACACACACACACACACGCACATATACATACACACGCATACACGCACAATTGAATAAATTAAAAAAATAAAAAAAAAACAGTCACAATAGAGTTCCCATACTAAAGCCCCAAGAGGGCTCAGGGCAATGCCACTGAGTCCTTACACCCCATTAGAATGGAGGGCTCAGAGGGAAGTTTGACATTCACACTAAAGGATCCTCCAGGGAATGGGAGGGGGGAAAGGGGGGACACTGGGAGTAAGGGAGGGAGGGGGTGAAAGGAAGGGGAAAGGGGAGGATGGTGCAAGGGGGTCTGGGGAGGGGCGGAGGGAAGGAGGGGACCCGGGTACCTATTAAGTTTGTATGATTGGGAAAAAAAATAAATATTAAAAAAAAACTGATTCCCTAAAATTTCTGGAAGAAAAAAAAAATCCTGGAAGAAAAGTTAAGAGGTTAACTTCAACATATAGGCATAAGTAAGGACTCTAATAACACAGAAAACAAAACCATCATCCACAAAGAAGACCTCATGAAACACAAACACTTCTAGACAACAATAGAAACTGAAAATCTACTGAAAAAGCAGAACACACAATGGGTGAAAAATCTTTTCCAGATATATCTGACTAAGATATACTAAGATATAATGTCTAAAATATACAAAGAAATTTTAAAAACTAAGAAAATAAGCACTCCAGTTCAAAAACAGGTTATGAAATGAAGTTCTCAACAGAAGAAACACAGATGGCTAGGAAAAGCTTAAAAGTGGATTTAATGTCTTCAGTCACTAGGGGAATGGAGATTAAAACTTTTTAAAGATATTACCTCACCTCAATGGCCATTGTGAAAAATGTAAATGAATAACGACAAATCTTGGTGTTCATGTGGGTAAAGAGAAACGCTTATACATTATACAAAGTGACCAGTCCAGTCACTTTGAAACTCAGTCTGAAGGTTTCTAAAAGAAAAATAAGCAGGAAATGTGATTACCATATGACCTGACTTTACCACTCCAAAGTACATTCCCAGTGGACCTTATATTCTATGACAGAGACATTTGCAATTGTTGTTCATTGTTTCTTTGTTCACAATAGCTGGGAATTGGTAGCATGTTAGATCCCCATCAATGAATGAATAATAAAAATTTGGTATGTATACACAGCATAATTTTACCAGAACTAAAAAAAAATATGAAGTTTATAGGGAATTGGATGGAACAGGAAAGCATTATAATGAGTGAGGTAATTCAATCCCTAAATGACAAATGCCACATGTTCTCACTCATATGCAGATCCCAACCTCCTCTCATTAGATTTACATGTCTAGCTTGGAATGGTCCAGAAGCCAGGGAACCAGAAGGAGGACAGTGAGGGAGGGAGTGTGTTTGAAGACAGGAGGAACAACAGCACACAACTGAAATGAAGATGAAGAGGGAAAATATTGAGTACAGAAAGGTATAAACAGGAAGGGGGACAAGGGTTAATGAAGATGGCAGGATAGAGGGAGGAATACCTAAAAAAGGATATGTGAAAAGCCACATGGACTTCTACTACCTTAAAACTCAATTAACAAACATAAAAAGAGAACCTGAAGACATACAATCTGCATGGTTAAATAATGCCAATTCAGAAGCATTAAACAAAACCTCTAGTACTAGGTATAGGATACTTCCTTCCACAGAACTACCTGGTCAGGCAGAGCCAAGATTCCCCCAAAACAATACTGGTTCTTGCCATTTTTCTTGGTTTCCCACTAGATTTAATTGATAAGTTCCTATTGTTGAAGTTGACATGTGCCCTAGATGTAGAGAAAACAAGTTGGAAGTGAGCTGGAAGCTGCCTCCCTGCTAGTCAGCTTGTGCAGTGCCACAGAGTGTTATGGAAGCTTCTGAGGGTGTAAAGGAATCAATGTCTTACCCAACTGTGAACTTTATAAATTGTAATATCAACTTGGCAAGTATATATGCCCACTACTTTAAGTGTGGCACAGCTATTCTCTCTGATTGAATTCAAGATCCAATCCACAAGAGAAAATTCATACCTGATACTTTAACCTGGTCAAAACTTCATAAGTGAGGAAGCCTAAAATCCTAGCCGATAACTGCTATAGTTACTTAACTAAATTGTTATAACATCAAACCTCCATCTTAAATATCTAAAGTGACATAAATGCCTTTATATCCACAGACAAGATCTACACATAGCCTTAATCAGAGAAGTCTGTTTTTGCAGTAAATTGAAATGAATATGAAAACCTATGGCTGACCAAGAAGTTAAGAATAAGTGACAGCTGAGGTCTCAGGTCTCAACCTTAAGCAAGGCATTCATACCACTGTCTTAAGACTTAAGGATCATTGAGGAGGAGATTGTGGAAAGAACATAAATGCTAGAAGATAAAGAGAAGAACTAGAAAATGATACCTAAACACAACCCAGCCAGAGCAATCATGAAATCACAGCAGACTGACTACTGATAACTGGGTCTACTCAAGACTGCAATAACCATTGGTCAGCTAAGGATGGGGTAAGGGATATGGCTGTAATGTTTGCTATGTAACTATTGATAAATAGTTACTCTGGAAGGCAGAGAGGCATGGAATTCTGTTTGTGTATACACTGGTGAGTTCATCAAGCTCCAGTTAGGAATTGCAAACCAGTAGTCACAACCCAGTGGGGCATAAGAAAAAACTAAAGTTAAGAATATAATATTCAAGCACCCGGGATCAGGATCATGTCACAAGGACTTTTATTAGACTTTCTGTTGCTCCAAATGAAGTAAAGATTCAACAGGAGAATGCATTAAGTTATTTTATTATAATTTCTTTTTACTGTCTTCATAATAATTTCTATGACTTCCCTAAAGCATTATGAATACATTTTTGAGCTGATTTTAGTAATAAAGGTAGTTGAAATCTTCTACACTAATGCCAGATTCTATGAAAAAAAATAAAGTAGTTAATAAAATCATATTTAACAATAATTTAATAAACAGCAGATTTTTAATATCTCTAAGTTTATTATAGATCAACTCAAAAATTCATACTATCATTTCGCTAACTAGCCATCTATAATTTAAACAAATAAGAATATTATAAATTAATAATAAAATGATCAAATTAAAACCCTCTTAATATTTTATTTAGGACATTACACTATGATTTTGTATTGCAGGAGGTATATAGACTTTGTTCTTAGAGATTAAAAAATACAAAAAGGCCATTAAATGTGTCTGTGTCTTTGAATGGATTACTGTCTTAAAATTCCAGTTCATCTGCTTATAAAGAAATTGAATATTTGAGAATATTTTTTAAATTAAATGAAACTGTACCATAAGTCATGTATAATACAGACTCAAGGAATACCTGCATTAATTTTTAATTTGAAATAAGTCTCGACCTGAATGAGTAGAGTAGCTATCATTTAGTATAGTTATACTATTACAATGACTTTTTCAATGTTTATGTCTCCTTCATTTATGCCATTCTTATCTTTTTCCTTAAATGGATCATTGACATTCATAGAAATTATATAACTTGCATTAATTAATGTAGATTATAAAATATCAAATATAAACTTTCTATTAAAGTGTATACTTTGGAGTCTATATTTGAACTTAAAAAAAACAATGAAATAGTAATTCCCTACTTTCAATCAATAGAAAATGGATACATTAAAACATGCTAACCATTTTTATATATTTAAGATATGGAAAGTTTCCAAGTTTCATTTCAACATAGTCTATTTAGATGGATTAAAAGTTAATCTTTCAAATAATGAATACATGCTGAAGTCTTCCACTGCCTTCTCTCTGTCCAACTTACCTCTACTCATGCATTTTTAATAGCATTCAAAATGGCTGGAACAGAAAAAAAATCAAAAATGTTCGTCTCTTCACTGCTGAGCTAGATATTTATCATTCTCAATGTTTTGATATAAATCTTTATCAAGTATTTGAAGAAAAATATAAACTGAAAAAAAAATTCAGAAGTTCAGCATGGTTCCTATATGTATTTTATGTAGAATGAGGGACTAAAATTTTTTATTCATTTTCTCTGAAAATGGCTCAAGGGGCCAATTTATTAAATCAAAATGACTAAAGAAGAGTATATACAGAAAACTCAATGGAATATATGCTATAATACACATTAGTATCAAAATTGTAAGGGGAACCTTGGGGATAGTGTCTACTGAGACAGAAAACAAAAATAATAACAAGCAAGTACAAGACTAGTGTGAAGTTTATTTTTTCCTGGATGTTATTTATGTAGATGGAAATAACAAGAAAATATGGACTCTCTGTTCATTTCGTGGTTAATATTCAATGTTCCACAATACTTTCCAAATTTAGAATTTATTATATTATGCTAAATATTTTCATTGTCTATGTTTTTCAAAATCTGTTTCTCTTTAAAGATTTTTAACTACTGAAATATAGCTTTTCCATCATATTTCTCAGGATCAATAATAATTTAAAGTTTCTTTCTTTGACTAATTTTGTAACTTATGTATTAGCTACTTTTTGTTGTTAAAAAAAACAAAAGTACTTTTGGGGCATAGAATTTATTGGCACTTCTGTAAAGGAAAAAAATTGAAAGACTACAACAGTATCTCAGTTTGTCCATCATATTAGTAGACAAAGAAATATTATAGTTTATAAATCATTGAAAATCAAAAACTAGTCAAAAACAAATAATCGAAAGTAAGAAAATGTGTTTACACAAATCTTTTTCTATAACTTTATCTATCTATTGGCCAAAATGTGAAAAGATGGTAGCACCATGTTCATTTTAAGGAATCTTCATCCTGAAGAAATAGTCAAATTTATAAGAAGCTCATGCTGAAACATGGTCTTCAATTCTTCAAACACATATTGAACTTCTACAAGGCTGGAAAAGTTTAAACAGAGAGAGTACGAGATGAAGAAAAGGTGGGTTTGGGGAATGTTCAACCAAAACTGAGGTTAAAGGGAAAAGTGATAAAAACATATTGTTTTATAAACTGATATATTTAATTTTCTAAAAGGACTCTGAATGGAATATTCTGTATGTATGGAAAATACTGATCCCAGAAGCTATAGGAATGCAAATGAAAAAAAGCCCAGGGCCAGATGAAAAACACCTCCTATGAGTTGTTCAATAAGAAGTCTCAAGAGACTTCCAAAAACAATAAACATGGAACTAGAGAGATAGGCTCAGGGATTAAGCCATTGTCTCCCAAGTAGAAAGACCTTGAGTTCAAATCCCAGATCTGATGTAAAAATGCCAGTCAAAAATGGTGGCAGACTGCACTTCTGGCCCTGGAAGGCAAAGCCTGGAAAGTCCCACATGGAAGTAATAAAGAGACATACTTCAAAATACTTGCACAGGATTGTCTAGCAAATGAAGTTTGTTCTTTCTCAATAATCCCTGCAGATATTATACTGAGTTTGGAACTTGGGTATGAATCAGTAGTTTACACTGTACATCATAAAGACCTTAATTATACAGAATGAAATAAGTAGCTCATGGATTGCTTTTATTAGCTCGACTATTTTCAAACTGGGAATTTTCCAGTTAATCTGCATTTGATGTGGAAAGAACCAGTCTATAGTGAGAGGGACCATTCACAGGGTTAGTGGATAAGATAAAGGGAGAATTTATTGGCTTTGGCAGACTTGTAAGTATTCTCCTATCTCAACTCTTCCATGGATATGATATGACCAGTTCCCTTGGCTTCTAGTATTGATGTGAACTCTGCTGATATCATATTGGATGGAAGCCAGAAACTGTAATCCAAGAATAAGCCCCTTGTTTGCCTGAAATCTTTGTGTACTATATCTATTCAATGATAGGGAAATGAAACTATTTGACCTTCCCCATTGTGGGCACACATTGTCCAATCTGTTGTAGAGTACTACAAGCTTGGCACAATTTCTTCAGAATGGTAGGGATTGATTTGTATGTTTTACACAGCATGTATAGTAACTTGTGCCCAATAACTAATTTATTAGTAAATTGTCAACATTTGTAAAAAAAAAAAAATACTATGAACATATCATTTCCTCATAGGTATAAAATTATTGTCATTATCTTTAGAGTCCAAATTTCTGGGAAAATGTTATAAAAGATAATTTTCCATTGTTACAAAGCCACTGTTGTCATTATTCTAAATTGTTGGTGATAAATTCATTAGAAAGAGATTTTTCCTACAGTTAGTACAGAGAAGTCTAAACCAGTTGTAGGTCAAGGCAGCCAATCTCTAATCCAAGGTTATAGCAGAAGTTGGCAAAGTCTCCACGCAATAATGACTTTAGAAGAATCAAAGATGCAAGAGAGGGGAAATGGATCTCTCCTCCAAGGTTTTAGAGAATGATGGAATCCAGGAAGCATATGGCAGAAAGCCTGAAGCTTAGAGGCCCAAGAAGGTCAGTTTGTGCTATGGAATTAAAACCTGGTTTTCCATTGAAAAGTGAAGATGTAGAAATGCCAGAGCCAACTTGAGACATCTGCCAAGAAGAGCTATATACCATGGTAGGAGTCAGTCCAAGAGAATGATGTGTTCCATGGGCAGCTGCATTGAAGGGGTGGAATCCAAGCCTTTTGTAACTTAGATGATTTCAGCAAGATATTCTTTTCCTGGATTTGGACCACAGATTTTGAAGTTTGTCCTGCTCCTTTTCAGTCTTGTTATGGACCAATTTTTCCTTCATAAGTCCCCTTTCCTCCCTTTTGGAATGGGAATGTTTATTCTGTATCATTGTATATTGGAAGTATGTATCTTGTCTTTTAATTTTCAGGAAGCTTTGAACTTTGGGCTTTTGAACTTTGTTGGGACTGTTGATATACTCTGTGCTGAGACCTTTAAAGTTAGACTGAGTACAGTTTAAACACTGAGGTGGCAATAAACCTGAGGGGGCCAAGGTAGAGTGTCATGGTTTGAAATGTGTCCCACTTTGGGCTTTTGAACTTTGTTGGGACTGTTGATATACTCTGTGCTGAGACCTTTAAAGTTAGACTGAGTACAGTTTAAACACTGAGGTGGCAATAAATCTGAGGGGGCCAAGGTAGAGTGTCATGGTTTGAAATGTGTCCCCCACAGTCTCATGCATTTGGAAAGGTCATAGCACCTTAGGATGATGTTTTGTTAGAAGAAGTCAGTCACAGAGAGTAGCCTCACCCTACTTCCAGGAGAGGCCTGTTCTTGCAACTGATAGCTGTAGTTCTCAGCCTTCTGAATGGTGTGACATAGCCTGCTTCCAGCTTCTGCCACCAGCCATGCAGTTTCTGCCATGAAAGTCTGTATCTTCCCTCTGGAACCACAAGCTGAATAAATCTCCCTTTCTCCTTGAAGTTGCTTGACTTTGAGTGTTCTCTCACAGCAACAGAAAGAGTAACCTGTACAGAGGAACAATCCTTATTTGCCAGATCATTATATCTGGCCAAGTATGCCAAAGGATGCCACTTTCTCCAACTAGTTCCCTCCATCTTATTCATTTGACCAGAGACTTGCCCCTCCCACCATGGACTGGCCTTCCCTATCAATCAGACAATTCCCTGTAGGCTTACTCAGGCTTAATTCAACTACCAATTCTTTATAAATGTGCCCAGATCTCCAACCACTATCAATGTCCTTAAGTGTAAGCATTGCTGGGCATAGAGGAACACATTAGCAGTCCTCAGCAACATAGCATGTTTAAGAACAATCTGAGCTTCAAGAATAAATAAATCCTCAAATGCATGAATTATAGAAAAACACCATCCTCTTGTTCTCATTGATGACTCTTTACATTTCAGATCTCCTAAGTACAAAGTACACTTATTCTGTCCATATGTAATGCTATTTTTTCCCACGGCAATATTATCTACAAAGTATTCCAATAATTTCAGGCTAAATTAACAATACTTACTATATATGGATTCTTTCCAATTTCTTGCCATGAATTTTATTTTTATCGCCATTGTGTACTAAAAAAATTTATGTAGTTTTTGGACTGGAAATGACTTAATCTACTTGAAAGTATTATTCATTCATCATGCCAATGTAAATCTCTGTCTGTCCAGACATTTGCTAGACATCAAATAGAACATGAACTGAGTTTTCAGCATCTACAAGTTTTATAACAATAGAATATTAGAATATAACAATAGAAGATTCCCCTGAATTAAATTCGGATTTAAAACAGGCAAGATGTTTTTCTTCTTTCTCTCTTTCTTTCTCTCTCTCTCTTCCTCTCTCTCTCTATCTCTCATTCTCTCCCTCTTCAATATTCTCATCCTATAGTTCAGGAAAGTATAGAACCACTCAGGAGTGCCTCAAACTTGTACTTTAGGATACTGGTAATACAAGCATGACCAGCCATGCATAGAATATAGAAGAAAAGAAATATACCTAGAGTTTATCAACCAGAGAGATGAACTACATACAGAAATAGATTAAGAGTTGTCATGTCCTGAAATGTGTCTCTGACAGTCTCATATGTTTGGGAAAGTCATGGAGCCTTTGAGAGGTGAAACCTTGCTGCAGGAAAGCAGTAACGGGGTGTGACCCTTGGAGGATTCTGCCTTTGCAGAATCCTACCTCTTGGATGATTCTGCCTTTGCAACAAGGAATCATGCAGCTCTCAGCTGTTTGATGTTTTCAGTGACCTAGGCTCCTCCAGCTTCTGCCAGTAACCTATGCCATGTCTACTGTGAAAGATTCTATCTCCCCTCTGGAATTGTAAGCTGAATTATTCTCCCTTTCTCCTTAAATTGTTTGACTTTAGTTTTTCTCAGCAACAGAAAAAAGTAACCATTACAAGAGTGGACACAGATCTAGATTTGAAAGTAATGTCGGGCTGGAGAGATGGCTCAGGGGTTAAGTCCTGAGTTCAGATTCCAGGCCCCACTAAAAATGCCAGGTGGAAGGATTATAAACAGGAAGGAAGGGGAAGGAGTACTTCAAAAGAAAGGCGATAGGGGATCACTCTTCAGTAGAGAAAATAAGCCACGGGCATGTATTGCATGTAAATAGCAAGACAGCTAGTGCAGCTCACTCTCTCTTCCCTTCGTGGTCACTTGGGACTGAACAGGTTTGATCTCACCAATCAGGGAGGATATAGGGGCTGGCAGATAGATGGCAACCATTTGGCAAATGGTACCTATTGAGCTTGACACTCCACATACACACTGCTGTGTCCTGCTCCTATTCTTCTATCTATTTTTGATTGTCCTCTTACATTAACATATTCATTTAAACAGTCTTTTATCTTTTATTATGAGATGATCTTCGTTACCAATCAGGATGCAGCCAATGATGGTGCAAGAAAAACAAACCTGAAAACAACAAACGATCATTCAGAACATCAAAGGCCCTGCATTAAATCAAATCTCTCCCCATCCTAACACTCAGGGAACCTTGCAGAAGAGGGGTTGGCAAGATTTAAGAGCCTAAAGATGGGGAGGACCAACGATATGTAAGATATTCCACACAAGTTAGGGCTGTAGTAGCCATCATCGGACTTTGCCTGACCTGCACATTGGTTGACATGTCAATGTCCCCCCAAAGTCTAGCATGGATCATGGGGTAGAAGGCTCCAGGCACTAGGATCCTTAGAGGCAAAGTAACAAGAGTCGGAATTGAGTTCTCATACTAAGGAACAGCCCAAGAAGGGGCTCTGGGGTATGCCACTGACTCCTTACCCCTCACTAGGGTGGAGGACTCAGAAGGAGGTTTGGCATTCACACAAAAGGATGCTCCAGGGGATGGGAGGGAGGAAGGGGGAAGCATTGGGAGAAGGGGAGGGAAGAAGGGAGTGAACAGAAGGGATAAGGGAGGAGAATGCAAGGGGGATAACTGGGGAGGGGAGGAGACAAGGAAAGGACAGGGGTACCTATTGAGCTTGTATGATTCAGAAAAAAAATAAAATGTGGGAGAAAAAAAGTATTGTTTGAAATACATATGAGCTCTACAAGTAAATTTAAAAATCACCCTGTAAACTCTCTTGAAATGTATATGGTATTAAACATGGTGTTTCACCATGTTCTTAAGATGCCCTTTTCTGTCTTTCAATTTTTAGTCAAGTCAAAGTAATAATGAAAGCAGAGCAGAACAGTTGCAGTTCTCCTGCATGGTTGCTGATAAGTGACCATCAAATGGCTTAAGGGAACAAGGGTTTTATTTTCTCTCTTATGATTTTCCAGTTACAGTTCTTAGTCCACCTTGACAGGAAAGCATGCACCAACACCAAGACCAAGGGAACTAGCCACACCATTCCTATGTAATGTCTAAGAGAAGGATGACCTTACTTGCCAGACCAGATGTTTGGCCAAGTATACATAAAGATGCCAACTTCCTTAACCAACTCTCAGTATTTTATTCATCTGTTCAGGTCTAGTCCCACCCACCATAGGCTGGGCCTTCCCCATCAGATAGACAGTCTCCTGCAGGTTTGCTGTGGGCTTAACCCAACCACCAGTTCTCCACAAATATTCCCAGAGCTTAAAACCCTCAACTGTCAAATTGGCAAATTGGTGTATCTAACTATGACTCTCCACCCCTTGTCAACTTGACACAAAAACATAGCATTTTAAACTGTAACCTTAATCCTTGTCCTCACAGATGTTAAAAGTTATCTTAAAATATAAATATATTTCAAACAAAGGCACCTGTTCCTTGGAATGCTGCTTATTCAAGGAGTAAAGCAAGCTAAGGAAATCAACATTTACATGGTTTAGTCTTGAAAAAATTTCCCTCATGGTGGTCAGGTGCAGAACAGTATAGAAAACTTTTGAGTTAAGTGGAGAACAACTCATTTCCCAGCCAACATCCTTCACATTTTGGCCAAGTATTGTAGAAAATATGAGCACGCACCACCAGACTCTTCCTGATAGCATGCTTTAATAAACTTTATGTCTCCCTGGTTCAGGTGGTCCAAAGAATGATCTACAATAATCATGATTCTTGTTTTGAATGAATGAGTTTACTAAGTATAGAGCAAGCAAAGTAAAACAATAAATATCAAGTGCCCAAGAAAAACAGCAGACAGAAAACAAAGTATCACCAAATCAGGCAACCTCAATATCCACTAGAAACAACTCAATAGTAACAGATAGAAAGAACATACAAAATTAAGATCATCACATCACTTTACAAACACTCAACAGAAATAGACTGAGAAAGTCAGAAGAGGCAGTCAAGTAGAATTCCAACTGAGAGAGTCCCAAGCAGAGTAGTGTCCCCTTAGGCAAGGCTTCCAGGTAAAAGAACAAATACAGCAGATAGATAAGATCATCAAATTGGCCCTTACAATCAGACAACAGCCCTATCAGGACAATCATACTAGATTTACCAATTGAAAAGGTTTAGACAAAGCAGAGCATTCTCTCCACAAATACACTCCCAACCAGCCATTCCCGCCCAGGCATTTTTGTATCATGGAGTAAACAGTATCATCCATTGCCAATGATTTATTTTCTAGCTATTATCAGGGGCACAATGTTTTTAATCTCTTAGCTTCTTGTTACTTTTCCTTCTTCCCTTTACAGAATAAGGGGCAGGACAATGTTTAATAGGACATGACATAAATTGGGAGCTGAGGAAACAACCCATTTTCCAGAGCTAGTAAGCCTAAACTATACATAACAAGTACCAGTGTAACTTGTCTTATGCTCCCCAACAAAAGACAAGAGGAACCACTATCCCCTTAGCAAGACATATACTAATAGAACTTAGAAGCCCCTTCCCTCAAGACAGTTGTTTACAGATCCTCACAGCTAATTCTGCTGACTTTTTTGAGTTCTCACTCAGAAAGAGTAACTTTTTCTTTCCCCACTACCTCCCATTTTTAGATATCTGTCCAAATCCTACACATGCCCTAAAACTTTCCTCCCTGATGACACTCAACTGAATTCAGGGGCTTTCACACTTTCATTTTTGGCCTACCTCCTTCCTTGACTTCTGACTCAGAAAGCATTGTCTTCTATTGCAATTGATCTGAATTTTGCCAATAAATTCACAACTAAAGAGCGTAGGGGAATAAGGGGTTTGTTCTGGCTTGCAATTGTCCAGTTATGGCTCTTAGTCCAGATTGGCAGAGCAGCCCATACCAACACCAGGAGCCAAAAGAACTGAACACACCATATCCACAAGGATTGTGGAGAGAGAGGGGATCTTCACTTGTCAGACAAGTTTGTCCAAGTATATTGAGATTATCAACTTCCTGAACCAGCTTTTTATGGACTCGGTCTTCCCACATCAATCAGATCATCTTCTTCAGGCCTTGCCTTACTCAATGACTTGCCTTAACTATTAACTCTTCACAAATGTGCCTAAAGCTCAGCCTTCAATTATCAAGCTGTCCCCTATGTATCTAATTGCTGTACTTTCTCTTTTCCTCTTCACCTCCCTAATAGCTGCCAAGATTTAAACCTTGTCTTGGTTTGTTTTGCTTCATTTCAAACACTAATAAAAAAAATTCCTAAAGCTTCTGAGTTTGTTTTAAAATTCTTGGTATGAGTCTAGAGATACAGGGTCATTTTCTCCAGAAAATAGATTATTAGTTGGAAAAAAGTTGAGAATATTTAGGTTTATTTTAAAACAAAAGATAGTAGGCTTTGAGACTCTGAGAACCCAAATGGCTGCCATGGGAGGCATGCTTCCATCCTGTAAATGCTGAAGAATTAGTCCTTAGAAAACAGCAAAAGATCCAAATATTAAGAGAAACATATATACATTTTACTGGGTTGGGCCCAAAATCAACTGGGTTGGGACCTAATGTGAGCTAACCAATGAGGAAAAGCCATTTTTCCCAGACTTTAGATATAAAGACATAACTATACCTGACCTTGACAGCAATCTCTGGTGCCTGCCCCTCATAGCACTCCACATATGGATTCCATGAGCTCTTTTTTAGCTAAATGCCCCTCATGGATTCCATGCCTGGAGTCTGTGAGTTATCCAGGGTGCCTACTCTTTGTGCCACTCCATATCTGGAGTCTGTGAGCTCCGTTCTTTCTCTCCTCTAATAAATTCTACCTTAATCCTCCAATCACTGTGTGATTTTGAAAGTCATGACAATGTGGATGCAGAATTTGTAGAGGAAGCAGCTCTGAAACATACCACGATGCTTTTAGGCTTATGAAAGAGAAAATGCAGTTGGATCTGCTTTCAAGACTTCTCCATTCACTTCACTTTGTTGAGATTTCTTCAGCAACATTTAAAGGTGGTAACACATCAGAATACATTGCTGTGCCACCTCAATTTGTTTGCTCCCTGTTCAAACACAGCCAAGCTGCTATAGCTCACTCCACATGAGCATCAAGTGTATAGAAATGACAGTCCAAGAACATGTACAGTGGCATAAATGATGTTCCTCCTTGTGCCTTACAGACCAAATGCTAGGTTCTATTACACTCCAAAACAAAGTGAAAAAATAAAGACTGTAGAGAAAAGTACTTATAACTGCAAAAGCTACATCACTGACATAGCAAATAGCAAGCATAAAAATTAAATGCTATAAAAAGGATCTTAAAAGAACCTGGATTTTGATCGAATTAAGGCTGCCATCTCCAAGACAGAGCAATTCCTAACATACAGCAATTTGTACATTTTATTTAAAGAAGCATTTGTCATTATGATGTGTTAGGTGGAATTGTATTTTTTAATATTTATAAAAGTTTAATTTAGTAGTATTTTATCATTAAACTCAATCTCAATGCTTAAAAAAAATTCTACATTAATCCTCAAAAAAAAGAGAGAATCATACATACATTTTAGAAGTTTAAAAAAAAATCACAGGGCCCCGCCCCAGCTGCCCTCGGGTTAAATAGCTCCACACCGTCACCCCCATCCCCCCTTTTGCACCCTACCCCGCTCTGCCGGGCGGGACGCGCGCGCGGTCCAGCCGGGCCTCAACCCCACGACCTAGGTAAGTCTCCGCCTGCCCCGCCCACCAGGACCCCAGGCCAAATAATTCAGTTTAGTGAAATTGAGAGATCTTAAGAGTTAAAATGACAATGCCAAAGTCAAAGTGCAAATCCATGAGAAGCAACAATCAAGTAAACAAATTTCCCACTGAAGAAATTAATCCCATAATGTTAGACTCCAACAAGAACAAACCCACGGAAAAGGCCAAGAAAGCCCCACCCAGGATAAAGACTTTCAAAATATGATCATTACCATGTTCAATACTATGAAAGAGGAAATCAGGGAGGAATTACATAATCGAATCAATCGCTTTGAAGAGGAACACAACAGACACTTGGAGGAGTTGAGAAAAACAGTGCAAGAAACAAAAAGTGGCATAGAGCAGTTAAAACAAACTCAAGCAGAGTTTAAAACTGAGCTAAAAGACAAGTTATCTTCAACTCAGAATGCCACAGAGAGTCTTATCAACAGAACTAACGAAGCAGAAAACAGAATTTCAGACCTTGAAGATGAAGTGGGAGTACTAACCAGCTCAATGGAAGAGGTTGTTAAAGCCAAAAAGATACTTGAGAGAAATATCCAAGAGATATGGGACACCCTGAAGAAGCCTAACATGCGTATTCATGGAATACCAGAGCAAGAATCTCAAAATACCACCCCTGAGGAAATTTTTCAAACGATCATCAAGGAAAACTTTCCTCATATAAAAAAAGAGAGGCCCATCCATATACAAGAGGCATTCCGCACCCCAAACAGATACGACCAAAATAGAAGCACGCCGCGGCAAATAATAGTTAAAACACTCCACATTCAAGATAAAGAACTGGTGCTGAGAGCTTCAGGGAGAAAAAACAAGTCACTTTTAAAGGTAAACCTATTAAAATAACAAATGACTTCTCAGTCGAAACAGTAAAAGCAAGAAGAGCTTGGAGAGACATACTTCAGTATTGAATGAGCAAAAATGTCAACCCAGGCTGATTTACCCTGCAAAACTATCAGTCATGATCGAGGGAGAAAGAAAAATTTTCCAGCATAAAGACAACTTTAAGGGATACATGGCCACCAAACCAGGCCTTCAAAAAATGCTAGAAATGATACTCAAGCGTGAAGAAAAAAACAGGCATATCCAGGAGAACAGAAGGCAAGTATAACATCATTAAAAACGAAGCAATATACTTATAAAAGCTACTAAACATAATAAATGTCTGGAATTAAAAACAGTTTCTCCATTATAACACTAAATGTTGATGGAATTAATTCACCGATCAAGAGACACAGATTACAAACTTGGATTAATAATCACAATCCATCAATCTGCTGCCTGCAGGAAACCCATCTCACCACAAAAGATAGGCACTCTCTAAAAATAAAAGGCTGGTCAACAATTCTACAAGCAAATGGAAGCAGAAAACAGGCAGGGGAAGCCATTATGCTATCAGACAAAGTGGATTTCAAACCAAAGAAAATTATAAGAGACACGGATGGATACTACATTTTAGTCACAGGTACAATTCACCAGGAAGACTTCACAATAATGAACATATATGCACCCAATACGGGCCCCTCCACATTCATTAAGAAAACCCTACAGCGTCTAAAGCAAGAAATCAATCCCCAAACGATAATTCTTGGGGACTTCAACACCGCCCTCTCAACATGGGATAGATCAACAGGTCAAAAGCTTAACAGAGACACTTTGGAACTTAATCAAACCCTGAAAGAAATGGACCTTACAGATCTCTATCGAACTTTTCACCCACGCACCAAAGAATACACATTTTTCTCAGCAGCACACGGAACTTTCTCCAAAATAGATCACATAGTGGGCCACAAAATGAATCTACACATATACAAGAAAGTTGAAATTCTAACCTGTGCCCTATCAGACCATCACGGCCTAAAGCTGGACATCCACAACACATCAAACAAGAGAAAATACACTAACTCCTGGAAACTTAACACTATGATGCTGAATGAGAACTGGATTCAGGAAGAAATTAAAAATGAAATTCAAGATTTCCTGAAAGTGAATGATAACGAAAATACAACTTACCAAAACCTCTGGGAAACAATGAAAGCTGTTCTAAGAGGTAAGTTCATAGCTCTTAATACCTACGTCAAAAAAATGGAAACATCAGAAATAAACAACTTAACAATGCAGCTTAAAGCTTTAGAGAAACTAGAGCAATCTGATCCCAAAAGTAGTAGAAGAGAGGAGATTAGCAAAATAAGGGGAGAAATATCTGAAATCGAGATTAAGAAAACGATAGAAAAAATCAACCAGTCAAAAAGCTGGTTCTTTGAAAAAATCAATAAGATTGATACACCCCTAGCTAAACTAACCAAAAGCAAGAGAGAGAAAATCCAAATTAACAAAATTAGAAATGAACATGGAGTTATCACTGCTGATACCCAAGAAATCCAGAGAATTATAACATCATATTTCAAAAACTTATACTCTGTGAAGTTTGACAACACAAAAGAGATGGATGAATTTCTAAGTAAACACAACTTACCTAAATTGAATCAGGAAGTTGTGAATTATTTAAATAGTCCTATAACATATAAGGAAATTGAGGAAGTAATCTCGAATCTTCCCACCAAAAATGTCCTGGACCAGATGGATTCAGCACAGAGTTCTACCAGACATTTAAGGAGTTAATAACACCAATACTCCTTAAACTGTTCCATCAAATAGCAAAGGAAGGAACACTACCAAATTCCTTCTATGAAGCTAATATCGTTTTAATCCCAAAACCTAATAAAGATTCGCTTAAAAAAGAAAACTATAGGCCGATCTCGCTGATGAACACAGACGCAAAGATTCTCAACAAAGTCTTAGCAAATCGGATTCAAAAACATATTAAAAAGATCATTCATGGGGACCAAGTAGGCTTCATCCCCGGCACACAAGGTTGGTTCAACATATGCAAATCAATAAATGAAATTCATCATGTAAACCAGTCCAAAGTCCAAGACCACATGATACTCTCGATAGATACAGAAAAAGCTTTTGACAAGATCCAACAGCCTTTTATGATCAAAACGCTAGAGACAGTAGGAATGGAAGGAACCTTTATCAATATAATAAAAGCTATATACAACAAGCCCACAGCAAGGATTATGCTCAATGGGGAACAATTGGAAGCATTCCCACTTCGATCAGGAACTAGACAAGGCTGTCCACTCTCACCACTTCTGTTCAATATTGTACTTGAACTGTTAGCTGAAGCCATAAGACAAGAAAGGGACATAACAGGGATTCAAATCGGCAAGGAAGAAGTCAAGCTATCCCTATTTGCAGATGACATGATCTTATACCTGAGTGATCCCAAAAACTCCACCAGGAAGCTCCTGCAACTAATTGAGAAGTTCAGCAGGGTGGCAGGATACAAAATAAATGTGCAAAAATCAGAGGCCTTCCTATATGCCCAGAATGAAAGAAGTGAAAAAGCCTTGAGAGAAACAATACCATTTATTACAGCCCCTAAAAAAATGAAATACCTTGGTATAAACCTAACTAAGGAGGTAAAAGACCTTTACAATGAAAACTTTAAAACCCTAACGAAAGAAATAGCAGAAGACATCAGAAGGTGGAAAGACCTCCCTTGTTCCTGGATTGGCAGAATCAACATCGTGAAAATGACCATCCTACCAAAGGCAATATACAGATTCAATGCTATACCAATCAAATCCCAAAGCAATTCTTCAAAGAAGTTGACCAAACAATCTCAAAGTTCATATGGAGGCACAAAAGACCCAGGATAGCAAAAACAATCCTGAGTAACAAAAACACAGCTGGAGGTATAACCATACCAAACCTTAGTCTATACTACAAATCCATAGTTGTAAAGACAGCCTGGTACTGGCTCCAAAATAGACACACAGATCAATGGATAAGGATTGAAGACCCAGATATAAGCCACAAAGTTACAGCCATTTGGTCTTTGACAAAGGGGCCCAAAGAATCCAATGGAAAAAGAACAGCATCTTCAACAAATGGTGCTGGCAAAACTGGATCTCCACATGCAGAAGATTAAAGCTGGACCCGTACTTGTCACCATGTACAAGACTTAATTCCAAATGGATCAAGGACCTTGATATCAGGCCAGAGACTATAAAAACCATAGTTGAAAGGATAGGGAACTCCCTCGAGCTGATTGGGCTAGGCCAACAGTTCCTCAACAGACATCCAATGGCACAGTCACTGCTACCAACTCTCAACAGTTGGGATCTTGTGAAATCAAAGAGCTTCTGTTCAGATAAAGAGATTGTAACAGGAGCTCAAAGGCAACCCACAGAATGGGAGAAAATCTTCACTAACCACATATCTGATAGAGCTCTATTGTCCAGATTGCACAAAGAACTTAGAAAACTAAACACCAAGGAAACCAATGGCCCAATTAAAAAATGGGCCCTGGAACTTAAAAGAAACTTTACCAGGGATGAAATTAAAATGTCTAACAAATATCTGAAAAAATGCTCCACTTCTTTAGCCATCAGGGAAATGCAAATCAAAACTTCCCTGAGATATCATCTCACCCCGGTCAGGATGGCAAAAATCCACAATACTAACAATGACAAATGCTGGAGAGGATGTGGAGAGAGGGGAACTCTCCTACATTGCTGGTGGGAATGCAGGCTCATACAGCCACTCTGGCGAGCCGTCTGGAGATTCTTAAAGAAATTAAAGATTGAAATGCCATATGACCCTGCTATTCCACTTTTGGGAATAACCCCCCATACAGCAGAGGTTCACCTCGATAGCATAAGTGTGACCATGTTCATAGCAGCACTGTTTACAATAGCAAAGTCATGGAATCAGCCCAAATGTCCAACAGTTGACGAGTGGATAAGGAAAAGGTGGTACATCTATACAATGGAGTACTACTCAGCCATCAAAAATGATGAATTACTGGAATTTGCCGGGAAATGGATGTCATTAGAAACAATTATATTAAGTGAAGTATCCCAGACCCAGAAAATTAAGTGCCGTATGTACTCCCTAATAGGTGGCTCCTAGTACCAAACCCACCCAGCCCACCTAGAGACAGTAATTGCAAGGATTATGAACAGGAGGGATGGGGTAGGAGGGCCACACCAGAAACAAGGAGAGAAGGGACCATGTTACAGCAGGGAAAATAGGCCTCCACCAAGGACCCAAATAAGTAATGAGACATCTGATTAAGTTCACAGACTTTTGTTCCTGATCATTTACTACTGAGGGGGAGTGTTCTCACCAGAAGAGGAGGGCATATAGTCTGGCAGATAAAAAGTAACAATTTTGCAAATGGGTGATAGACCCCTCCCTCACTGTGGTTTCCCACTTTTATTATATCTACCTTTGAATGTGCTTTTATCACAAGTCTCTAACAGCTTTTTGTCTCTGGCCAGGGGGTAACATACAATGCCCACCAGGATGGAGTGAAGGGCATTGCAGGAGCAGCAAAACTGCAAAAGAAAATCAACAAACCACAATCCAGAACTTCAGAGACTCTATATCAACCACCTAGAACTAAGCCAGCTTAGTCTCTCCCCATCTTGAAGCTCAGGGAAATTTGCGGAAGAGGGGGCGGTAAGAGTGTAAGAGCATAAGGATTGGAGGAGCAATGATATATAAGATACTCTATACTAGTTAGGGCTGAAGCAATCATAATTGGACTTTGCATGCCCTGCGCATTGTCCAACACACTGTTGACCTCACAAAGTCTAGCATCTGCTAAAGGCACCAAGATCCTTGGAGGCAAAGGATTGGCAGCCACAGCAGTGTTCCTATACCTAAGGGGAACACGGGAAAGGGTTCGGGAAAGGCCACTGGGTCCTTGTACGTCATCGGAGAGGAGGGCCCAGAGGAAAATCAGACATGCACAAGAAAGGACTCTCTGGGAATTGGGGTGGGAGGCACTGGGGGATGGGGAGGGAGAGGGGTGGGGAGGGGGAACAGGGGGTGGGGGGGGAGGAGGGAGGGAGGGAACTGGTGTACCTAATAAGTTTGTATGAGCTGAAATTAAAAAAAAATTTAAAAAAAAAACCAGTTGCTGGGGTTTAAATGTAAAAAAAAAAAAAAAAAAAAAATCACAGGAAAGAGGTGGGGAGAGATAGAGTAAAAGAGAGATTTACTCTTCCGGAGTTCAAAGACTACAGTGGTTCATAGATTTTCCGACTTCGGTCTTGCCATTCAATGCCCTGCTAAGAGAAAGAAAAAGGAGGGCAAGGGGCTGAGAGATGGTTTTTGAGACAATAAAGCAGACTCCTCCCATCTGTGGGATGTCTTCAGGTGGATCGAATTTCCTATGGGAAATAAGAAGCCTGCTCAGGTGATTGACCCATCTGATCAGCTTAAGAGTGGACATTCTTTCCTCTACAAAATTGAGGACACATTCAGCCATGAAACTATAATCAAACTAGTGTTGCCTAATCCCCACCAGGCCAGCCAGGGGAAGAGGGGAAATGGCAGGGGCCTCGTAGGCTGGAGGCAAATGGGCGAGCCAGCAATGGGGTCACCACCCAGACCCAGGGAGTGAGGTAAGAAGCAACAGGCAGAGGACGAGTTGGCTGCAGACTCAGCTTTATTCAGGAAGTGTTTGGGCTTATATAGGGTCGAGGTCCAATCAGGTGTTACCATGCCTGCACTGGGGTGAAGAGAGAGACAGTCATCAGTCATTTGACTGTTTACTAGGCATCCATCTCAGGGGCAGGTTAGATGGCCATTTTCCATTGGTTGTTCATCCTTCCGCCTGTATGATTCCTCTATTGGAACATGTGCGGGACATATCCATACCCAGGAGCCCCAGCTAGGGCTTCCCTGAATCGGTAGTGCCACAGACTGGCAGGGATACAAATATACTAAAGAAATATTTGTGACTCTCACTCTATCTGGACTTTAAAACTATATATCTCAGGGAATTAGAATTCCCTCCCTCACCCCACCTCCCAGTCTCATAATGTAAGAAGGAAAAAAGAGGGCTAATCTCAGTCAGAGGGCAGAGGGAATTCACAGTGTTGCAGACTTTACAGACAAGACTGGAACCAAGACGATGACAGGTCAAGTCTGGTCAGGACCACCCTTCACCAAGTCCACTTAGTTATGCATGTCTCCTGCCTTCTATTTAAAATTCCTAGAGAAGGACCTGGGGTATCAATGGATCTCTATCTCTCTTCCCAGTGTGGCCACAATGAATAAATCTCCTTTTTCTGCTTTACACTGTTAATATGGCTCCTTTAAGTGACATTTATGGGATGGGTGACCAAACCTGGCCTGTTGAGACACAAGTCACTATTCTAGGTTTTGTTAAACCATGAACAGGTCTATCTGTTTATAAAATAGTGCTTTGTGATCAATCACTCCTTGATAGCACCTCCATCTAAAAACCAAGACTTCATGAGTCCTTTGGTGAATACTTCATGTCAAAACTATAAAGCTAACTTTATATATAATGAAAAGTTTTACTTGGTTTCAAAGCCTTTATTTATACAAAATACAACTTTAAAGGATACTGTTTAGGAATATTATGAACTAGATACATATGCTTCAAGCTAGTCCAAAATATGAGATGAAAAAGTATATATGGTCAATGTATAATGTATCCTTTCCTACATGTGCTTAAGTACATGAAAAGAAAATATTGTATATGTCTAAACACACATATACCTATATAGATGTATCCTTATTAAATTATCTATTTTGAACATAAAATTTATATAAATATAAATATGAAATATTTGTCTGAGGATGTTCAGAAAGTTATTTTACATTAGGAAAAGCTATATAGAGTATGACATAACATTTTTTGGTTTATAAAATGTATTCATTTCATTCACTGTCATGATATTTTAAAACTTTTAAAAAGAAGTGACAAGATGAAAAATTTCTATGAAAAGTCATAAAAATGATAAAGTCCACATTCTCAATGTATATTAAGTAAAATATGTGTTTATAAAGCCTCACTTCATTTCTTGGACAATATTTTCTTTTTTGTTAAGAATTATCCTTTTATACAAGAAATATCCTTTACACAAATGAAATGAGTGATTGAACCTACTCCTCTCCATCCCCTCTATTTTCTTGACTATAACTCAAAGCACAATTTTGCCCATAAAATTATAATTTAAAATGTTGTTATAATCAAATAGCAGAAGAATAAGATCTGAGAAATTCATTAAAAAGGAATTTTATTCAAAAACTGTCAGTAAGACCCTATTACTGAAGATGCAACACAAATGAATCACAAAATATAGGCAAAATATATCAACTGAAACTGGTCTGTGGACTTGCTCTTTGCTGAATAGTTTACACAATACCAAGGAATACTGTAGGAGCTGCTGGGAGAGAGAAATAATCACAAGCCCCATCAACGGCATGAAATGTGTAAATTGCATATAAATCACCATGGCAACAGGTGACCACCAGTGTAATTGATACATGAGTAGTAAGGAGACAACCAAGAGCTTTCTGCTTAGATTCAAAACCTACTTGTCAGAAGAGTATACATCCCTGTTATTGTAAACTAGGACAAGAACCTATTTTTAAAAAGCAAGGAAAAAATCAATAGTGAGGACAGCCAGTAAGCCTATAGGTAGGAAGACAGTACATCAAAGTACTCTGTTGGTATCTGTTATTATACCCATAGAATGGGCATTTACAGTGGAAACTTTTGAATCTAAAGCTGGATTAGTGAAGAGAAATTTACATATCAGTGGGGTGGCCTGAAGAGAGGTAACAGAGCCTAAGCACCCACAGAAGTAAAAGGGTCACAGTGAACTCTGGGATCCATAGAAGCACACAGGAGGAAGGGTGGGAGGCAGTGGGAGAGAATGGTGAAGGGAAGAGAGGGGATGGAGGAGAGGGGGAAGGAAAGGAAATTGAGATGAATATCCAATATGCTTGTAAAAGTAGAATTTTTTTAAAAAAAGTAATTTTAATTAGACAAGCAAAAGTTGTATAAACATCATAAGGAAAAATGAACAAGCACAAAGGGCAGAGTCACTGATATGAAGGAAATAACTACATTTTTTTTCAGTTTTTCCTTCATTGTCTTTCAATGTGATGACACAGCATTTCATACACTTCTGAAAAACACAGTCTTCCTTGCCATGGTCATAAAGGCTTGCTTGACTTGCTGATTCCTTAGACTGTAAATAAAAGGGTTCAGCATGGGGGCCACTGAGGTATTGAGCACAGCAACTCCCTTGCTCAAAGACACTCTCTCTTCTGCTGAGGGCTTAATGTACATGAAAATGCAGCTGCCATAAGAGATGGAGATGACAATCATGTGGGAGGAGCAGGTGGAAAAGGCTTTTGTCCTCTGACTACTAGAAGGAATCTTCAAGATGGTTCTGATGATATATATGTAGGACAGAAATATTAATGCCAAAGTGAACATTAGAGTAAACACAGCACAGAAAAATCCCATCTTCTCTAGGAACTTTGTGTCTGAACAGGAAAGTTGCAGAAGAGGGAAATAATCGCAGGTATAATGGTCAATGATATTAGACTTGCAGTAATCAAGCTGCAGGAGCAGCATGAGTGCAGGGAAGATGATTAAGAAAGAAATCAGCCAGCAAGCAAAGACCAGCACTGTGCAGACTTTTCGACTCATGATGGTCAGGTAATGCAGTGGCTTGCAGATGGCAATGTAGCGATCATATGACATGGCGGCCAGAAGGTAAAATTCAGTGACTCCCAAGAGAATGAAGAAAAATAACTGAGCTATGCAGTCATTATAGGAAATGGCTTTGTCCCCTGAGGCAATGGTGGCCAGGAACTTTGGTATAGTGACAGTTGTGAAGGAAACTTCTAATAAGGAGAAATTCCTTAGGAAGAAGTACATGGGGGTCTGGAGGTGGGAATCCAGCAAGGTCAGGGTGATGATGGTCAGGTTCCCAGTGATGCTGAGCATGTAGGTGATGAAGAGAAAGACAAAGATCACAACCTGGAGCTTCGGGTCATCCGACAATCCCAGAAGGATAAACTCACTTACGTCTGTGTGGTTTTTCATTCTACAGTTGCTTTCTTTGTTTTATTTCACTTTGTTTTGTTCCTCCTGCTAGACCTATAGAAAAATATGCAAAGAACCAACTTGGACTCAGGATGAGTAAATATCTAAATATGGAGCTGCAATCGTGCTGAGATAGTTGTTGTTTCTACCTTCAGGGGAAATTTCAAGTCACTTCAGGTGAACAATATTCCATAACTCTCCACCTCCTTCACTGAAAGAAATCATTTAGTTATGGTAGTCTGAAAAACAGTTTAATATCAAAATATAATAAAATAGCATATCACCTCAATTAGAACATCTATAATAAATATTTAGATGGCAAGGTGAAGATAAAGAACAATGCATACAGTGTTTGTGAGGATGAAAAATAAAATAATTATTATGGAGAATAGAATGGACATTTTAAAAACATTATATATAAAACTACCACAAAATTCAGTAATCATATTCCAAGCTATATATTTAAAGTAATGATCAGAAATGTATCTAGACAGTAAAACAGGAAGTGGGGAAATGACTGGAAGCAGAGAGGAACTGGTCCAGCTAAAAGAGGAATTTATCTACTAAAAGAGATTTCTCTGGTCAGACCGCTTGCAAGATTTTGGGTGGATACTTACTTGGAACAGAGCTGTAAAGCCTTTGCCCCTATAAAGCACAGATCACACATCAAATCCAGAAGAAGCAGAAGCAGAAGAAGGAGAAGAAGAAGGAGGAAGAGGAGGAGGAAGAGGAGGAAGAAGAGAAGCAACAGCAGCGGAGGAGGAGGAAGAGGAGGAAGGAGGAGGAGGAGGAGGAGGAAGAGGAGGAGGAGGAGAAGGAGGAGGAGGACAATGACGACAACAATGAAGAAGAACAACAACAACTTGGATATTGGATATACTCTCTCCGACAGGCTCATATTGAATGAATTTCCTTTCTCCTTTACATAGTCAATTTGAATTCTTATTAATTCATCGAGGATGGGTGATCAAAGCAGAGGAACCAATCTGGCTCCTGTGATCCAGTAGCATGAGTGTTTTGCTTTTCATTAAAAAAATATTGAATGACACTGATGCAGATACAGATATAGGAAAAACTAGAAATAGCTAGCATTGAATACAAGCACTAGTCTCCCTCTGTAATCCACTTCCTCATCTTATGAATGTACAATTTCTTTTCTATGTACAAATAAATCTTATAGGACAATTCTGAGTAATAAAAAATTGATATATGCGAAGAACTTGAAAATCACATACACATACTATGATTATGTGTGGAAGCATGTATTGACATCCAACTCCTTCTTTCTTACCTCCTTCCTTGTTTGCACAGCACCAGGACTCATGCTCATTGCACACAAGCTGCAAGAACCTTACATACATTGTTTTAACCTACCACATTTAGACTATGCTGCCTCTCCTGCAAACTCTACCATTACTTGGTACATTTGTAAAAGATTGTACAGGACTTTGTCATCCAAGCCATTTCTACATATTTTAATGACTAATATAATTTTAATTTAAAAGGAAGTTTGTTAAGCTGATCTTGTTTGTTACTGAATTTTTTGTTACCATCATATGTCAGACATGCTATACTCTAATCTGTATATTACTCAGATTTTGCTTTTGTTTTATAAGATGTATTTTTCAATTACTTTATAAGATGTACTTAGTTCAACTTCTGTATATTGAATACATTTAAAATACAGAATATGTAACAGAGTCTACATTTAATTTATAAATTTAAACTAACCTTCATTAAGTATTATTTCTAACTCACTTTTTTTATTATCTATACAATTGTGCGTGTGTGTGTGTGTGTGTGTGTGTGTGTGTGTGTGTGTGTTTAGAACCACAGGTTAATTAGGGAACCATCATGGACCACCTCCACCTCCTCCTTGTTTACTCTGCCCCGGGATTCACAGGCTCCTCCCTACCAGGACCAGAAACGCAGGCCGCCCCCGCTTCCGCCTGCCGTCTATATATGGGGTCTAGGATCCGAACTCAAGACCTTCTGCCTGCAAGGCAGAAGCTTAACCTCTGAGCCATCTATCCAGTCCCTCTAACTTACTTTTTTAACATGTCAATAAAATTTACCATTTAACTTACTTTATCTCCAGTAGCATCCTTCTTTTCCTCTTTTTTAATTAATACAGTTTATTCTTTGACAATTTTTACATATATGCAATGTATTCTCATTTCTTTCTTTGTACCCTTTCACCCATGCTGAACATTCTTCGTTTTCCCAACAAATTTATTTCTCATATTTATGACTTTGGTTTGGTATGAAGTAATGTAGGAAAAACTGTGAGAAAACATCTTAATAGGTATTGGAATAATTCATAAGAATATCTCCAAAGTGAACATTTCTGTAGTCAATCTTTTAAGACGGAAAAACAGATTTAAAGAAATTCCAATAGGAATTGGTATGAGCAAATTATTCAATATTCAAAATGGGTGTTATACTATGCTTTTATTTAAATTATTTATGGAAATTCAATTGATTGTATTCATTTGACAACATAAAATGGGCTCGATACAAATTATAAGCATCCCTAGATTCCTAGAATCTTAAATTATTTCAAGATTTAGCCAACTTGAGAAGAAGATTATCTCAAAGCATTTAACTCACTTTTCCAGCTTGTCTTTCAGAGCATAGGCCCATATTTTTTCTCATCTCCTTTCACTCATTTCATCAAAATCACTTATTACTTACCTCCTGAAGAATCTGAGACATTCCTTGAACAATTCAAATTAAAGATTCACAATGATAATTAATATGTATAAATGTGATGACTGACATTTATCTTCCTGGTTTACCTTATGAAAACATCATACCCTGCTCTTCCTAAATCTCAACCATCAAGTAAATAATCAATGACCTTCCAAACAAACTATTTAAGACATGGACGGTTTGTATCATTCCCATTGTGGGGGTAGAATTCTGTTAAGAATATATTAGATTTGAAGAGTGAAAGGATATTTCTCTGAGAGAATAAGATTAAACATTTTGCTTCTAATTTACTTCTGGTTTGTGTGTGTGTGCACGTGTGAGTGTGTGTGTGTGTGTGTGTGTGTGATATGTATAGGTACAAGTACACATGTCTGTATGTACATGCATGTGTTTGTGTGCTTGAGTAATTAATATTTTATGAGTTTGTGTGCTTGGGTAATTAATATTTTATGATGCACAGGATAAACTTTTTCCATTAGTAGTGCCCTAGCTTTGAAAGCTCAATTGTTTCAATTTTTTCTATATTTACACAAATTTTTCTTCTTTATTGAAAGCTCATTAGACAGAGGCCATTAAAAAATTGTACACTGCTTATCTATAAACAAATTATTTTATTGATCATATTGCCCTTATTCTTATTTTTTTAATTTTAAAGAGTTGTTCAGAATTTAGGTTAATACATGATAGGAAAAGATAGTTAATTCACATTGTGGGTAATATCTATGTTGGCCCCAAATATATAAAATACATTTCTGTCACTGCTCACATATTGGGTCATAATACAAAGATTCTTTTAGAAATTTTTACAGACCTAAAAAAAGCAAAGACTTTTCAAGAGAGAATCCACAGAGTGATCAGACTTACTTTTTTTAACTTTTCTTCAAAAATTTTAATGCTATTCTTCCTAGAGAAATATGAATAATATATTAATTTATTTCAGTAATGTTGGACAGCTTCAATTGAGGACAGGTCAATTCTCAGCATTAATAATAGTGCTGTATATGGAATCGAATCATGAGAAAGAGAAACATCACACCACATTGAATAATACTATATATAATAAACAGCACCTCTGTTGTTTGTGGTAAATGTCTGCTCAAAATAATATATTTAATTCATTAGCTACTCATTAATAACAAACACATAAAAAGAAAATGCAATGAATTGAAAATAAAATCATAACCACTAATTCAAGACACCATTAATTTCATCTTTAGAAAATTATGAGGCCAGTGTAATATCACACAAGGATTGTGAGTTTGCCTTTAAAGAGATCTAGTTTAAAAATCCATAAGGCCATTGAATAGATTTGTGACTTGAATTAATTTCTTTAATCTGCAGTTTATCTCTTCAAAATATAATTGAAATTCCTATATTTTTGAAAAGTAAATGAAATGGCATAAATACTTATGCTCCATTAATTGTGCAACATAGACTCTGTTTATTTACTATATTTTTCTATAAGTTGGAGCTAATTTTCAACCTTTGGTAGTATACTAATAGTCGCTGTAATTTATTAAAGGTATTATTTTTCCAGTGACTAAAAGTTTGCATAGTTTTCCTCATTTAACCCTATGTCACATTTGTGAAATTTTTGTTCTTTTTCTCAAATAAAGCATTGATACCTAGTGAAATTCTGTTATTTTCATTAATTCATGAAGCTAGCAAATATCAGCTATCTTCAGACTATCTACGATTAAAGAATATTTCCTTAAAATAGAATTACACATCCCATAATATATTAAAAGAAAGATGCAAAGATAATGCTTTTTGTTTTAATCAATGGGAAATGTACAATTGATACCACAAAATATACTAGCCACTTTTCAAAATGCCACATTTTAAAAATATAATCCCAATGAATCTTGGCTAAATTATATAAAATTGAACTTTGGATAGAAATCAACGGAGAAATTTGAGAAGTTTACATTGTTTTCTGTATGTCTAACTTACCTCTTATTTTCATGTAGTTTTGCCAATATTGAGAACTGCTAGAACAGCGACAATATCAGCCATTACCATGGCTGTGATCAATGAAAATCATTTCTTACACTATTCTCTCCCTCTTCCAGGTAACTAGTTTGTGTTTTATTGTACTTTTTTCTTGCCCAGAGTGGGGGTATTTCTTTGACTGTACAGTGTGAAGGAAGGGCAAAAAGTTAGGCATAGAATCACCCTCTGAAGTTATTTTAAAGCCATCTTTGTTTATTCATATATTTTATATATCATGAAGTATTTAAAGTTTTATTCATTCTTTCTGCTGTTGACTCAAGGGACTAATTCAGTGAATTGAAATTGCCAGAAGAGAAATATACACAAAACACAAAGGAATATAAAACATAATGGCATTTTTATCAAAATTGGTAAAGGAAACTTGGGAGACATTGTCCAGTGAGACAGAGAAGAAAATAATAACAGGCAAATAACAACACAAGTATGAGATGATTTTTTTCCTTTGGCATGATGTTTTGAGACAGAGATAACAACCAAATACAGAAGTTTTATTTTCATTTCCAATGGACCTCGACCCAATGTTCCATAACATTTTCCAACTTGGAAATCTTGTACACACATATAAGAATATTCAAAAGCAATTGTTCCCAGTATAATTTTAGGAGTTCCTTTCTTGAGCAGACCATAATTGTAGAGTCGTGCTCATGTAAAACTACCTTTAAAAGTCCACTAAAAAATGTGCACAAATTTACCAAATACTATCAAAAAAAATTAGAGTAAGACTAGGGTTTCTACTTGTTTTCCAGCTTACTTTTAAATAGACCAGTATGGTTACTGGTTACTGTCAATCAATAACCTCAGTCAAGCATCCAGCTTTGGGGGGGGGGTGGCCTGCGTTTCTGGTCCTGGTAGGGCGGAGCCTGTGAATCCCCTGGGCAGCGTAAACAAGGAGGAAATGGAGGTGGTCCATGATGGTTCCTGAATTCCTCCGTGGTTCTACACACACACACACACACACACACACACACACACACACACATACAACTGAATAAATAAGAAATAAAAAAAATTTTTTAAATGAATGTATTGATTTTTTCATTTACTTATGAAAATTAGATCAACAAAATGTAAAAATATGGGACATTCCTAATTCAAAAGATGGCACAGAATAAGTGCTTTATAGAGCAGTTACTATTGTTAAGGACATTCTTATTAAATTTCCATATTAAATAATAATAATGGTACCTACATAAATAAACATCTTTTCCACAGAATTCTAAATACCAGATAAGAAAACCATAAAAATAGAGTTAACACATAATTTGAGCACATAGAAAGCAAAAACTATTGTGAATTTCAAATTATTTGAAAGTAGAAAAGTATCTATGTCTGTTTGATGAATGTGAGGAATTAGATAATGTGCATAGCATGATAATAATGTTCATATTTAATATATTTCATAAATACTGTCATGTTAGTAACAATGTATATTTATTGATACAGTGTTTACCCTCTGTTGCAGTTCGCCTGCATGGTTGCTGATAAATGATCATCAAACACCTTAAGGGAACAAGGAGTTTATTTCCTTACAACAGTCTGGTTACAGTTCTCAATCCAGCTTCATGGGAAAGCATGCACCAACACCAGGGCCCATCTCTACATAATGGCTGAGAGAGGGAGAATCCTTACTTGCCACACCAGCATGTCTGGCCAAGTGTACAAGGTCTGTATTTTATCCCAGGGCCTAATTCCACCTACCATGGGCTGGGCCTTCCCCATCAGCTAGACAATCTCCTGCAGGTTTGCTCTGGGCTTAACACAACCACAGATTCTCTACAAATGTGCCCTGAGCTCAAACCCTCAACTGTCAAGTTGACACTTCTGCCTAACTATTTTGACATAATAGGGTATGATATGTTTTTATTATTAGGAATCAGCAAAATAATTTATCTTTTTTAATTTTTTTTGTTTATTTGCTGTGAGAGAGGAAAAGAGAGAGAGAGAGTGTGTGTGTGTGTGTGAGGGCACTGTGTGTCCCTTTGGAGGGCCAAGAGTTGCCACAGACTAGGCACCACCTGGATCCAGGTTCCCTCTACTAGGTAAGACAAGGAGTCTGCAAATGAGGAATAGACACAGGCAACTCCAGGCTGAGTGAATCTGAACCCATTTTATTAAAGTTTTGTAATAGGATTTATACTAGAAAATTTTAGGGCAAAGAATGTGTTGCTGCACCTGCTAACAGAGGAAAACAGACAGATACCCTCTCAGTCTCCTGTGTTCAGCAATAATAAACAATTTTTAAGTACTTAACCCATCGTTTGAGGAAAAGACACAAACAAGTCCTTATTACATATTAACAGGCTCCATTCCAGTTCTCCAAATCTATCTTTATTACAATGCCCCACCAAACAGCCACAGGGTCTAAGTCCACATTGTTGTCATTGTATTAACAGAGATTGCATTTGAGATTTAGTTTAAGTACACAGAGGTTGAGCTCCTTTTTAATTCCTCTATAGAATTTGGATTTTAAAAGGGAGCATGTTTTTAACTATGTGTGTGCTACATCTATTCTATATTCCTGTAACTGGTAAAGGTGAATCTGTTGGAGGGGGCATACCTTAATTTTTCCTTTTGGAGGACACCAAATTCTGGCTGCTATCATATAAGCTGGCCTATATTAGGTCATAATGGTAGGAACTATATTAGGATTTATTTTATTTCTATTTTCTATTAACTTATGTGCTCTATAATAAATAGTTGTATACTGATTCTAGTGAACAGAGGGTGACTTCTGGAATCATCCTGGATTGCATCTATCTCTTTTTGCTTTGCTCTGGGATTTCCCAGCTTCTGCCCATCAGAGCCAGAAGTGCAAGCAGCTGCCCTTTCTGCCTGGCATTTTTAAGTGGGACCTGGGATCAGGAACTCTGGATCATCTACTTGCAAGGCACAGTCTTAACTACTGAGCCATCTCTCCAGCTCCTAATTTATCTTTTAAAACAACTAGTTTTCTATTCAGAATTGCAAATGAAACTGGGAGCTGTCTCAGGCCTATGTTACCAACCACTTGAAAGGATTAAGTATAAAAAATGAGAGATTAGCAGACTCAGGGGAACACTGAAAATGAAAGGAGATCTAAGATTCAGTATTAAGGCAGCTGTGAACTCAGGAGACAATAACAGAGGATAATTAAAATTTCATTTTTCCTTTATTGAATCATTCCAATAATATTTGTCCAGGTTACCATGCACTCATTTGTTTCTATAAAGCACTACTTTATGAATCAAGTCCTTGAAAGCTTGTATTACTTGCTGGTTCCTCAAAGTGTAAATAAAAGGGTTCAACATGGGAGCAATTGAAGTGTTGAGGACAGCTACTCCTTTGGTCAGGGATGCCCTTTCATTTGCAGAAGGCTTCACATAGATAAATATACAACAACCATAAGAGATGGAGAGGACCATCATGTGAGAGGAACAGGTGGAAAAAGCCTTTTTTCTCTGACTAGCAGATGGAATTCTCACAATGGTGTTGATGATGCAGATGTAGGACAGAATGACCAATGCCAAGGTGAACAGCAGAGTAACAAAGGCAAAGTAGAAGCCAATCCTCTCCAGGAGCCATGTATCTGAGCACGAGAGCTGCAAAATGGGGAAGTAGTCACAAGAGAAGTGATCGATGACATTGGAAGCACAGAAATCTAACTTGAGGAGGAGCATGAGAGGTGGGAAAATGGTGAGAAACCCCGCCAGCCAGGATGTGAGCACAAGAAGTAAGCAGACTCTCTGGTTCATGATGATGGTGTAATGCAGCGGCTTGCAGATGGCAACATACCGATCATAAGACATGGCAGTCAGAAGAAAGAACTCAGACACTCCCATGGAGATGAAGAAAAATAACTGAGCCAAGCAGTTGTTGTAAGGAATGGTCTTTTCTTTGGTAATGATTGACCCCAAAAATCTGGGGATGGAAACACTGGTGAATATGATTTCTAAGAAGGAGAAATTCCGGAGGAAGAAATACATAGGAGTCTTAAGACGAGAGTCTAGCAAGCTGAGAGTGATGATAATTAAGTTTCCAGTGATACTTAATATGTAAGTTATAAATAGAAAAATAAAAATTACAACTTGAAGCTCTGGATTGTCTGATATGCCCAACAGCACAAACTCTGTAATCACAGTGTGGTTTCTCATCACTATGAGAAACCCTTTATGGAAAAAAAAAGAATTAATTTAATGCAATTATGTTGAAATTTTTCACTATTGGCATCTCTATCTTCAGTGAAATGGTGCAATGGCTGATTTGCCAATAAGAATTATTAGTTCCTATCAAAAGAGAAAATATATATATATATATAGTTACTTAAGAGAAAAAAATGTAAGTTACTAAGTAACATTCATAAGAAAGATGAGCAGTCGGTTTTCGGAAGGTATCCTGATCTATGTATATGTGAAATGCTAATGGATTTTGGAAAAAACTCAAAAATGTCAAAACAGATAGATGCAGTCGTCAACGTGGTGGTTGAAGGTTCAAATTCTGGGCACATATGTAGAGAATTAGCTGTTAAGCCCAGAATGAACTTGTAGAAAATGGTCTAGTCGACAGGGAAGGGCCACCATGGGGTGGATGGGACTAGTCCCCAGGAAGGTGAATAAGATGGAGGGAACAGGTTGAGAAAGCTGGTATCCTTTGATATACTTAGCCAGATATGCTGGTCTGGCAAGTGAGGAGCAACCCTCTCTCAGCCATTATGTGGATATGGTGTGTCCAGTCCCCTTGACCTTGGCACTGGTGTGGGCTCTCCTGCCAAGCTGGACAAGGAACTGTAAAAAATAAAACTCTTTGTTCCATTTAAAAAAAAAAAAAGAGAAAAAAATGTATTTACAGACACATGCTTAAAATCCCCTCATCATTAATTTTACATAAAACATACATATACTCAAAATTTCTGTGTGTACCATGCATTTTTAAATTACATTCTGCAATAGCATTTATTAACTTCACCACAAGTTGGAATAATCAAACATTTTCCAATACACAAGACTGTATTGTTTTAGGACTTATGTATCAAATATTTATTGTTAATTCTAATGTCATTTGCTGACTTACAGAGCGTATTAGTAAAATTTATACTATAATAATGCACGTTAGTTATAATACTCTTTATTCTTAATATATATTATTTTAAATATAACCACAAAAACATATATGTTTCTAATCACAAAAATGTGACTAGATTTGTCTAGAAGTTATAAAAGAGTAAATGATAGAGGTTATTAATATAATACTACAGCATGCTGCTGTGTTTACATTATTTTTTCCTGTTATTTAAATTAACCAGAAACTTTTTTTATATTCAACTTGTGATTACATATTATTAACTATCAATGTACACCTAATCATCATCACTCTCACCTTGCAAGACTCTCATCTTGACTCATGTATTTCTCAAATCTCAATTCATAGATTTTCCTAAGAAAAAAAAGGAACCCAGAGAAAAAGTTTTTTAATACCAAAATTTAGCACTGAAACCCTCCTAAAAACTGATTATTCAGAATAAATAAGGTTTTCTGTAATATAGATTTCATTGGAATCATGAAACTCTGAAATATAAAGTATATGACTTCCACCCGTCTTGTTCTCTTCTAGTCCTTAGCAAGCAACCTTTTGTCTATGGCTTAAATCCTCAGATATGTGGTATCACTGGTTTTCTAGAGCAGGTGACAGACAACTTACCAGGAGGTAATTATTGAAACTCATAATGGGCATTTCTCTTTTTTCACTGACCATTGCTTTTCTCTATGAATATATATACATATATATGTGTAGTTAAAATGTTATCAAAATAGACGATCAACAGGCAATCTATTATTGTGCTTTTAGAAAATTTGAAATATATCTCAAAATATACACTTAATAGTAATTAATGTATTAGAGTTATAATTTGAGGTACCTTCAATATTTACAATCAAATAAGTTTTTTGAGAATATAAAACATAATTTTGCTATGTTTGATAACACTAACAAAAGACACAATCTTAAATTTTTCTTCAGGTGATACTGTAGTCAATTTTTTTATGTTGAAGTTCACCATTACCTCTCTTACAAAAGAGCATGCTGAATTAAATGAGCAATTTCTAGCAGGCTCAGAAGTAAAACTAAGTTTCTTTGAAATATTTTCTATCATTACATATGAAAAGAAACATGACTACAAACTATACTCTAAAATCTACTGTGGTAAATAGGCAGAATTCTTTAATTTCCAGGAAATATTGGATGGTGAAATATTTCAAATTTCTCTGGTTAAGGTAAAGATTGACTCCAAAAATATAGCACAACTTTACCTTCTCTTATCTCTCTAAATCCCTGAGAAATTAGACTGGAGAAAGGAGGAATGTGAGCAGACATTAGTTCAATAGATCTAGTGATGTCACAAAATATTCTTCTGGAAAGCTAAGCAATATAGGTAGATAAAGGCAAAAATGTACCAATCAGGTGATATAAACGGCCTGGTTTCCCTTTAGCCAAACTTAATTTTCCTAATAAGCATACAAACTACTCTATTCTTAGAAGATAATTTATTCTCAATTCCCTTGGGATTGCTTAAATTCAGGACCAAACTATTACAAAGATAGCCCCTTTCTGAGGGTACTACCCATATTTTATCTATTTTGTTTATTTATATATCTACACAGCATACAGATTTACTAGCTAAAAATAATTTTAATAGCTTTAAAAATAAAAACCTATACACTATTGGTGAGCATAAAATGGTTTACCCACTGAGAAAGTCAGTACACAGGTTTCTCAGAAGCTAAAAACAAAACTGTCACACCAACCATATCATTATTGAGCATACATACAAAATATTCTAGATCCTACCACGAAGACCCATGTTCATTCCTGCTCTAGTCACAACACTCATGACATGGAAGAGCCTACATGTCCATCAACAGATGAATGGATATAGACTATGTGATAAATACACAATGAGATTTTATTTAACTATAAAGAAAATAAAAATTGTGAAATTTGCAAGAAAGTTATTAATATGGAAATTATGCAATCAAGGCTCAAAAAGACAAAAACACCACATGTTCTCTCTAATGTTTAGACCCTGGACTTCAATATTTATATAAGGGTTTATATGTTATTGGGATTATGGGTATTAGAATGAAACTAGAAAAGGGTCTTTGAAAAGAGGAAAAATAGGTTTCAATAAAAATAAAGATTATAATAGAATTGGTGTGACATTAAAATGGAAAGGGGTCCACTGGAGGTGGAAAAGGTGTAAGTAGAGGTTGAAGATGAGATAAAAGAGGTGGAGAAGAGACTCAAAAAACAATTAATTTGCATGCTAATTTTTTAAATTAAAAAATTTCAAACAACACACTTTGAATTTTATTTATTTATGTTTTGTTTTTACAGTAATATGATAATGTTAGGATATTAAAGTGTCTCATCAGCATATAGGGACATATGGGATGGCCGTTAAGTCTTCAACTCAGCTTCCACTTCCCTTAAATCTTTAAATTAACTAGTCATCAAATATTATAATATGTTCTACCAGTTATTTTTCTCTGCAATTATCCAGGAGCAAGTCATATCTACCATTAGAAAGAATTTTTTCTTTATGCCCTTTTCCAATTTTTGCAGACACATAAATACTATGCAATCTTACTACATGAAATATCCTAGGGATTTTGTTTTTTCTTCTTATCCAGCTAATACTGGTAATGAGTATTTTTCCTTTTATCATTCTGTAAAAGTTGCAAAGAGTAGCAGAAGAGCACTGTATATTTGTAATATAATAGTGTACTTAGAGCATAGTGAGTTTATTAATATATATTGTTTGTAAAGTTTCATATTTTGTAAAGTTTTGTATTTTCTTTTTTTTTTTCATCTATTGGTATTTCTTTTTTTTATTTTTCTGCTCATACAAATGTAATAGGTACCCCTGTCCCCTCCCTCCCTGCACCCCTCCCTGAACCTCCCTGCTCCCTCCCCCCTTTTCCCCTTCCTTTCCTCCCTCTCTCTCTTTCTCCCAGTGCCCCCTTCCCCATCTCTGAAGCATCCTTTAATAAGAGATGTTGAGCATGATTTACTACTTGTTTTTCATATCCATGCAAGTGTTTAGTTTCTGTCATTTTTTACTGTATTTATTAGATGATAGTTTGTATATTAATGAGTAATGCTTTTTAAATTTTAGTTTAGGGTAGAAATTCAAAGTAAGGGGTCTCACTACAGAATTTTCATAATGTATCATTACATATCTCTTCATTCATTCTCCTCCCATTGACTTCCCTCATACATTTTGTCCCACTCTTCAGTATTTTCCTCTGAACAAATACCCACCATTTTGTCCAAGACTATCAAGATCACACCTGTGGACTGTTGATATTCCCTCAGAAACAGGGGAACTAAGAGGGACTAGAATATATGAGCCAACCCAGGTATCCTCACACATGCCTGCACATGTGAGTACTGGTAGGGGCTAGAATATTGGTGTGCCTATGTACATGGCCACGCACATGCCCTCACATATGAGATTGAAAACCCCAGAGTATATAAACTGAGGAAGATTAATTGAAGGGGTTCCTTCTATGTAGTCATAAGTACACCCAGCCATTCTGTGGTGTCCTGACTTTGAATGGTCCCTGCTCTGTTAGTAACCCCTATCCCTTAATTCTATAAGTAAACTCGCTTGTTCCTCAAGTCAGAGCGTGGCTGCAATCATTACTTTGGTCTGTCAAGGAATTCCTATCTGGGCTATAAAGACAGTTGTAAAGATGGACATGTGTGCAGGTAGAGAGTAACCATCCTGCAAATGGAACACTGACCCCTTCCCCTCACTGCTGTGTTCTACTCCCATTCTTCTATCTACCTTTGAGTCTCCTTTTATACTAAGATCTTCATTTAAACATTCTTTTGTCTTTGGTTAAGAGGTGACCTTGGGTACCAATCAGGCTGCAGCCAAGGGCAATGAAGGAAAAGCAAAGCTGAAAACAATAACAAGCCATAATTCAGAACACCAAAAACCCTACATTATTCACCTGGAACCAGACCAGCCAAATCTCTCCCCATCCTAATGCTCAGAGAACCTTGTGGAAGAGGGGCGGCAAGATCGTAAGAGCCTAAAGATGGGGAGGATCAACAATATACAAGATACTCCACACAAGTTAGGGCTGCAGAAGCCATGTGGTCATGTGTGATGTCTCCCTTGGAAAAATCTTCACACTATGCCTGTTCCCTTCTTTTACCCAGATAACACACACACACACACACACCAGCTCAATTATTCTTTACCATTTACCTTAACATCTCTTCCTCCCCTCCATTCTTAGGGTTTGGCAGGATTAATATTGTGAAAATGGCCATCCCACCAAAAGCAACCTACAAATTTAATACAATCCCAATCAAAAGACCAACTCATTTTTTCAAAGAAATGGGAAAAACTATATTAAAATTCTTATGGGAATACAAAAGTCCCTGGATAATCAAAGCACTCCTAACCAAAAAGAAAATAATTGGAAATATCACTGTACCTTATTTCAACTTACACTGTAGCATTATAATAATAATTAAAAGCATGGGATTGTCATAAAATTGCATAGGGATCAATGGAATAGAATAGAGGACACAGATATAAATCTACACAGTTACAACCCCTGACAAAGAAGCCAAAAATACACACACATACACACACACACACACACACACACACACACACACACACACACACTATTTAGGGAAAAGTGTCTTCAAGAAATTATATTAGGAAAACTAGATATCTACATTTGAAAGAATGAAACTAGATCCTTCACTTTTATACTGTACAAAAGCAATTCCAAATGGATAAAAGACCTCAAAGTGAGATCTGAAACTACTTTTTTATTACGCATCTATATTATTTTTGCTTAATCATACAAGCTTAATAGTTAACCCCCTCCTTTCCCTCTCCCCTCCCTTCACTCCAGGTCCTCCATTGCACTCTCCCCCTTCCCCTTCCCTCCCTCTTTCCAAGTGCCTACCACTTCCTCCCTCCCATCCCCCAGAGCATCCAATTCCATGGGCACTAAACTTCCCTGTGAGTCCTCTACCTTACTGAAGGTTCAAGACTCAGACGCATAACTTGGGGACCCTTCTTGGGCTGCCTGCTAGCACGGAAACGCTTTTTTATATACATTTTTATTATTATTTCCACTCATACAAACTTAATAGGTACACTAGTTCCCTCCCTCCCTCCTCCTCCCCCTGAACCCCCTGCTCCCCATCCCATCACTCCTCCCTCCCCATCCCCCAGTGCCTCCTGCCCCAATTTCCAGAGAGTCCTTTATTGTGCATGCCTGACTCACCTCTGGGCCCTCCTCTCCGATGACATACAAGGACCCAGTGGCATTTTCCTGAACGATTTCCCATGTTCCCCTTAAGCATAGGAACACTACTGTGGCTGTCAATCCCTTGCCTCCAAGGATCCTGGTGCCTTTAGCAAATGCTAGACTTTGTGAGGTCAATAGTGTGTTGGACGATGCGCAAGGCATGCAAAGTCCAATTATGATTGCTTCGGCCCTAACTTGTGTGGAGAATCTTGCAAATCATTGCTCCTCCCATCCTTGTGTTCTTACACCCCCTCTTCCGAAAATGTCCAATGCTTCATGATGGGGAGAGATTGGTCTGGCCTAGTTCTAGGTGTTTGACATAGAGTCTCTGAAGTTCTGGATTGTGGTTTGTTGATTTTCTTTTGCAGTTTTCCTGCTCCTGCAATGCCCTTCACTCCATCCTGATGGGCACTGTATGTCACCCCCGGACCAGAGACAAAAAGCTGTTAAACTGGAGTCTTGTTATAAAAGCATATTCAAGGGTAGATGTAATAAAAGTAGGAAATCTCAGTGAGGGAGGGGTCAATCACCCATTTGGAAAATGATTACTTTTTATCTGCCAGACTATAGGCCCTCCCCTTCTGGTGAGATCATACCCCCTCAGTTGTAAATGATCAGGAACGAACGTCTGTGAACTTAACCAGGTGTCACATTACTTACTTGCAGTCCTTGATGGAGGCCTATTTTCTCTGCTGTAACATGGTCCCCTCTCTCCTTGTTTCTGGTGTGGCCCTCCAACCCCATCCCTCCTGTTCATAATCCTTGCAATTACTGTAGGTAATACATAGATTTATCTATGAGTGTCTCAAATTGGGCTGGGTGGGTTTGGTACTAGGAGCCATCTATTAGGGAGTACATATGGCGCTTAATTTTCTGGGTTTGGGATACTTCACTTAATATAATTGTTTCTAATGGTATCCATTTCCCGGCAAATTCCATTAATTCATCATTTTTGATGGCTGAGTAGTACTCCATTGCATAGATGTACCACCTTTTCCTTATCCACTCGTCAACTGTTGGACATTTGGGTTGATAACATGACTTTGCTATTGTAAACAGTGCTGCTATGAACATGGCCGTGCTTGTGCTATCGAGGTGAACCTCTGCTGTATGGGGGGGTTATTCCCAAAAGTGGAATTGCAGAGTCATATGGCATTTCAATCTTTAATTTCTTTAAGAATCTCCAGACGGCTCGCCAGAGTGGCTGTATGAGCCTGCATTCCCACCAGCAATGTAGGAGAGTTCCCCTCTCTCCACATCCTCTCCAACATTTGTTGTTGTTTGTATTGTGGATTTTTGCCATCCTGACCGGGGTGAGATGATATCGCAGGGAAGTTTTGATTTGCATTTCCCTGATGGCTAACGATATGGAACATTTTTTAAGATATTTGTTAGACACTTTAATTTCATCCCTGGTAAAGTTTCTTTTAAGTTCCAGGGCCCATTTTTTAATTGGGCCATTGGTTTCCTTGGTGTTTAGTTTTCTAAGTTCTCTGTGCACTCTGGACAGTAGAACTCTATCAGATATGTGGTTAGTGAAGATTTTCTCCCATTCTGTGGGTTGCATTTGAGCTCCTGTTACATTCTCTTTATCTGAACAGAAGCTCTTTAATTTCACAAGATCCCAACTGTTGAGAGTTGATAGCAGTGACTGTGCCATTGGATGTCTGTTTAGGAACTGTTGGCCTAGCCCAATCAGCTCGAGGGAAGTCTCTATCCTTTCAACTACTGGTTTTTATAGTCTCTGGACTTGTATCAAGGTCCTTGATCCATTTGGAATTAATTCTTGTACATGGTGATAAGTATGGGTCCAGCTTTAATCTTCTGCATGTGGAGATCCAGTTTTGCCAGCACCATTTGTTGAAGATGCTATTATTTTTCCATTGGATTCTTTGGGCCCCTTTGTCAAAGACCAAATGGCTGTAATTTTGTGGGCTTATATCTGGGTCTTCAATCCTTATCCATTGATCTGTGTGTCTATTTTGGAGCCAGTACCAGGCTATTTTTATAACTATGGATTTGTAATATAGACTGAGGTTTGGTATGGTAATACCTCCAGCCGTGTTTTTGTTACTCAGGATTGTCTTTGCTATCCTGGGTCTTTTGTGCCTCCATATGAATTTTGAGATTGTTTGGTCAACCTCGTTAAAGCATTGCTTTGGGATTTTAATAGGTATAGCATTGAATGTGTATATTGCCTTTGGTAGGATGGTCATTTTTACGATGTTGATTCTGCCAATCCAGGAACATGGGAGGTCTTTCCACCTTCTGATGTCTTCTGCAATTTCTTTCTTGAGGGTTTTAAAGTTTTCATTGTAAAGGTCTTTTACCTCCTTGGTTAGGTTTATACCAAGGTATTTCATTTTTTTAGGGGCTATAGTAAATGGGATTGTTTCTCTCAAGGCTTTTTCACTTCTTTCATTCTGGGCATATAGGAAGGCCACTGATTTTTGCACATTTATTTTGTATCCTGCCACCCTGCTGAACTTCTCAATTAGTTCCAGGAGCTTCCTGGTGGAGATTTTGGGATCACTCAGGTATAAGATCATGTCATCTGCAAATAGGGATAGCTTGACTTCTGCCTTGCCGATTTGAATTTCTCTTATGTCCCTTTCTTGTCTTATGGCTTCGGCTAAGACTTCAAGTGCAATATTGAATAGAAGTGGTGAGAGTGGACAGCCTTTTCTAGTTCCTGATCGAAGTGGGAATGCTTCCAATTGTTCCCCATTGAGCATAATCCTTGCTGTGGGCTTGTTGTATACAGCTTTTATTATATTGATAAAGGTTCCTTCCATTCCTACTGTCTCTAGCATTTTGATCATAAAAGGCTGTTGGATCTTGTCAAAAGCTTTTTCTGCATCTATCGAGAGTATCATGTGGTCTTGGACTTTGGACTGGTTTACATGATGAATTACATTTATTGATTTGCGTATGTTGAACCAACCTTGTGTGCCGGGGATGAAGCCTACTTGGTCCCCGTGAATGATCTTTTTGATATGTTTTTGAATCCGATTTGCTAAGACTTTGTTGAGAATCTTTGCGTCTGTGTTTATCAGAGAGATCGGCCTATAGTTTTCTTTTTTAAGTGAATCTTTATTAGGTTTTGGGATTAAAACGATATTAGCTTCATAGAAGGAATTTGGTAGTGTTCCTTCCTTTGCTATTTGATGGAACAGTTTAAGGAGTATTGGTGTTATTAACTCCTTAAATGTCTGGTAGATCCTTGTGCTGAATCCATCTGGTCCAGGACATTTTTTGGTGGGAAGATTCGAGATTACTTCTTCAATTTCCTTATATGTTATAGGACTATTTAAATAATTCACAACTTCCTGATTCAATTTAGGTAAGTGGTGTTTACTTAGAAATTCATCCATCTCTTTTGTGTTGTCAAACTTCACAGAGTATAAGTTTTTGAAATATGATGTTATAATTCTCTGGATTTCTTGCATATCCGTAGTGATAACTCCATGTTCATTTCTAATTTTGTTAATTTGGGTTTTCTCTCTCTTGCTTTTGGTTAATTTAGCTAGGGGAATATCAATCTTATTGATTTTTTCAAAGAACCAGCTGTTTGACTGGTTGATTTTTTTTCTATCATTTTCTTAATCTCGATTTCAGATATTTCTCCCCTTATTTTGCTAATCTCCTCTCTTCTACTACTTTTGGGATCAGATTGCTCTAGTTTCTCTAAAGCTTTAAGCTGCATTGGTAAGTTATTTATTTCTGATGTTTCCATTTTTTTGATGTAGGCATTAAGAGCTATGAACTTATCTCTTAGGACAGCTTTCATTGTGTCCCAGAGATTTTGGTAAGTTGTATTTTCATTATCATTCGCTTTCAGGAATTCTTGAATTTCCTTTTTAATTTCTTCCTGAATCCAGTTCTCATTGAGCATCATATTGTTAAGTTTCCAGGAGTTAATGTATTTTCTGTTGTTTGTTGTGTTGTGGATGTCCAGGTTAAGGCTGTGGTGGTCTGATAGGGCACGGATTAGAATTTCAACTTTTTGTATATGTGTAGATTCATTTTGTGGCCCAATATGTGATCTATTTTGGAGAAAGTTCCATGTGCTGCTGAGAAAAATGTGTATTCTTTAATGCGTGGATGAAAAGTTTGATAGAGATCTGTAAGTTTCATTTCTTTCAGGGTTTGATTAAGTTCCAAAGTGTCTCTGTTAAGCTTTTGACCTCTTGATCTATCCCATGTTGAGAGGGCCTTGTAGAAGTCCCCAAGAATTATCGTTTGGGGGTTGATTTCTTGCTTTAGACACTGTAGGGTTTTCTTAATGAATGTGGAGGGGCCCGTATTGGGTGCATATATGTTCAGTATTGTGAAGTCTTTCTGGTGAATTGTACCTGTGACTAAAATGTAGTATCCATCCGTGTCTCCTATGATTTTTTTTATTTGAAGTCCACTTTGTCTGAAAGCATAATTGCTACCCCTGCCTGTTTCCTGGTTCCATTAGCTTGCAAGATTTTGGACTAGCCTTTCATTCTTAGGATGTGCCTATCTTTTGTGGTGAGATGAGTTTCCTGAAGGCAGCAGATTGTTGGACTGTGGTTTTTAATCCAAGTTTGTAATCTGTGTCTCTTAATTGGTGAGTTAATACCATTGACATTTAATGTTATAATGGAGAAATTATTTTTAATTCTGTACATTTTTTATGTTTAGTAGATTTTGTAAGCGTGTTGTTTGTATTTATGTTTTGATGGTATTATATTTCCCTTCTGTCCTCCTGGATACGCTTGTTCTTTTTTTTAAGCTTGAGTATGATTTCTAGCATTTTTTGAAGGCCTGGTTTGGTAGACATGTATCCCTTCAAGTTGTCTTTGTGCTGGAAAACTTTTCTTTCTCCCTCAATCATGACAGATAGTTTTGCCGGGTATATCTGTCTGGGTTGGCATTTTGCTCATTTAATACTTGAAGTATGTCTCTCCAAGCTCTTGCTTTTACTGTTTCCATTGAGTAGTCATTTCTTATTCTAATAGGTTTACCTTTAAAAGTGACTTACTTTTTTACTCTTGAAGCTCTCAGCACCTTTTCTTTGTCTTGAATGTGGAGTGTTTTGACTATTATTTGCTGTGGCGATTTTCTATTTTGGTCATATCTGTTTGGAGTGCAAAATGCCTCTTGTATTTTGATAGGCCTCTCATTCTTTAGTTGTGGGAAGTTTTCATTTATGATGAACTGAAATATTTCCTCAGGTGTGGTATTTTGGGATTCTTGTTAGGCTTCTTCCACGTGTCCCATATGTCTTGAATGTTCCTCTCCAGGAACATTGCTTTAGACGCTGTAGGGTTTTTGGCTTTAACAATCTCTTCCATTGAGCTGGTTAATTCTCCCACTTTGTCTTCAAGATCTGAAATTCTATTTTCTGCCTCATTTGTTCTGCTGATAAGACTCTCTGTTGAGTTTTGGGTTGAAGATAACTTTTCTTTTAGTTCAATTTTAAACTCTGCCTGAGACTGTTTTAACTGCTCTATGCCTATTTTCGTTTCTTGAACTGTTTTTCTCAACTCCTCCAAGTGCCTATTGTGTTCCTGTTCAAAGTGTTTGATACGGTTGTTTAACTCTTCTCGGATTTCCTCTTTCAGAGTATTAATCATGGTAATGATTAATACTCTGAAAGTCGTTATGTTGGGTCTGGCTTTCATGGCTATTTTCTGTGAATTTGTTCTGGTTGGAATCCATCATTATGGGATTAATTCTTTCTGTGGGAGTTTGGTCTTCTTGGGTTTTGTTTCTCGTGGATCTGCACTTTGACTTGGGCATTGTTGTTTTGTTTTTTAGGACCATTCAGTTTCTGTGTGTTTTTCACTGAACTGATGTAGATGGTATTGTTATACTTGCCAGTTATTACTAGTGCTTGCCTTGGATTGGGTATGTTTGTGTATTGTTATTGTTATATCCTAGATGAGGCTATTAGGCTGTTAGATCAGTTAAGTCAGGTTAAGTAACCAGGGGGTGAATATTAGTATGGTAGTGCACTTTTACGATTTAGTATCTTGGTGAAATGTTGGGGTGAGTGGTGTACTCCCTGGAGTTGTATGTTTTTGGGGTGGCTGTATGAGCAATTGATATTAGAAAGGATCAGTAAGGTGAAAAAAAAAAGGTTTACTTATCTTCGGGCTGGATGTGAAGAATCTCGCCCACGTGATATAATGATTGTAGTGGAGTCCACATGTATGGCCTGTGTTCCCTTTGTTCCTTAGAGCTTTGCTTGAGCTTCCTTTGGACTCTATTGAATTCTGAGTAGCAGTGTGTCTTCCGTGGACCACATGCGTAGGTCCCCGGTGGGCGGGAGAGGCAGAGGGTCTGACCTTGATGGCAGAATTCTTCACCTGGGACCTGGGGGGGCGGTGGAGGCGCCCGGGGGCGGGAGGGCGTGGGGGCTGGGCTGGGACGGGCTCTCTCACTCACTCACCTGGGAGCTGGCAGGGGGGCGCGGAGGGCAGAAACTCTTTTATGACTGTTATACCCTTCGATTCTAAAGATCCTACTGTCTGAAGCCTTCTCGCCTGTGATCCGTGATAAACTTTGGGGAGTCGTTGACACGTGAGCCATTGTGCAGGTCAGACAAAGTGCAATCACATTGTGACTATATCCTGCTGCTGCAGCTCTGACTTGTGTGGAGTATCTTGCATATCCTTGGTCCTCCCCATCTTTAGGCTCTTACAATCTTACTGCCCCTTCTTTTTTTTTTTTTTAATATTTTTTAAATTTTTTTTATTATTATTATTTATTCAACTGTGCGCATGTGCGTGTGTATGTGCACACGCGTGTGTGTGTCTGTGTGTGTGTGTATGTGTGTGTGTGTGTGTGTGTGTAGAACCACGGACGAATTCGTGAACCACCATGGACGCCTCCACCTCCTTCTGCCCGGGGATTCACAGGCTCCTCCCTACCAGGACCAGAAGCACAGGCTGCCCCCGCTTCCGCCTGGCGTCTATACGTGGGATCTGGGATCTGAACTCAGGACCTTCTTCCTGCAAGGCGGAGGCTTAACCTCTGAGCCACCTCTCCAGCCCCCTTACCGCCCCTTCTTATGCAAGGTTCCCTGAGCTTTAGGCTGGGGAGAGATTTGGCTAGTCTGGTTCCAGGTAAATAATGTAGGGTCTTTGGTGTTCTGAATCATGGTTTGTTGCTTTCTGTTTTGTTGTTCCTGCACTACCCTTGGCTGCATGCCTTGTTATCGAAAGTCATCTCTTTTGAATATGTCATTAAGTGGGTTTGGAACTAGGATCCAGTTATTAGGGAGTATAAACAGCTTGGCACTGACTCCAAAATAGACACATAGATCAATGGATAAGGGTTGAAGACCCAGATATAAGCCCACCCAATTACAACCATTTGATCTTTGACAAAGGGGTCCAAAAACTTCAATGGAAAAAGAACAGCATCTTCAACAAATGGTGCTGGTAAAACTAGATATCCACATGCAGAAGATTAAAACTGGACCTGTACTTGTCACCAGGCACAAAAATTAATTCCAAATGGATCAAGGACCTTAATACTAATCTAGAGACTATTACCAAAAAAACCCTAATTGAAAGGGTAAGGAACTCTCTCAAGCAGATTGGTCTAGGTGAACAGTTCTTAAACAGAAATCCAATAGCACAGGCACTAGAACCAACACTTAACAAATGGGTCTTATGAAATTAAAGAGCTTCTGTTCAGATAAAGAGTTTGTAAACCAAGTAAAAAAACAACCCATAGAATGGAAAAAAATCTTCACTAATCACATATCTGATAGAGCTTTATTATCCAAAGTGCTCAAAGAACTTAAAAAACTGAACACCAAGAGATAAATAGCTCAAGGCCCCAGAACTCAAAAGAAACTTTTCCAGGGATAAAATCGAAATATCTAACAAATATCTTAAAAAATGCTCCACATCTAGCCATCAAGGAAATGCAAATCAAAACTAACCTGAGATATCATCTCACGTAGGTCAAGATGGTAAAAATCAACAATACAAACAACACCAAATGCTGGCGAGGATGTGGAGAGAAGGAAACCCTCAAATATTGCTGGTGGGAATGCAGCCTATACAATCACTCTGGAGATCAGTATGGCGATTTCTAAAAAAATTAAGGATTGAAATGCCATATGACCCTGCTATACTACTTCTGGGAATACTCCCCCAAAATGCAGAAATTCACTACAGTGATATGAGTACAACCATGTTCATTGTAGCACTATTTACAATAGCAAAGTCATGGAATCAACCCAAATTCCCAACAGTTGATGAATGGATAATGAAAATGTGGTATATTTATACAATGGGATACTACTCAGCCACCAAAAAAGATGAATTAATGAACTTTGCAGGGAAATGGATGGAATTAGAAAAAAATATGAGTGAAATATCCCAGACACAGAAAGTTATATCTGAAACTATTAAAGGGTGAAATAGGGACTACACTTAAATATAAGTGTAGTGAGGTAAGGCCATAGATGAAAACCATCTCAGTAAAATACTTGAAAACTGTACCAGAGGTGGCTCATGGGTTAAACCTCTGCCTCTCAAGTAGAAGGTGCTTAGTTCAGATCTCGGGTCCCATGTAAAAATGTCAGGTGAACAGTCCTGGAAGGCAGAGCCTGGGAAATCCCAGAGAGAAGCCAAAAGGAGAAAGACGCAATCCAGGATGACTCCTGAAGTCAACCTTGGGCCCATACACATGCAGTGCCCTGTGATACACATAAACACACACACAAAAAAATTAAAATACTTGAAAACTGAATTAAAAAAGAATCTTCTCCTTCTTCTATGCCCATATGTATATATTTTTCCTTTTCATGTTTCATATATATGTGATATTATATAATGTCTAATTAATATGCTCTGGCTAAATTTATTCAACATTTTCTTTGTTCCTTTATTATATTTCCATGTATTTATTTTATTAGTTTCATGCCTCATTTACAAAACAAAAACTAACTCTCAACATTCATACATTTATTTCCCTTACTTTGAAAATTGCCAACTAATGAACAGCATCACTTTAATAACTGGGGAAAATGTGGTTCCAGGAATGAATTTTAAAATAAACTAAGATTAAATACTTTGCTGTAGACTCCATATTTTAACTTTTGTACCATACTAATCTCATACCTCAAATAATATATCTTCCAAAGAAACAGTAAAATCAATCTTAAAATAACACAAAGAGTATCTGGTATATTAAGATGGATAAATCCAATTTTCACTTAATTTGAACTATCTGTATTGTTTCTGTAGCCTATAGATTAAATGTCAACAAAATAGAAGCTTAAAATGAGAATATAAAAGGGCTATGATAGATTTCTTTTCAAATCAGTAGCAAGTTAGAATGTAGATAAGAATACTGTTTGCACTTGACTTGGGGAAAGACTATACAAAGTCTGGCAGAGTTCTCCCTCTTTTCTGTAAGAGCGGAAGCTAGATAGAGCTGTCTTTATATGATCTCTGCATCCTCAGAACATAAACTGAACTCAACACAGTATCTAAATACCATTACTGGATGAATAACTGTTAGTGATTATAATCATGCTCAGGTTGTGGAGAGATGTAAAACCTTAAAGACATCTTTTAAAATGTAGATCAACGATACCTTGGACCATTCTAAAAGTGAATCTGAATTTTTCCCCTTTGATAGAAAAAGCGACTTGTCAAGAACTTTGGGTGTGTTACCATTTAGAGACTACGAACTTCTATTACTCCATTTTTAGTTAGAAGTGAAACAGTAGATTGAGGGGAAAAAACTCTTTTTTTTTTTTTTTTTTTTGCTTAGATTTCAAGACACTTCTACCTAGTCTATTTTACATTAGTGTATACTAATTTGGATTACTGTTTAGCATTTGGTATCTTGAGAATCCAATCTCCACAGTGTCTTTTGTTTATTCATTCAGCCAATCCCCTGGGGTCCATTGTAAATAGAACAGATAAAAATTAGGACTGACATGAATTACATTGTTTCTACACAGAAGGCCTCCTCACATTGTCCATTGAGCTATCCAAGACACTATACTGGCCTTCATTTCAGCTACAATTTATCTCAAGTATTAAGTTACTACTTATTTAGATAGATAGATATGATAGTGCAGGACCTTAGATGTACTTGTATTAAAGAATGAATACAAATGAATTAATTATGTCCTTATTATGAAGATTACAGAGGATTTCTACTGTATGGATATTTGGGGGGGGTTGGTTACAAATATAAAATAGAAGACCAACACAATTTCAAAGTTTGTGAAAAATCCCAGAGAAAACTAATAAACCATCCAAAATGGCATTGACTATACCAGTCATATTTAACAAAAATGTAAGTATATTTTTTTCAGAAATTTAATTTTGATTTCAAACTATATGTGTGTTTTACATAAGAAATTTCAATTTTATACATTACTTGCAAATAAAACTAAAGGAAACAATTCTAAAACATATAAATAAAAGAAAAAATTAACACTACAACTCAATAGCTTCATGCAATAATTTTGTACATAATAGCAAAAATATTTTGGGGTCAATGGGACTAAGCAATTTACATGTTATATTGGGAAATTAGGTTACTATAATTTGTACTACTATAGAATCATTTTTGTACATGATTTAAAACAATTTATTTTATGTGTCTTAATTGTAGATAGATAAACTTTCTTAAAATATGTTTGGTTGTGAATGTTATACATAGCAGAGATTAGCATCCATCATATAAAATCAAAAGACAAAAAAGCTGTTTATCATTTGACAACAGAAGGAACACATAATGTAAAAGGAGCTATCTTATCTATAAGAATTTTATAGATGAAACTTGGTGGTAATTCGTTCACCTATTAGACCAGTGGTTTAATCCTGAGAAAATGTTACCTGTTCCATAATATTAATACCTGTAAAGACTACTGAGAGCCAGAGACACTGCACACTTAGGGAAATCACCTGGATACACACCTTATTTAAAGCTTTTCAATAAATTTAAACATGACAAAGCATATGAACCAATTTTGTGCTAAATATGAAAGGATGATAACCTTTAATCCTGAAAGCTTACCTCAGTATTGAACTGTGCCCCTTCACCATCCACCTAAAGAGAATAACTGTGCTGCTGAGAAGTGCTTTATCATGCTGAAAATAGGACATATAACAGAATTTATAGATAACAAAAGCAAAATCAAAGCCAAGAACAGTCTTGCATGAATGTAATCCTAACTCTCAGGGAAATAGGAAAAGGGGATGATGAATTCAAGGCCCAACTAGGCTACGGAGCAAGCCTTTGTCTCAAATCCAAAATAAATTCAGGTCATTTTGTATAAGTAGTGCTTTATATGTAACAGACTAGAGTTGTGATGAGTATGTGGTAAATGAAAATATATCCAAGATGAGCATTTTACATTTTTACAAAAGGTAATTATAGCAGGTAGGTAATGTCCTGGAACACAAACAAAGTTCAACTCAAAGTAACTTCCCACGTGTTACATTCCTCTTATAAATACCAGGAACATAATTCTTTGCACTACTGACCTATCTCCATTGTGTGAAAAAGCTTCCACAGAAGAAGAGAAAGAATTGCTTTAAGGTAGAGAAATGTGTCTAGAAATGGAGGAGAGAAAAATTACAAACAAATCATTCCAGATATTGTACTTCACTGAGAATAAATTTCAAATGTTTACTTGAAAATGCGTTAATCTCAGGAAATTTAATCTCTCTTGCTTTCAGGAAGTGCTCAGAGAGAGAGACTTATATCAAAACACATGAGCATACAATGAAAGAAATTAAGGAGAGATTAATTCATGGGGTAAGAACAGAACTTTTAAAATATTTTATTTTGGGTATTATGAAATCACTTTCTCTAAAGCAATTATTCATTTTAAATATTTAGCATGTATTATTATGTTTTGATAGAATTACAGTGATTTCCACAGTTAAGAAAATATCATATCCATCACCTTCCAGCTATTGTTTTTGCTGCAAGAGCACCTAAAATTCTACTCTCAAAATGAATCTTTATCAATAATGACATTAACTAAACTCATTCTGCTATACATTGTGTCTATAGATTTATTTATTCTCTTTAAGTGTGTGCTCTTGAAGATAACTAGATTATATTACATTATATACTTTATTATATTATGTTATGTTACATATAATATCATAACATACTACAAACATGATATAATATTGAATGTTATTCATCTGCATACACACATCATGCAATAAAGTCCAGTTTCACAAAGATTAACATATTATCATCCTGGCATTCATGGCATCACAGATATATATAACAGACATTATGTTAAGTAAAGTAAGGCAGGGAGAGAGAATAAACCACATTTCTTTATTAGTAAAGTAGATTTCTTCTTTCTTTGTGTATTTATAGAATGTCTTTAGAAACAGAGAAAATCATGAGCAATTCCACAGCAGTCACAGATTTTATTCTTCTTGGACTGACGAGTGACCCACAGTGGCAGGTTGTTCTGTTCGTTTTTCTTCTTGTTACCTACATGCTCAGCGTGACCGGGAATCTGATCATTATCATCCTCACCCTTTCAGATCCACATCTGCAGACACCCATGTATTTCTTCCTGCGGAACTTCTCACTCCTAGAAATATCATTCACATCTGTCTGCATTCCCAGATTCCTTGTCACAATTGTGACAGGAGACAGAACTATTTCCTACAATGGTTGTGTAGCTCAGCTTTTCTTCTTCATCTTCCTAGGAGTGACAGAGTTTTACCTCTTGGCCGCCATGTCCTACGATCGCTATGTGGCCATCTGCAAACCTCTGCATTACACAACCATCATGAGCAGCAGAGTCTGCATTCTTCTTGTCTTCAGCTCCTGGTTTGCAGGATTCCTAGTCATTTTTCCACCAATCATCCTTCTACTGCAGTTAGACTTCTGTGCCTCCAATATAGTTGACCATTTTATCTGTGATGCTTCTCCAATTTTACAGCTTTCTTGCTCAAACACTCACTTTCTGGAACTCATGGCATTTTTTTTAGCTGTAGTAACACTCATGGTCACCTTGACATTAGTTATTCTCTCCTACACAAATATCATCCGGACGATTCTCAGAATTCCTTCTACAAATCAAAGGAAAAAAGCTTTCTCCACTTGTTCCTCGCATATGATAGTTGTCTCCCTGTCTTATGGCAGCTGCATCTTCATGTACATCAAGCCTTCGGCGAGGGAGAGGGTGACTTTAAGCAAAGGAGTAGCTGTGCTCAACACCTCCGTGGCTCCTCTCCTCAATCCCTTCATATACACACTGAGGAACCAACAGGTGAAGCAAGCATTCAAGTCCATGGTCCAGAGGATGCTCTTTTCTTCTAAGACATAGATGTGGCTGTGTGAAAAGTGGACCTCTGAAGATGAGAGTCAGTGAAAACTCTACCCTTCTCTACAGAAATTCATTCTAAATACATCATTTATCTCTTATTCTTCTTGGACTGACGAATGACCCACAGTGGCAGGTTGTTCTGTTCGTTTTTCTTCTTGTTACCTACATGCTCAGCGTGACCAGGAATCTGATCATTATCATCCTCACCCTTTCAGATCCACATCTGCAGACACCCATGTATTTCTTCCTGCGGAACTTCTCACTCCTAGAAATATCATTCACATCTGTCTGCATTCCCAGATTCCTTGTCACAATTGTGACAGGAGACAGAACTCCTCAATTTAGGTATTTATGCTGAGTTACATAGAAAGTATTTGATCTCACCCCTCTGTAGCTGCTTTTTTATGTAAAACGATGGTCTATGTTGCTTCACATGTCAAGGCAAGACTGAATTCATCCATAAAAAAGATTACTGTAAGCTTTTAGCTTGCTGAAAACTACACTCAAATATAAAGTCCAATTTATAGGAAATATATAAAGTGCATATCAAAATGTCTTTATAATTTCTTCAGTATCACAAAAATAACATGCCTCAAAAGATAAAGTAACTATTGAAATATCTCAAATTTAATAGCAAACTATAGCAAAAATATGTACAGATTAAATGGAAATTTAAAATGAATTTCACTGAGATTTTTACATTCATTTTCTGTGAGAAAATGTAATGTGTTATATAGAAAGTATGAAATTTACCTTATTTTCCCCTGTATTATCTCCTAAATATTAAGCTGAAATTTTTCCTGAGTATTCTGATTATGTTTTAAAAGAAAAACCATGAACTTTAAGGGAAATTACTATACTGAACTTGGGTTTAGATTTACTTGACTAGTACAAACACTCATTCATCCTGACATGGAAAGAAAATAATAAAGAATACAGAATGGTATGATGTAAACTTTTATAGAATCTTGGACATCATGACATTTGAATGACAAATGTCAGACTTTCTCTTAACCTACAATGTCTTTTATTTTCTTATTATCTCTTTCAGAGACACTTCCTTCCCCTTTTTCATATTCAAGACAATGACATTCGAAAGTAGCCAAGAACTATGTCAGCCAGGTCCTGTAGTTAATGAGTCCCTCAACTCCAGTGTATCATTAAGAAAATTGATTATCTTGGGACAATACTTATAAGTCTGGCTAGATACAGGGATAGATTATTTGATTTTACTGTCTTGATTTTTACCTTCAAAATGGGTGAATATGGTGAGCTCTATGTATTTACTAAGTCAATAACAGAAAAAACATTCTCACAAGCAGAATATCCTCATGCACTCCTGTTGTGCTTCTTTCCCATTGTGTTCCATGGAATATGGTTTACATTTTATCTCTATCGCATTCTAATATAATGTTATCAGGGTACAAAAACTAAATGAAATTTGTATTGGATTGTTAATTCTTTATTAAGGCAACTTATAAAGAAATATGTATGTTTGCTTTGCAAGAATATAATGAGTGAGAAGTGTGAAAGTGAAAATCCAAAGTACAAAAACACGTGCAAGTTTAAAAGTAATGAATATAAACAGTAGGTAATTAGGAAAGCAAGACAGGAGAGAGAGATTAAAAGAAGCCAAAAATATGGTGCTTTTGATTGACAAACTTATCTGAAGAAGTCAACTGCAATTTGTGACAATTTGGGGGAAAAGACTTGCAAACTGCACCATTGTTTTTGCTTGGATCCATGTATAAAGAAGTATTTTCACTTTTTCTTTTTTCTGTTTTTTGCAAATTTATGAAAATTAAAAAAAACTTGCAAATAAGCTTCATAACCTAGAAATAGTAGGAAAATATTGAGTAATATTATTTGCATGATTGTGATTTATATTTTGTGATAAACTAAATCTTAGTGATTTCAACTTTTTCTTCAGTCAAATGGCTCCTTTGATGATCTCAAGGGAAGTAGAGTTGAGTATGTCATGAATGCATGAAATGCATTTAGGTATTGCTCTGTTTTACAATTTAACACCATAAAATCTGTTATTAAAAGTTGCATCGTATCAGAATTTATACACACAAGCACTTCAACACTATGCATGGCACCATTCACAGGGGAGAGAAATATAAGATGCATGAGTCAGTATGAAGATGCATAAAATCAACTGTTGTAAACAGTGTGATTCTGTAATAATAGTAGTCCTGTTGCTACTGGAATAGGTATAGATGGTGACAGACATCCTTTAACAATCTATTTCTACAGTTCACCCTTCAAGTAATTTATTATTTCAGTAAAAAGTGATTTTTTGCAGTTCTGTATTTTTTTATCATATAAAATATGCATAACAAACAAGATTATGTATTAACAAGATGTTTAAGATGGTTCAACCCGTAAGTGCTTGCTGCATAAACATGAGGATCTAAGACAGACCCCTGGAGCTCATTAATCAGTCAGTCCAGCCAATTATTATGCTTCAGATTCAGTGAGAATCTGGAAATGACTGAGAAAGACAAAGACCTAAAAGATTGAGATTTGAACAAACATTACAGCATGCCACACTAGTTAGCACACCAATAAGGTTACAATACAGTAAGTTACACCTTCAAGGTAAAAAGCAGACTTTCTATCAAAATAGTGATATACATTTCAAGAGTTAAGCCTTTGCCTTTCAAGCAGAAGGTCTTGAGTTCAGATCCCACATCCCACATAGAAACACCAGGAAGAAATGGTAAATGGTGGCAGCTTGTACTTCTAGTCCTGGAAAAGTCCAAAGCAAAACTCCTTTGCCTGGAAAACTTCAGACCAAAGCAAACAAAAGGCATAAACAATCCATAATGATTTCTAAACTCACCCTTGGGTCCTCCCTAGGCACACACAGTATCCTTTGATACACATAGACACATACACACAAAGACACACAGGCAAAAATAAATAATAATAATAATATTTGCAGAAAACAAGGAAATAAGGAAGACAAAAGAAAGACACTGGAATGTATGTAAACTTCCACGGACCCCTTTCTTTTTCAAATTATCATCAGTTAACTAATAAAACATGTTCTGCTTTCAATAAAATTATGAAGCATTACAAAAGGCAATAGGAAACAACCATCTGAAGAGATAAAGCAAGCACTAGCACCAAACGCAGACATAGTCTAGATGTTGGAACTGTGGTAATAAGCTACAAGTGCCAACCTGACAATTGAAGTCTTGAGCTCTGAGCTCTGAGCACATTTGTAAAGAACTAGTAGTTGAGTTAAGCCGCAAGCAACCCTTCAGGAAATTGTCTAATTGATGGAGAAGACCCAGCCCATGGTGGATGGGACTATTCCGTGAGCAGATGGGTAAGATGGAAGGAGCTGATTCAGGAAGTTGACATTGATATACGTGGACAGACATTCCATCTGGCAAGTAAGATTTACCCCTCTCTCTATCCTATGGATATGATGTGCCCATTTCCCTCAGTTTCTGGTGTTGATATGAGCTCTCCTGCAAGTGAGACTAAGAAATGTAACTGGATGATCATAAGCCAGAATAAAATCCCTTATTTTTCCCTTAACCATTGACCACAAATTTATCGGCAATGCACAGGTAACTGGGACAGCACTATCTAACCAACAATTCAATATAACTGTGATTAATATGATAATTAATTCAGCCAGAACTCTGACGGAAAAGACAGTGACAGATGGCAATATAACTAGAAAACATGGAAACCAGGAAAATGAATGAAACAAAAAAAAAGACTAGAAATTAAACTCAATATAAAAATGAAAAATGCCTTTTGGGGTACACTTGTTGATTGGTATGGCAGAGAACAAAGTCAATGATTCCTAACAATAAATTAGTGTAATTATACCAAACTAAAACTTTCAGGGAGAAAGTTTAAAATGGCAGAACAAAACTTGTGAAAATAATGGAGCAATTTCTGAAGTTTAAATTGTGATTAGTTGGAATAATGAAAGGAGAAAGAAAAAAATTTACAAAAATAAAGACTATCAAAATTTTCACAATTGGGGCTAGGGAGATAACTCAGTGGGTAATGCACTTATCATGCAAATCTGATAACCTGAGTCCAGATCTCTAGTACCCATGTGCAGAAGACTGTACTTAGGAGTCCATAATACTAGTGCCATCCATAATACATGGATGCAGGAATATAGGAGATAGGGACAGAAGAAACTCCAGAAGCTTGTAGGCCTATGCAGTGTTGAACAGCAAAGGCAGACTCAGTCTGAAACAAGGTGAAAGGAGGAACTGTTACCTGAGATTGTGCTCTGTTCTTTACACACTCACTATGGCATCCAAATACCCACACTCACACACATAAACATGTACAAACACACACACACGCACACACACGAAAGATTGATTGATTGATTGATTGATTGATTGATTGATTGATTGATTGATTTACTAGTGTGTGTATCAGAGGGCACTGGGTCTCCCTGTGAAGAAACAAGGGTGACTTCGGAATCATCTTCTACCTCCTTTTTGCTTCATGCTGGGGTTTCTTCATGCTGGGGTTTCCCAGGCTCTCTCCCACCAGAGCTGGAAGTGCAGACTGCAGCCTGACATTTTTACATGGGACTTGGAATCCAAACTCAAGTACTTCTGCTTGCGAAGCAGAATCTTTTTTTTAATTTATTTATTATCTTTTACTAGTTATACGAGCTCAATGGGTACTTTGGCCCCTCCTTCTCTTTCCTCCCTCCCTTCCCCTCTCTTGTTCCCCCATCCCACTCCCTGCCGCCTTCCCTTTCTCCACCCCCCCTTTCCTACAACCTACTCTCTTGGTGTTTCCTGCCTGCTCCCTCCCACCCTCCAGAATGTCTGTTTATAAGAGCACTGAATTTCCCTCTGACTTGTCTACACTAGTGAGGGTTCAAGATTCATTGGAATATCTTGGGGTTTTTCTTGGGCCACCAAGGCAGAATCAACCCCTAAGCCATCTCTCCAGCTTCACATATTAAAGATTTTTTTTAAAAAAATCAAAATTAATGACAGAAACTGAAGCATGAATTCAGAAAGCTATAGTATATCAAGCTGAACAGATTTTTTTATTACAACTATGTGTCATATTCAAAATTTTTTAAAAACAGAGAGAGAAAGTCTTAGGGGAAAAATATCAAGAAAAGAGATGACAGCTTATCTAGCCAGAGGTAAAATCACAGCACATTTTTATGAGAAAATATACAAGAAAGAAGAGTGAACTGAAAAGTTTAAAGTTGTTGAAAGAGATAGCTCACTAAGTGGCATTTATTTAATTAAATCTTCAAAAAGATGGAGCAATAAACAATTTCTCAGGCAAACTGACTACCTGAGTTGAGCTCTCTGCACATGCAGAGGTAAGAAAAAAATGCTGGATCTGGCCTTGCAGAAACCAGGGTACGCACACTGACCTGTCACATATATCCAGAGAAATGTGTTTTCTAAAAGCTGCTTGGAAAAAAATTTTTTCACTCACCCTCCCTTCTTCTTGCTTAACTGTTTTTTCTGAGTTGTAAACCCTCTGGCAGGACTGGAGTCTTTTCATAGATTATTCTTGCTCTAGGCTACTAGAGTAAAATAAAAATTTTCTCTCATTCACCTCTGAACAGCATTGACCTCTCATTTTGGGGAAGGGGTTTCCCCCCAACAAAACACTGAATTCAGTATCAGTGGAATTGGCCTATGAAGGAAGCTTTTACAAAGTACTTTAAATACAACAACTTACCTAAATTGAATCAGGAGGTTTTGAATTATTTAAATAGTCCTACAACATATGAGGAAATTGATGAAGTAATCTCCAATCTTCCCACCAAAAACTGTCCTGGACCAGATGGATTCAGCACAAAATTCTACCAGACATTTAAAGAACAACTAATATCACTACCCCTTAAGCTATTCTATAAAAGGAATAGCAAAGGAAGAAACACTTCCAAATTCTTTCCATGAAGCTAATATCCCAAAACCTAATAAAGATACACTTAAAAAAGAAAATTATAGGCCAATCTCTTTGATGAACAAGATGGAAAGATTCTCAATAAAATCTTAGCAAATCGAATTTAAAAACATATCAAAAAGATCACTCACTGTGAATAAGTAGGCTTTATTCCAGGCACACAAGGTTGATTCAATGTACACAAACCAATAAATGTAATCCATGATATAAACCAATCCAAAATCCAAGACCTCATGATAGGTGCAGAAAAGCTTTTGACAAGATCCAACATCCTTTTATGATCAAAATCCTAGAGACAGTTGGAATGGAAGGAACTTATATCAACATAATAAAACTTGTATACAACAACCCAAAAGCAAGGATTATACTCAATGGGGAGAAATTTGAAGCGATGCCACTCTGATCAGGAAGAACTAGAAAAGGCTGTTCACTCTCACCACTTCTATTCAATATTGTACTTGAAGTCTAAGCTAGAGCCATAAGACAAGAGAGGAAGATAAAAGGGATTCAAATCTTTAAAAAAAAAAGAAGTCAAGATAATTTGCAGATGACATGATCATATACCTAAAAGATCCTAAAAACTGCACCAGAATACTCCTAGAACTAATACATAAATTCAGCAAAGTGGCAGGTTACAAAATAAACATGCAAAAATCAGCGGCCTTGCTATTCACCAAGGATAAAAAGAGTGAAAAGTCCCAAGAGAAACAATCCCACTTACTATAGCCCTTAAAAAAATGAAGTACCTTGATATAAATCTCACCAAAATAGTGAGAGACTTTTATAATAAAAACATTAAAATCCTAAAGAAAGAAATTACACAAGACACCAAAAGATGGAAAGATCCTGGACCAGCAGAATCAACATCATAAAAATGACCATCCTACCAAAAGCAATACACAGATTCAATGTTATACCAATCAAAATTCCAAAGCAATTCTCTAAAGAAATTGATCAAACAATCTCAAAATTTATATGGAAGCACAAAAGGTCCAGATAGCAAAAACAATACTGAGTAACAAAAGCACTGCTGGAGGTATCACCATACCAAACCTTAATCTATACTATAAAACCATAGTAACAAAAACAGCCTGGTACTAGCTCCAAAATAAACACGTAGATCAATAGATAAGGGTTGAAGACCCAGATATAAGCTCACACAATTATAACCATTTGATCTTTGACAAAGGGGCCCAAAAACCTCAATGGAAAAAGAACAGCATCTTCAACAAATGGTGCTTCAACAAATGGTTCTGGATGTCAACATGCAGAAAATTAAAACTTGACACGTACTTCTCACGATGCACAAATATTAATTCCAAGTGGATCAAGGACCTTAATATTAGGCCAGAGACTATAAAAACCCTAGTTGAAATGATAGGGAACTCCCTTGAGTTGACTGGGCTAGGCCACCAATAGCACAGTCACTAGAACCAACACTCAACAAATGGGATCTTATGAAATTAAAGAGCTTCTATTCAGATAAAGAGATTGTAAAACAAGCAAAAAGGCAATCCATAAGATGGAAGAAAATCTTCACTAATCACATATCTGATAGAACTCTCTTATTCAGAGTGCTCAAAGAACTTAAGAAAACTAAACACCAAGGATATAAATAGCCCAATTAGAAAATGGGCCTCAGAACTCAAAAGAAACTTTTCCAGGAACAAAATCAAATGCCTAACAAATATCTTTAAAAATGCTCCACATCCCTAGCCATCAGGGAAATGCAAATCAAAGCTATCCTGAGATATCATCTTACCCTGCTCAGGATGGTGAAAATCCACAATATAAACAATACCAAATGCTGGAGAGAATGTGGAGAGAAGGGAACTCTCAGACATTGCTGGTGGGAATGCAGGCTTATACAACCATTCAGAAGATCAGTATGGCAATTTCTAAAAATTTTCAGGACTGAAATGCCATGTGACCTTGCTATACCACTACTTGGAATAATCCCCCAAAATTCAGCAATTCATTACAGTGACTCAAACACAAGCATGTTCATTGCAGCACTGTTTAAAATAGCAAAGTCATGGAATCAACCCAAATGCCCAGCAGTTGACAAATGGATAATAAAAATGTAGTACATTTATACAATGGAAACAAGAGAAACAATCCCACATGGGCATTAAAAAAGATGAATTAATGAAATTTGCTGGGAAATGGATGGAATTAGAAGAAATTATATTGAGTGAAATATCCCAGACACAGAAAGTTAGATGCCATATGTACTCCTAATAAGTGGATCCTAGTTCCAAACCCACTTATGACATAGTCCAAGGAGATGACCTTCGATACCAATTGGGATGCAGCCAAGGGCAGTGTTGGAAGAGCAAAACTGAAAACAACAAGAAACCATAATCCAGAAAACCAAAGACCCTTCATTTTTCACCTGGAACTAGACCAGCCAAATCTCTACCCACCCTAAAGCTCAGAGAACCTTGCAAAACAGGGGGCAGCAAGATTGTAAGATCCTAAGGACCAACAATATGCAAGATACTCCACACAAGTCAGGGCTGCAGCAACCAGGATAAAACCACAATGTGATTGGACTTTGTTTGACCTGCAAAATGGCCGACATGTCAACAATCCCCAAAGTCTAACAGCAATCACAGAGTAGAAGGCTTCAGGAATAGGATCCTTAAAAGCAAGGGGTAAAACAGTCATAATAGAGCTCCCACGTTAGCAGGCAGCCCAAGAAAGGCCCCAAGTCCTCAACCCTCACTAGAGAACTCACAAGGAGGTTCAGCTGCCACATAAATGGATGCTTTGGGGGATGGGAGGGAAGAAGTGTCAGGCATGGGGAGAAAGGGATGGAGGGAGAAGAGTAAGAGGAAAAGAAGGAAGGGGGAAGAGTGCAATGGAGGATGGGGGGAGCAAAAGAACGGGGATACCTAACTATTGAGCTTGTATGAGTAGGCAAAAATAAAATGTGTAATAAAAAAGAAGTTCTTTAAATACAGGAAAATTACATAAGTCAGAGAAACTCCACTATCCACAGAAAGGAGAAAAGTGGAATAATTGATAAATGGGTTTAACTGCTTAATTAACCAAAAAGACAAATGCTTGTCCAAATGTACAATAGTAACAGCTTCTTGGTAATAAAAGTATAAGTATACAAAATGCATGACATCAGTGTCATAAAAACCCAAGGATACTGTTATAAGGCATTACTTTACATGAGGATGTATTCTGATATTGATATAAACTACTTTTTTAAATGTATATTGAAATTTGCCTGCGTTTGTGCACTGGCATGTGTGCTTTTGAAACAGTCGTTGAAGTCAGAGGAAGACATCGGGTATATTGCTTTATTACTCTATTTGAGACACGGTCTATTGCTGAACCTGGAGTTAGATTGGTAGCCTGGAAGCCCCAGTAATCTCCCATCTCTGCTCCCAATAGCACTGGGGTACACTGGATCATGCTTAGTTTTTGCCTGAGTGCTGGAATCCAAACTCCGCCCTCACACTTGTATAGTACTGAGCCATCTCTCTAGCCCAGAAGTGCTCTCAAAGGCACACATGCCCACATGTACACATGTTCGTATTTATAAAAATAACCAGAACTCATTTTTAGGCACCTACAAATTAAATAAATAAATAAATAAAATAATAACTTTATTCCATACAATTTAAACAATGGCACTGAATACAGTGAGGCAGAAAGTTACTCACTTAACTGTATTTGGAAGAAATTAGAATCTGGAAAACTACGACAAAAGCTATGTAAGAACTGCCAGTAGAATATTTTCTCAAAATGCATAGGTCAACAATCAGATGCTAGACATAAAAAATTCAAGAGCTTTCGAATTTGGGCTCAAAGGAGGCAAAGGTGCACCTTTCTCCCGACATCCCAAATCTGGGTTCATCTGACTCCAGCTGCCTTCACCATGCCGCCTAAATTGTACCCCATCTGAGATCAAAGTCGTATACCTGAGGTGCACCAGAGGCGAGGTTGGCGCACGTCTCCAAGATCGGGCTCCTAGGTCTGTCTCCAAAATGATTGGTGGCGACATCGCCAAAGCAACCGATGACTGGAAAGTCTGAGGATTAAGGTGAAACTGTCGGTTCAGAACAGACAGGCCCAGATCGAGGTTGTGCCTTCTGCCTCTGTCCTAATTATCAAAGCCCTCAAAGAGCCACCAAGAGATAGAAAGAAGCAGAAAAACATTAAACACCGTGAAAATATCACTTTTGATGAAAACTGTCAACATTGCTCGGCGGATGTAGCACAGATCTTTAGCCAAAGAACCTTCTGGAGCTATCCAAGAAATCTGGAGTACCGCACAATCTGTGGACTGCAACGTGGATGGTTGCCGCCTTCATTATATCATGTATGATATCAACAGTGGTGCAATGGAGCACCCAGCTAATTAAGAAGCACAAGAAGAAATATTCTTTATAAAAAGATTGTCAGATTTAAAAAAAAGAATAGAAATTGAATGATTAGGTGGATGATAGTTGGCAGAGAAAGTTACAGAGAAAGAAGAAGAAAAATTATAAGGATTCATTTGGCAATAGCGAGATCAGACTGAACTCAAAGCAGTTTCATGAGATTCCAGACTCAATGAACAGAAATATTTATATATGAATATCTACTTATTGACCAAAAGGCAGGCAGTATGGATCTCGGCCTAGAAATGGGAAACAGTAAAGTGACAGAACATACCCAGGATGATAACTTGGTGTCTTAGACCATCAGCCAGTAAATGGAACAAGGCACCTGTGAAAAAATGGTTAACTAGATCATTTTGGTAAGCAATATATGAAATAATACTGGGACATCTTGCAAAAGCTAAAAACACCAAAGGGGTGAAACAAACAAAAAATATATAATTAGGTGTATAGAAAAGTCATTTGAAAAAAAGAACTGGGACAAAACAGGAAAGAGAAAATCTCAAAAGAAGGGGGGCTTAAAATTTAAAACATATTCACTACTATAATCAATGTATCATAATAATATGCTAATTAGAAAAACTGTCAAGTGTACACATACTTTTAGTGCTATCTTCACTATTTTTGTAAAAGTCTAAAAGTATTCTAAAATAAAAGATTTTTTTACAAATACTGTTAAGCTTGATGTAGTCTTTTATTGGCATTGCATTGAATATGTAAGTATCTACTCTTTTGCTGGCCTGAATAATATACATTCCATATACAGCGCCAAATATGATCCTTTTAAAAATGGGTTCTTTGTAGATGCAATTGGGTAAGATGAAGCCACAGTGGACTTAGATGGGTTTGAACTCCAATAAGATTGTTGGCCTTAGAAGAGAAAACACAGACATAAAAAGAGAAGAGAGTCATGGGAAAAATGAGGCAGCAATACCAACGCGATCTGAAGGCAAGGAATGCCCAGGACTGCAAGCCTCTGGAGACTTTGAGCATGCTCCTGCTGACAGTGGTTTCTGTTGCCAGCCAATCGGACTGGAGAAGAATAAATTGTAATGTTTTGGGCCACTGAATTTATAGCACTTTATTATGGAAGCCTTAAGAAACTTATGGCACCATTTAGATATTTTGTGGCAAAACCTTCAGTGTTAGTTTGTTTCATATTTTTACACAGACTTTGGTTTCAAGTTTCCATGGAGAATCATGAGAAGTAAGAGACTGTTCTCAACATATCACTGCTGGGTGTTGCCTATCCCCTTCCACGCCAGCCATGGGGGGAGGGTCTGGAGGCAAATGGGCCAGCCGGCTACGGGGTCACCACCAGACCCCGGGAATCAGGTGAGAAGCAAGCAGAGAAGAACTGTAGCAGATTCAAAGTCATTAAGGGCGTTTGGGGCTTATATAAGGTCAAGGTCCAATCAGGTGTTGCCATCCCTCCTCCAGGGGACAGCCACCAGTCATTTAACTGTTTAACAGGTGTCCTTTGCAGGGGTTGGTTAGTTGGCCACTTCCCATTGGTTGTTCATCCCTCAGCCTGCATGGTCCTCTGTCGCGACATGTCTGGGACATGTCTGGGCATACCCAGGCTTGTCAGTAGCTGGGAGCTGAGCTAGGGCCTTCCTGAATCGGTAGTGCCACACCTGGGGACTGTCATGGGAACATGATTTATCACAACAATTTTGGCTTTGATCACAGGGCTAAACTGAAGCTTTCCATGTTTTGCTACTTACAGTCACTATTTCCCCTTCCAAACCATGTTCTTCAGAGTTGAGTAGAAAGTTCAGGCTATTCTTGAGGGAACAGTCATTCCTCTGCTTTCTCTGAAGCACCTGTATCACTCAGAACATTTTTGTGGGAAAGGTTTCCTTACCCTTTCATATTCACTGATGCAGTAATTTATTTATTTGCAATTTATTTATTTGTAATTTATTTGCAATGAGGCAGGATTAGAGCAGCCATGCTGGGATGGATCTCTCAAGGTCTTTGGAATTCCTGAAGGTCATCCCCACTGCTGGAATCACCCTGAGGGAACACTCCTGCTGAGGATCTGACTCCAATCCTCCCAGAGATAAGATGGCCAACTTCCCCATGAAGTGACTATGGAGATGAGCTCTCCATATCAAACAACTTGATCTCTAGCCCACATGGGTCCAAGAGCAACTGGGTTGGGCCCCGATGGGAATTAACCAATGGGAAAAAGCCAGTTTCCCCGGGCTTGTCTAGGTGTATAAATATACTTAGCCCTGGCAACCATCTTTGGCGATCTAACCCCTCATGGCCCTTTAGTGCCATGAGTCCATTTCCAGCTGCCTACTTCTCTTGGAGGCAATCTAGCCCCTCATGACACTCCAGTGCCATGAGTCTGTTTCTTGTTCCTTGCTCTCATGAATTCCATGCCTAGGCACTGTGAGTTCTCATGGGCTCCCTAGCCCCTCATAGCACTCTATTGTCATGAGCTCTGTTTTATTTCTGCTTCTCATGGAAGCGCCCTAGCTCCTCATGGCACTCCACGTCTGGAGTCTGTGAGTTCCAACCTTTCTCTTTACTAATAAACTCTCTCTACCTTAATTCTCTACACGTATCCTGATTTCAATCTTTGACTCCAGAACACAAGAACCCTACGACATTGGGACGGTTGAGACCAGTTTCCCTGCAACAGCAATACTGACCAATGAACAGGCATTGCACAATTTCAGTTTTTATAAAGTATTAATCCTACCCAGTATTTTTCTGCTTTACCTATTAGAAGATCTTTTCCATTGCCCTGTGTCATGTTCTTACATCATTTGTTTATTTATTTGGCTATTGTCAATATGAAATGTTTCTATTTCTTCTTATTTACTTCAGGCTTATTTAAACAGACTTACTTCTGTTTTACATAGATTGACACTTAGAAAATAGAGCCATAACTAACATATTCTCATTTTATAGGTCAGATACACTTGGAATTTACTATTTAGCCTGAGTTAACTTAAACCTAACCTTCCTGCCTCACGATACCAAATGGTAGGATTACAGGTTTGTGCCATCACACACAACTAAAACAAAAATCTAAATTATCCTTTCTACTGATTTTGTGTTATTTTTCACCCTGTCTTGTGCCTAGTCCACATGTACTACGGAGGTAGGGATAGGTTATAGAGACCAGAGCTTGTATGGATAGAAATAAAAAGTTTAGTGAAATTTACTAACAAGAAAGCTAAAATGGGAAATGCTCTTATAAGCAAGTTTGAATGCACATAATACCAAGCACATAGAAGGCGGGCTAGGCAGGAAGCCTTGCAGAAGCATCCTGTAGCAATAGGCTGCACCCTGGCCAAAAAGCTCTATCACAATGAGTCCAAAGATACAAAGATCCAGCAGTGATCAACTGGACAAAGAAGGCCTCTTTCTCAGCATGCTCTTTTGCTGTATCTAATTACCATCAAAAAGAAGAGAGGGAGGGAGAGAGGGAAGGAGGGAGACAGAGAGAGAGAGAGAAATTAGTTTTATTTTCATTACCGTATCACTGTACACAGAGATGGGTTTTGCAAAATGACACTTGTGTATTATGACTTTTTTTAATGCGGGGCCTGAGATCCGAACTCAAGCCCTTATGCTTATGAGGCAGAGTTTTAACCCCTAAGCTATCTCTCCAGCCCATGTATCATGATCTTTGAGCATATTCATCCCTATTTCTCTCTCCAATCCTGTCTTACCCCTGCTCTTCTTCCCCTAGAGTCCTCACTCACTTTTCATCTCAAATACTTCTGATCTAATGTAGGGGATGTACATGTATGATGTGGTGTGTGTGTGTGTGTGTGTGTGTGTGTGTGTGTGTGTTTGTATGCGTGCACAAATGCACATGTGTCTAAGCATGTGACTATGGCAGTATGGAGTATATGGTATGGTGTATGTATATGGTATTGTGGGGGAGGTAGGTGTATGGGGCTATATATGTGTCTAAAATCTAGCTTATACACATGAATACAAACTTGTAACATTTGCCTTTGAGGATCTGACACATTTTGCTTAATATGATTTCAAATTCTATCCAATTTCTTGTGACATAATTTGGTTCTCTATATACAATAGGTTTTCTTTGTCGATTGATGTTTATACAGTATAGAACTAACCCTGATTGAATGGTAGAAAATCTTTGCCAACTATACATCTGACAGGTGATCAATATATTAAGAAATAAAAACATTCAATATTAAAAATCATCCATCAGCACAAGAATAAATGATTATCAAACTTAGCTATAAGACAATGAAACACATCTCACCTCTATCATAGCAGCTGCCATCTAAAAAACAGGCAAACAAATGAGTCAAATCTTTGACTTTTTGGCTTCTGGGTCCCTGACTGAGATATTTGAAGAGAATACTAATTTACAGATTTAAAAAAAAGTCATTATATTTTTATGGATATGCAATCTAGATAAAAATATATTAGAACAATAAGATTGAAAGTCATTTTATTTTTAACTTAAAATTATGTAAAGCATTAAATCAAGCATTACATCATTCTGTTTTGTTTATATTCATTACCTTTTGTTCCCTATTTTTAACACAGCAAAGAAGTAAATATCTAAGACTAAAAGACTTTTGAAAAATGCTGATGAAAAGGAAAAGGAAAAAGGAATCCTTAAGCATTGCTCTTAGGAATGAAAAGTAATGCAGTCATTATGGATATCAGTACAGAGGTTTCTCAGAAACACTAGAAATAGAATTACCATAAGAGTCTTTACTATTCATAAGAATATATCCAAAGGAATCTAAGTAAGCACACTATAGATGACCCTGCTCATCCATGTTTATTGCAGCACTAATTAGCCAAGTTATAGAATTAACCTAAATGTTCATTAGCACAGAGAGGGGCTTTACAGGGCAGAGTCCATAAGCATTAACAACCTTAGCATAGGTGGCTCTGTTTTTGCATGACCAGTATTCTAAGGTACAACTGATGAAGCAGGTGAGCAGGAAATATATTCTCCACTTATTCTTTTCTAAATAACATAAAACCCTTCCCGAGTCCTAATATGTATGAAATGGTGTTCCTTTCAAGAGCCCTTAAAAGAACATTCTTGCCTCACCTTTTTAAATAATCTGCTTGATTTGACAAAGGTCTCTGAAACAGAAAGGAAGTATTCCAGAAACAGGGAAACTTAATATCAAGATTCTGTTTCTCTCAGGAATCTCACAAATGTTCTCATAAATTCAAATATCACATTTTAGCAAAATATCGTTATGTGACACAAGAAAGACTATCTTCCTTGATATTTACAAAAATCAAATAAGCTTTCTGCCTGGGACCCTGACTAGGGCCGACTCCCTGCTCCTCAGGAAGTGACCTTCAATCCCAATCAGGATGGAGTTAAGGGCAGTGCAGGAACAGCAAAACTGAAAACATCAACAAACCATAATTCAGAACACCAAAGACCCTACATTAATCACCTGGAATCAGACTAGCCAAATCTCTCCCCACCCTAAATCTCAGAGAACCTTGTGGAAAAGGGGGCAGTAAGATTATAAGAGACTAAAGATGGGGAGGACTAACAAATATGCAAGATACTCCACACAAGTTAGGGCTGAAGTAGCCATAATCAGACTTTGCATGACCTGCACATGTCAACCACCCCCAAACTCTAGCATGGATCACAGGCACTAGGATCCTTAGAGGCAAGGGATTAACAGTAATAATAGTGTTCCCATACTAAAGGGGAACCCAAAAAAGGGCTCCTGGCTATGCCACTGAGTCCTTACACCTCACTAGAGTGAAGGACTCAGAGGGAGGTTTGGCATTCATACAAAACGATGCTCCAGGGAATAGGAGGGGGGAAGGAGGAGGCCTAAGAGAAGGAAACGGAGGGGGTAAAAGGAAGGGGAAAAGCGGGGGAGAATACAAGGGAGGACTTGGGAGGAGTGGAGGGAGGAAGAGAACAGGGTACCTTGTGAGCTTGTATGGTTGGGGAAAAGATAAAAATAAAAAATACAAAGAAAAACAAGTTAACATATATAAAGTTCACAATGTATATTCTGAGCATCTCTATGCTAGAAAGCCATATTAGTATAAAATTTCCAAAGTTAATAGACTGTACTGTGAACCCAAATAGAGAACTATGTCAAAGCAAAGAACTGAAACGATTTTATAAATTAAGATATTTTAGATCAGGTTCTCTGAGATTTAGGGTGGGGAGAGATTTGGCTGGTCTGATTCCAGGTGATTAATGTAGGGTCTTTGGTGTTCCTGTTATAGAAAAAGTTTAAAGTTTGTGTATGTGATTGTTAATCCTGGGTGTCAACTTGACACACCTGGTATTAACTAAGATCAGCTGAGACCACACCTGGAAAGATCAACTGAGACCACCAGAAGGGATTATACCTGCCCTAGATCCCATCAAAACCTCCATAGATCTCAAAGGAACCTTCCACTAATGGTCCACAGAACAGAATACAGAGAAGTAGGAGAGACTCTCTGAAGCTGTGCTCTTCCCTCCTGCTGCCCAACCCTCCAAGTCTTCAACATGACTAGAGACTCTCTAGGAATCCTCCAGCCTTCAGTCATCACCCTCTGGCCTATTGGGCTGAGCAGCTATACTGGCAGCCATTGTTGGACTACCTTGGCCATATTTCTGTGAATTCTGTGATTCTAGAGAACTCTAACACAGTATATATTACAAATTTTATTAATTTCATAACTTCCAAAGTATGCAAAGCACCAATATTTCATTAAATAAATTTATTACAATTAAATCCCATGCACTATGAGTTTTGAACAACTATTAGATTAGCTTTAAATATGATTCATTAAATTATAGTTTCATGAATTATTTTGAAATTGTGACTTCATTTATAAAACTTCATAAAAAGTTGTCCTATAAAACATGTAACACTATGACATTATCCTGTTAAATTCCAGGAAAAAGAGGGCTATGTTAGTTTGGTGAGAAAAAAAAAACTATCATAATTGTTTTTATTATATACATTATTATAATTTCATATCTTTCTTTAAAATTGTATTTATGAAGGAGTATTTTGTATTTATAAGGAGTATTTCACTCTGTGGAAAACTGCATAAATAATATAACATTTTATCAAACATGTCTAATTGAGTGCTGATAATTAAATATGATATTCATAATAGACCACAAACCTAAAATTGTGATTATTTTCATTGTCAATAAACTATATATTAGTAGATCATGGCTTTTTCTAAATGAAATAAATCAAATGTTTTTCTAAAATGATAATATTGAAACATAAATGCAAAATAAGAAAAGCACAAATGCAGAAAAATAATGTAAATATACAGGATAAAGTTAATGTTAAATATATAATATAGCATAAACAAGTGATAAATATGTGATGAAAATGATGGATGATAAGATAGTGAAATGGGTTTGTGGGAAATGAAGCAAAGTTCTGTCTTCCTAACTAGTCCAAATTACTCTCAAAAAGTTCTTTCTAGCAGCCAATAAGTAAAAAATCAATGTAATTCTTACCAGAATGAAATTATTAGAAAATGTATTCATTCCCAAGTGCTACTGTAACATGTACCAGAAATTAAGTGACTTCAGACTTTGATTCTTACATCTCTCATTACAGATTTCTTTGAGGATAAGCTAGCTGTAGCTCATTCAACCTCTTGAATGTATAATTCATGTGTTTCCTCAAATTTGAGAAGTCTAACCATAATTTCTTCAAATATTCCTTTATCTACTTTCCTTCTTCCTTTTTCCTTCTTGGTCTCCTGTGATGTGTATTTGATACATTTGATGGTATCTTGCAGACCCTGCAGACTATTTCTTCACCTTTGTTTATTTTCTGTCTCACCTCTGCTATATGATTTCTTAACTTAGTTTCACGAGATGTCTTGCTACTTACATGCAACACTTGACGGTAACCTATTTTCTCTACAGAAGCATCCCCTATCTCCTTCTTGGGGGTGGCCTCCTTTCCCTTCCCTCCTGTTTATAATCCTTTGTGATTATAGTAGGTTTTTAACCTTTGAATATGTCATTGAGTGAGTTTGGAACTAGGATCCATCTATTAGGGAGTGTATACGGTGTCTAACTTTCTGTGTCTGGGATATTTCACTGAGTGAATTCTTTTATTTATTATTTTCTGTGTGTGCAGGCACATGTGTGGGTGTGTATGTGTATGAGAGGGTTGGGTGTCTGTGTGTATCAGAGGGCCTCTACCTCCTTTTTATTCTGTATTGGGGTATCCAAACTCCACCTTTCTTTACGGGAAATACAGACCTCCTCCATTTCTGCCCAGCACTTTTATGTAGGATCTGAGATCCAAACTCATGTCCTACTGCTTGTGAGGCAGAAACTTAACCCTTGAGCCGTCTCTCTAACCCCCAGGGTGAATTCTTGTCACTTTCTTTCATCTAACAAAGTGAAACATAGGGTTGCATAAAAGAAATAATTAAGGAGATGTGGAAATGCTGGAATTAAAACAAGCTATTTTCTTTGCTGGAAATAGATTGGTTTGCCTGAGAGGCTTAGTGCGGGGTAGAAAGGTATTTGTGGGTAAAAGGGTCATCAAAGGTAATAGCTTCAGTTTTCTGGATCTTTTGAAAACCTGGGAAAGATTTGTTAGAAAGTAAAAAACCATGTGATAGGCATTCATTGTACAAAACTAACTGGTCTGCTCTGCTAGCATCTTCATGTAAATTAAGCCGGGTCTGCATCATCTCCCCAAGTTTTCTGCCTAACTACCATTTTCCTCTGATCATTTCTTGAAAATAAACTGAGTTTGGCATGTACCTCATGGGATTTGTAACTCTCATCTTCCTAGGATTCATTTTTCTACACCCATAGGACCCATGTTACTTTTTAAAATACAATAAGTAAATAATTCATATAGCAAACTAATTGTTACTTTCTTGGGAAATCACCATTCATTCAATGCTGAAGCAATGGCAAGAACCCTAGAGACTGCGCATATGAATAATGTGCGTGTTCATTGCTACCATTATAAATAATTAATGCTGACTGAGGACGTGGACTAGTTATTGCCCTGTGAACAAAAGTGCAGCCTTTTCTTCTTGCTGAAGAAAACCCATAATGGTCATAGATGGCATCAACAAAGTAAGAATTGTAATGTAAGGAAAAGAAACAAATGAATTCTAATTCTTCATTTGTATTTAAGTTATCATGCAAATATTTGCATTAAATGATTGTTTATAGTATGAGGAACAGCACTGATGAAGTACATAGATGATAATACCAAGATTGAACATCAAACTTCTTTAATTGCCCAGATAATTCTCAAACATCAATGTGCATAATGCAACTCTTCATAATCATATTTTAATTATTCTACTTTCTAATTTATCTGCTAGCATCTACCATACTTCCTCATAAAACTGCAGTAGGTCTGACTGATTCTAAGGAAACTATATTTGTGAGAAATATGTCTAATGATCATATTTACAGAATTTAATGCATTACATAGCTTAGACAAATATAAGTATTTCCAGAAAATGAAACTAAAGCATTACCTGAAGTTACAGAGTTTGGTGTGAATGAAATGAGTAGAATGATATGATGCTAAGCCTTCTTCCAGACAAGTAATGGATGATACATGACAGAGTCTCATTTGAAATTACTTGCCTCATATTTTCTACCAGCCAGATGGAAATAAAAGCTGAAATAGAATTAAGTAGATATCCTCTAATTGACAGGAAAGACTGAAGGATACATAATGTTTCACTCAAAACAAACATCAAGAGAATGCAGCTTTGCATGTAATACATACACATCAGCAATATACCTCAGAAGGCAGGCAAAAAGGGAAACTGGGAATTCAGGAAGATGAGTATGGAGAATAAAGACTATAAAACAAATATTACCTTTTTAACAACTCCACCTACTCAGGATTTAGAGAAAGACTTTTGAAAAGACACAACCAACACAAACTAAGAGAATGGAAGGATTCTATCTTCAGCAATAGGTGAAATATACATGCCCTTCCACAATGGAATATAAAGACTGAGAAAAGGTATTGTGTTTCCAGGGAGAAAAATAGGCAATAGGGTGATTAAACTTAAATCTTTGGAAAGGATCAAGTAAAGAAGGAGGAATTCTAGGTCAAACAAGTAGGCAAATATTTCTTTAGGAAATTTGCAATAAGTATTTTAAGCCTTTTCCAAGTGGTATTGGCTAACTAGTAAGGGTAAATGCAATTCAACAATAGCTTAGTCATAAAGGATGAGAGCAGCTGATGTTATTGTGCAGAATGTGTCATGTTCTGTAAATAATTATGCAAGTTGCAGTTTATTTAAATAGTATTATGGTATACATGTGTCTATTTTTCATAATTTTGTTAAGGTATAATTTATACAAATCTGTACTTATTAATTAATGGATTCAATTTGATGAGCTCACAAGTATTTGCATACCTATAAGGTCATCCTCACCATTAAGGCAACAAGCCTACCCATTCCTTCCCAAATTGCTTTGTACCTCTTTTAAACTTTTGTTTTTCTTTACTGTTTGCATTTTATAATAAATCCTAAGATGGCAGTTACACTTTCAATGTTTTTTCAGTACACAATGTGCCACTATTAATTATAGGCAGCATGTTGTGCCACAGATCTCTAGATTTATTCATTTTCTACAGTAGAATCTTAAAATTATCAAACAGTGCCCACAACCTGGGCAACTACCATTTCTAATCCCCTATTTCAGTTTGAGTATTTTAGATAGCTTTTGAAAGTATGGGGCTGGAGAGGTGGCTCAGGGGTTAAGCCTCTGTCTTACAGGCAGAAGGTCCTGAGTTCGGATCCTAGACCCCACGTATAGACACCAGGCGGAAGCGGGAGCGGCCTGCGTTTCTGGTCCTGGTAGGGAGGAGCCTGTGAATCCCAGGGCAGAGTAAAACAAGGAGGAGGCGGTCCATGGTGATTCCAGAATTCGCCCGTGGTTCTACACACACACACACACACACATGCACAATTGAATAAATAATAAACAATAAAAAAATTTTAAAAAAAAGAAAGTAGATTCATGAAGTATTCATGAAATCTTTACCTATCAGTTTACTTTACATAATGGATTGTAGGTTCATCTATGCTATTATATACTACAGGATCTCCAAGTCTGAATATTCCTCCATTTTATGCATATACCACACTTTCCTTTGATCTATTTATCTGTTTATGAACATTTTGATTCTATAGAATACTTAGCTATTGTGAATTTCACTGTAGTGAAAATATGAATTCAGATAGTTCTTTCATAGTTGAATCTTTTTAAAAATTATTATCATTTTATATTTCCATACATACAATAAAGGTCAAATAAGTTTGATACATATCTAGCATGTATCATTAAAATAAAAAATAGTAAAGTAGTATATGTATTCATTGAAAAGATATTCAGCACAGCACATACTGTCAAAATTTTAAAAGTTGCAGTGGGGTTGAAGAGATGGCTCAGGGGTTAAGACTCTGACTCACAAGCAGAAGGTCCTGAGTTTGGATCCCAGGTCCCACGCATAAAACTTCAGTCAGAAACAGTGGTGCCTGCACAGCTGGCACTGGTGGACAGAAACTGAGAAATCCCAGTGCAAAGCAAAAAGGAGGTAGAAGCAATCCAGAATGATTCCCAAAGTCACCGTTGGTCCTCCACAGGGGCACACAATGCCCTCTGACACACACACAAAAATACATACATACATACACACTTTATAAAAAGTCAGAGTTACTCACAAGTTTCTCAAGTATAGAACAAAAAAATCCCTTAAAAGATTTGGGGGTTTATTTTTTCATTCTTTTAGATATGCACCCAGAAGTGGGATTGTTAAGATCATATCATAATTCTGCTGTTAATTTTTCAAGGAACTTCTCTATTGTTTTTTTCAGTGATTAATTTATTGCATATTAAACAAAAAAGATTCTTCCATATCAAAAAATATATAACACTAGAAGGAGGCAAGGACTGGAGAAGTGAATGTTTTCACTTAAGGTACATGTTTTTTGAGGTGTCTATGGAGCATCCTATTTGCGCAGAATATATGCAGAATCCAATATCTGTAAGAAAATGCTGTAGAACATTACTATTTCACTTTGAATAGAAAAAAAAAAGGAAAATTTGAAGCAGACACTGAAAGTAGGGATTGATAGCTATGAGAAAATCAAAATGACCAACTTAAGGAATTACAGAACCTTATTTTTTTCAATGCTATGGCAAAGGCAGGCAAGATAAAAACTGAAATGTACTGGCGGGCAGCCCAAGAAGGTGCCCTAAACTACACCACTGGAGTTCTGAACCTTCACTAGTATAGATGACTCAGGAAATTCAGCAGATGCTCTGGAGGATGGGAGGGAGGAAGCAGGAAACACCAAGAGAGGAGGAGGGAAGGAAAGGTAGAGAGAGGAAGGAGGGGAAATGGGAAGTGGAGAAAGCAGAATGGAGGGACAACAGAGGGGAAAGAAAAGGGGAGAGAGAAGGGGGTTACTTATTGAGCTTGTATAACTAGGCAAAAAATGTAATAAACTCCAGAAATATTGGTAAAAAATAGTTTCAAAAATAATTTTGAGGGTGATGGGACTGAGTAATTAAGTATAAAAATAATAAATGCATTATATTCAATTATGAAACTTAAAAAGAATAAATACAAAATACAATTGTATGGTCTATAAAAAACTGAAATGCGTCATATTTTTCAATTGAAATTAAGCTTTGTAGGTCTTAGAAAATTCACACAAATGGAATTAGAGTTTACAATAGATATAAAACTTAAATTGAATGTACATGATAAGACACTATTGTCTTTTTGAATAAACTTAGATCATGAAAAAATATATTTATAGTCTAGCTTTAGGGATTTGAAAGAAAAGGAGCCACAATCAAATAACCCCATATATAATAGGAATGCATGAGAATATTCTTTCTGTAAATATCATGAACATAATATTTTGACACAGAGGCTACACATTCACAGATACTATACCTTCAAGTATATGAACTGATGTTATCTTTGTTGTTTAGTTGTTTTCCAGGAGAAATAGAGCTTACTCTTAAAACAATCCCTGAGGTAATAACAACTGAAGAAAATTTACGTTCTTAAATGCCTTAATGTGTCCAGTGCCCAACATTTGTCTTAGACAAATAACTCTTACCTAATAATAGAGTGGTATCATCTGTCTCAAAATTCATTTGTAAATTCTATCCATATAATAAATTAAAATCAGTTACATTTGTAAATTCTCAAGCACAACAAATCTTTTTTCAAAAAAGAAGGTTAAATTATTTTTATAATAACATGAGACCTTCAGGGAATCTCCTTTACACATATCCAAAATTTAGGTAGTGACCATATTGATGATTTAATATAAAGGCAGACAAGAAATATAGATGGGTTTGTTTGGCTTCTCTCTCCACAGTCCTTTGCTATATAACTTTAATATCTATCTCTTCATAAAAGTCTTGATTTTTCAAAGGTCAATGATGAGAAACCACACAGCTATAACCACTTTCATCCTGCTGGGGCTGACAGATGACCCGCAACTGCAAGTTCTACTTTTTGTCTTCCTATTTCTCACCTACATGTTGAGTGTAACAGGAAATCTGACTATCGTCACTCTGACATTGGTGGATTCCCGCCTTCAGACACCTATGTATTTTTTTCTCAGAAATTTTTCTTTCTTGGAAGTTTCGTTTACCACCGTCTGTATTCCTAGATTCCTGTACAGCATATCCAGTGGAGACAATACCATTACCTACAATGCTTGTGCAAGTCAAATATTCTTTGTCTTTCTCTTTGGAGCAACAGAATTTTTCCTCTTGGCAGCCATGTCCTATGATCGGTATGTGGCCATCTGCAAACCCCTTCACTACATCACCATCATGAGTCATAGGGTATGTACCATACTGGTCCTCTTCTGTTGGGTATCTGGGCTGATGATAATAGTCCCACCTCTTAGCTTGGGTCTCCAGCTTGAATTCTGTGACTCCAATTCTATTGATCATTTCAGTTGTGATGCAAGTCCCCTTCTAAAGATCTCGTGTTCAGACACATGGGTCATAGAACAGATGGTCATACTTGTGGCTGTGTTTGCCCTCATCATTACTCTAGTCTGTGTGTGTGTGTCCTACACTTACATCATCAGAACAGTCCTGAAATTCCCCTCTGTGCAGCAAAGGAAAAAAGCCTTTTCCACCTGCTCATCCCACATGATTGTGGTTTCCATCGCCTATGGCAGCTGCATATTCATCTACATCAAGCCATCGGCAAAGGATGAAGTGGCCATAAATAAAGGAGTTTCAGTTCTCACTACTTCTGTGGCCCCCCTGCTGAATCCCTTCATTTATACCTTAAGGAACAAACAAGTGAAACAAGCCTTCAATGACTCTGTAAAGAGGATTGCATTTCTCTTAAAAAGCTAGAAGTTTTGTTAAAATGAAGTACAATGAAAATAAAAGTCCTCGACTATTATATACAAACTCTACATCATTATTTCTTTCCGACAGCACCTTCAGATTAACCCTTTCAAAGACATTTAGTATTTCATCCAGATGTTGTTTTTATCATTTCAAACCAAATGATATTATTTTTTATTGTGAAACTTAAAAAAAAAGTAATTTCCAAAAATTAAGGATTTTCTCCATTCTGACCTTGTCATTTTCTAATCTTGTTCTTTGCTCTGGGGAAGAAAGGAGAATGAAACTATTTCAAAGTACAAAAATTATCTAAGAGTTAGACATGTGGTGACAGTGACAGTTTTTGTCCTACAATACAAAGTTATCAGAATTAATATTGTAAAACCAAGAATCAGAGGAACAGAAATACTAACAGAGCAGAAACATAACAACAAGGATATATTAAATTTCAATTAAAACAATTAAGGCATCCTAGGCCAGTTATAATAGTTAAGGAACGAGAAATTAACAAGAGAAGTTAATCAGAATTGAAAAAGAAAGACATGTTCACAATCACTTAAGGAAAGAACTCCACTTGACATATTAATTTAAAACAAATATAAACATAATGTCACTTACAAAGAGTTATAAAATCAGAATAAATGCATAAGATCAAATTGGAACTCCAGATCTTAAATGCCAATGAAGTAATATACATGTACAAATAAATAACAAATAGTTATATCAGTCAATACAAAGATATTTGAAAGATTCAAAAAGTTATCAATTATATGCAATCAGCACAAAGAGAATAAGGAACTACCAATGATAATAAATATTGAATTATGGTTAGGAAACTGGAGAAAAAAATCAAAAGTTTAAAATCTTAAACGTTTCAGGCTAGGGCCTATGCAAGACTCTCTTTAGGTTAGGTGTCATGGGGGCAGGTGGGAAATAGCCACAAGTCACTGAAATAATAACTGCTTGTATCCAGTAAAGTTGGGAAGTTTTCTATAGTGAGAAAACAAAATTAGAGTTTGAAATTATAACAAGTATATTCACCAAAGAGAGAAAAAGAAAGACAACAAGATTTCACGGATAACTCTATTCTCATTTTGGTAATTACTAATAAACAAATGTTTCTACAGACCAACAAGCAAGACAAAAAAAGCTTAACTGTTTAAGAAAAACCTTAAAGTATCTCATGCAAAATTACAAACTCAGTGATCATTTAAAATGTTTAAAATGGACTTTGAAATAGCAGTAAAACATTCTCCCTAGCTACTTCTGTTGTTACAGTTTCAAAAATAACTGCCATCTCTGAATAAGCATTGATTAATCCAAATCTGAAAACGTCATGACTATGACATTGTCCTTCCACATGGTGTCCCAATGTAAACATCAGAAGATGGAAAACATTGCTAACTACATTCAGCCTAAACAGGCTGAAAAAGGACAGACTCTAATGTCTATCAGGTAATGCATTTAGCAAAGTGTCTACCTTGTTTTCTTTATCTGCAAATGTCATTTTGGTCATAAACAAGATAGATTGTCTGGAAATTCCATAAATCCTATATACCATACTACACTCTATCCCAGTTTAGGAGTTTAGGTGAGGTTTTATGTTCTGATAAGAAAATAAGGTTTTCAAAAAACATAAATAAATAAATAAATAGGCTTTTCTTCTCCTCACCAACCCTGAAGCACATGTACTACCAACATGACCTCACTTACCCTTCAGCATAGAACTTTGCTCTAATTAAATCATTATGAAAAAAATCTGATTTAGCAAGTCTGTATAAGACATTCTAAAACCTCACTACCAAAACCAAAGTGAATATATTTATCATAAAAATTATATGTGGGGTTGGAGAGATGGCTCAGGAATTAAGACTCTGTCTCGCAAGCACAAAGTCCTGAGTTCAGATCCCAGGTCACATGTTAAAAAAAAATAAAAGCCACAGAGAAGCAAGAAGGAGGTAGAAGCTATTCAGGAGTCAGCCTTGGTCCTCCACAGGGATATAAGTGCCCTCTGACACACACACAAACACACAGATAGATAGATAGACAGACAGATAGATAGATAATTTTAAATTTTTAATGAATTTTAATTGACTGATTCAGATCAAGTTATAAAAGTTAAAACAAGAAAAAAATATCACATCACTATGTGTACTCAAAACAAATAAAGGAACAAAAGCAAAGAAACAACCAGGCAGCACTACTGCAGTTTTTCCAGGTTATTTCTAAGTGTTATACATGAATAAAAGAAAGGCAGTGGTAATAAGAAATTCAATCAGAAACTTTGAATTTCCATTCAAGGTGCATGAAAAGTGGTGGTCTTTTATCCTGGGTCAGATGGTGGATAGTATAATTTTCTGAAATAAGCAAACAAAGAAACTACTCATAGTGAGCCGCTTCTTCCAAAAGGAGCAAAGTTTCATGGAATCAGAGCAACTTGAACCACAATTTGAAAACAACTTATTTAAGTGGTACTGGTGTCTATTCTGGAACATTCTAACTCTTAAATATGTTTTTAGTATTGGCATTCTAGTCTTAAAATTAAATAGATTTTTTTGATCACTGGCCAGATTTCTGATAACTGGAATTCCATCTGTAACACTTTTCGATCTGATTCCAGAAATTTCTCAAAAGTTCTATTCTGAGCTTCAGTAAAAATAAATAACAAGATCGCCACACCAGGTCTTGGCTGATTAACTCTAAAAACAGTCTCAACTGAAAATCATGAAATTCCTGTGCATACAGAAACATAAAGGCCTGTTCATGCAGGTAGCAAAACTCCAGTATCTTATCATTACTACACACACACACACACACACACACACACACACACACACACACATACGCACGCATGCACACACGCGCACATGTACACGCACATGCATGCATGCACACATGCACACCTTATAAGCTCTGAGTTGCAAGGATCTAATCACTTCATCTGTAACAAGAGTAACGACAAGTGAGAAGCTGTCTTTAGGAAGTGAGGAAGACAGTGTCTATGAAATCATCATTTTATCCTAGAGTACAACTGAGAAGAAAGAGAAAGACTGAGAGAATAACCAACTTCTTAAAACTTTGATTGACATCTTCATGACCACAACAATAGTTGCCCAGTCTGTGATATAGTTTATTAGACTATTGTACCTAGTTCAAAAATAACCACATAAAAATAAATCTCATTTTGCCGTTATATTTATTCTAGTGTAAGTTTCATGTCAAACATTAAAATCTTTACATTGAATTAGAAAATGTTCATATTATATTTAAATATGTTAAGATAAATACTTTTCAGATCCATTATTGTGGGAGGAAATAAAATGGTAGTTATCTAATGTCCGGGGATAAATTAGTAGCTATGTGATTTGAATCTTCTTAAATATTCTTTGATTCACAGGCACCATCACAAGCTCTAGCGTTAGGTTGTTAGCTCAAAAGTGTCATTAGTATAATAGCATGTATCTAGAAATTTAGATATAGTCTCATATATATCCCCAAACATTAGATAACTGTACCAATCCCTTTCTCCTTTTTATCCAGTCCAGGATTCACACCCAAGAAAAGTGCCTTCCTTCATGAAGTCTTCCCACGTCATTTAACCTGTTCAAGTTAATCCCTCATAGGAATGCCCAGAGACTTTTCTCAGAGGTGATTACAGTTGACAACAAACCATCTCCTTTGGGAAAGAGAATAACCTCACAGACACTCACTATGGAGATGATACTCCTGAAAGCCTAGGCATACAAACATCCACATATACTCAGTTACAGGCACATAGACCATAATGTGCTGTATGAGAGGTTTAGCAGCATATAGCTCCTGTGTCTTCTTTTAAATACATGCTAAAATTTGAATGTTATAACTTCATAACATATACACTAAACCTAGGAACAGACTAATATATGAGCTCTCCATATTTTGCATATCCTACATAGACTTATTTTGCCCTGTTGTATAAACACTTTTCCTAGGGAGATGGTACATAATTCTCTATTCACGCCATAAGACCAAAGAAATAATTATGATGAGATCCAACTTGACAAACCAAGGAGTTTGGGGTTACTTCCAAGAGAAGGACAATTCAAAGATAGCTCTATGACCAGAAAGCTTCATATCCCCCCCAGCATCAGCGAGACTCACAGAAGCTGAACCCCTGTAACTCTCTGCTGTGTGACTTGCTAGGAGAGTCTCCTCCAGGCTTCTGGACTGCTCTGAGATAGACCCCAGAGCAGTCAGTATGGAAGAGACTTCGCAGCAGGCCAGTCAAGAAGTCAAAGAGAACTCTGAAGCAGTCAAGTATAGAAGAGACTGCCCAGCAGGCCAACCCAAAATTCGGAGAAGTCAGTGAACAGTCTAGTTGGAGAGAAATCCCAGAGCAGTTCCTAAACAGGCCAACAGTTCCTAAACAGGCCAACAGTTCCTAAACAGACATCCAATGGCACAGTCACTGCTACCAACCCTCAACAGTTGGGATCTTGTGAATTTGCGGAAGAGGGGGCGGTAAGATTGTAAGAACACAAGGATGGGAGGAGCAATGATATGCAAGATACTCCACACAAGTTAGGGCCAAAGCAATCATAATTGGACTTTGCATGCCCTGCGCAATGTCCTACACACTATTGACCCCACAAAGTCTAGCATTTGCTAAAGGCACCAAGATCCTTGGAGGCAAGGGATTGACAGCCACAGTAGTGTTCCTATGCTTAAGGAGAACACAGGAAAAGATTCAGGGAAATGCCACTGGCTTCTGTTCAGATAAAGAGATTGTAACACACAAAATGGGAGAAAATCTTCACTAACCACATATCTGATAGAGCTCTACTATCCAGAGTGCACAACGAACTTAGAAAACTAAACACCAAGGAAACTAATGGCCCAATTAAAAAATGGGCCCTGGAACTTAAAAGAAACTTTACCAGGGATGAAATTAAAATGTCTAACAAATATCTGAAAAAATGCTCCACTTCCTTAGCCATCAGGGAAATGCAAATCAAAACTTCCCTGAGATATCATCTCACCCCGGTCAGGATGGCAAAAATCCACAATACAAACAACAACAAATGCTGGAGAGGATGTGGAGAGAGGGGAACTCTCCTACATTGCTGGTGGGAATGCAGGCTCATACAACTACTCTGGTGAGCAGTCTGGAGATTCTTAAAGAAATTAAAGATTGAAATGCCATATGACCCTGCCATTCCATTTCTGGGAATAACCCGACATACAGCAAAAAATCACCTCGATAGCACAAGCATGACCATGTTCATAGCAGCACTGTTTACAATAGCAAAGTCATGGAATCAGCCCAAATGTCCAACAGTTGACAAGTGGATAAGGAAAATGTGGTTCATTTGGAAATGGATGTCATTAGAAACAATTATATTAAGTGAAGTATCCCAGACCCAGAAAATTAAGCACTGTATGTACTCCCTAATAGGTGGCTCCTAGTACCAAATCCACCCAGCCCACCTAGAGACACTCAAAGATAAATCTATGTAATACCTACAGTAATTTCAAGGATTAAGAACAGGAGGGATGGGGTAGGAGGGCCACACCAGAAACAAGGAGAGAGGGGACCATGTTACAGCAGAGAAAATAGGCCTCCATCAAGGACTGCAAGTAAGTAATGTGACACCTGGTTAAGTTCACAGACTTTCGTTCCTGATCATTTATAACTGAGGGGGTATGATCTCACCAGAAGGGGAGGGCATATAGCCTGGCAGATAAAAAGTAACCATTTTGCAAATGGGTGATTGACCCCTCCCTCACTGTGGTTTCCTACTTTTATTACATCTACCTTTGAATGGGCTCTTATAACAAGACTCCAGTTTAACAGCTTTTTGTCTCTGGCCAGGGGGTGACATACAATGCCCATCAGGATGGAGTGAAGCGCATTGCAGGAGCAGCAAAACCGCAAAAGAAAATCAACAAACCACAATCCAGAACTTCAGAGACTCTATATCAACCACCTAGAACTAGACCAGCCTAATCTCTCCCCATCCTCAAGCTCAGGGAAATTTGCGGAAGAGGGGGTGGTAAGATTGTAAGAACACAAGGATGGGAAGAGCAATGATATGCAAGATACTCCACACAAGTTAGGGCCAAAGCAATCATAATTGGACTTCGCATGCCCTGTGCAATGTCCTACACACTATTGACCCCACAAAGTCTAGCATTTGCTAAAGGCACCAAGATCCTTGGAGGCAAGGGATTGACAGCCACACTAGTGTTCCTATGCTTAAGGAGAACACAGGAAAGGATTCAGGGAAATGCCACTGGGTCCTTGTACGTCATCAGAGAGGAGGGCCCAGAGGAGAGACTGGCATGCACATTAAAGGATTCTCCGGGGATTGAGAGGGAGGCACTGGGGGATGGAGAGGAAGGGATGAGGGGAAGGGAAGCAGGGGTTCGGGGGGAGGAGGAGGGAGGGAGGGAACCGGTGTACCTACTAAGTTTGTATGAGCGGAAATAATAATAAAAATGTTTTAAAAAAAGGAAATGTATAGAATTAATATAGAATATAGAATAATGCAATGCTATACATATTTGATATGACATGTAATCGGTAAAATCAATAGGTGATTGATAGACACAATAGTATTAGGGGAAATGAAGAAAAATTTTATCTCATTTATCTATCAAAACTTACATGAAACTGTTTAATAAGAGGAAATAAACTGGAATCAACATAAATCTTTCCAGATTAAATTTGCTCAAAAATGTATTCAACTCTGTAACAAAGTATTGGAAATCAGTAGCATTGGACATTCAATTTTAAAGTGTTGTTGTAGAGTTCTTTGAATTTAAACAAGCTGGAGTCCATTGCGTGTCTTGAACATATAATTAGTTTTTCCTCAAATCAAGAAATTTTACCATTATTTACTCAATTATTTCCTTTTTCCTTTCTCTGGACTTCCCATAATGTATTCTTAGTATATTTAAAAGTGTCCTGAAAGTCTATAGACCCTTAGTTCCCCCTTTGTTCTTTTCTCCTCTATGTATCCGTAGATGTCCAGTCTTTGAGATTGTTGATTCTCCCTGTAGTTATTGACACTGGCTTCTGGAATCCTCTAAGAATCTCATGTTCAAAGAGCAGCTCTTCAAATTCAGAATTTCCATTTTATTCCTTTTCATTACCTTACCAATATTTCCTACTTGTAAATCACCTTCTGGTTTCCTCAAATTCTTGGTCATTTCCTTTGGCTCTTTGAGCATAGACATGGCTTAGCATACCCAATGTCTGAATCACTTCCTATCGCTTTCTCTCTTCCACTTCCCCTACTCAGTAGGTCCCTCCCAGACTCTCCTTCCATATGTCTTTGTGAGGCATGCTATTGTTTTTGAAAACTAGACATTCTGAAGCTGGATATGAGTCCCTCATCAAGTGTTGCTGGAGCCATGCATTTGTTTAGTGACTTTGTTGAACTCTTCTGATAAGCTGCTTTTCTTGTCATGTGTCATCACTGAAGTCTCTAGTTTGCTATTGCAACAGTCATTCTTTGCTAATAGAAATGTAAACTAGTGGGGCTGGAGAAGTGGCTCAGGGGTTAAACCTCTGCCTTGCAGGCAGAAGATCCTGAGTTCTGATCCTAGACTCCATGTATAGACACCAGGCAAGAGCGGCTTTCATTTCTGGTCTTCGTAGGGCGGAGCCTGTGACTCCCAGGGCAGAGTAAACAAGGAGGACACACACACACGCATGCACGCACACAGACACGTATGCGCACATGCGCACATGCACACACAATTGAATAAATAATAAAAAAGAAAAAAAAGAAATGTAAACTAGTAAAACAAGTGTGGAAATCACTGTGGAGATTTCTCAGAAAATCTAAAAATTAAGCTACTATATGGTTCCACCACATGACTCCTGGGTATGTGAAGGCTCCCAACTAGCATACAACAGAGATAACCATATATTCATACTTATCATGGCTATTTTCATATCAACCAAGTTATGGAACCAGCTTAGATGCTCTTTGATGGATTAATGAATAAAGAAAATATGGTATATGTACACAATGGAAAATTATGCAGCTGTAAAAAATAATAAACTTTTGTCATTTACAAAAATATGGATATAACTGGATATCATCAAGTTAAATAATCAAACCAGACGCAGAAAAACTACTTTAAGCAATCTGTAATTCTTCCTCTCTGTCCACTTAGCTACAATAAATAGTGTTTCCAACGAACTGAATGTCTAGTTGAAAATTGCCTCATTTTTCTTTGTGCTGTGGAATCTCTTGGAATTTCTTGACTGACAGATTTCTTGTGTTCCATCCTCACAATTCATGTTTTCTTGTTGAAAATTACTAGAGACTCAAGGAAAATATCTTTCATTAAAAATAGTAATTGGAAGGGTAATTGGAAACACTATGCAGAATGCACCCTTTGTTTCATCAGACTTCCCTTTTCTTTCAGGAAAAGACTAATGTCATAGATGAAATCCTACATTCCTATAATACATCATGGTTCCCAAGGGAACTTGCTCAAAGTATTGTTAAAATTAATTAGCTATTAATACACTAGTGTCTCTGTCTCCAGGGATATGTGTATTATGTTTACCTTTCAAACAGATCCCTCGTTTATTATATCTTGTGTGTCAAGAATACACACTAGGTGTATGACTTTTGGAGGGATTTTTTTAAAATACTTTACGAATAAGTAATGTTGAAAAAATCATAAAATATGTGGCATTTAAATATACCATGACAGAAATTTTGGAATTATAATGATCCAGTTTTTCTCATCCTCGCAGATTAGGCTTTAGTTTGGGAAGCAGATAGTTTTAAAAAATGAAAAACTTATATAAAATATTTACCTTTAAATAACTAAGTGAAATAATATCATTTTCTAACTTAAATATTGTATTTCTTTCACTACAACTAATTTTTAAAAAGTTTAAATTATAACTAGGTCAACAAAAAATCAAGTATCTAGAGTCGATATCATATTATGCTTATGCAATTAAGGGGCAAATCTTCACAATATTGAGTGCCTGCTTCACTGGGATTCTAAAATTCTCATTTTACTGGCACACTCTGGTACCAATATATGTCACAACTGAATGGTTCAAAGTAATTTATCAATGGAGAAAAACTGAATCCCCAGAACTGAAACAAACCCTTGAATCCTCAGGTCAATCCTAATTGTGCTTGTATAATTATTATTTTATTCTTTAATGTATCATATAGAATTAAATCTGACTCAGTGTTAAATACTGAAAATGGTAATGTCAAAAACAAACATGGATATAAATGTAAATGCTTCCCTATCTGCAAAGGTTCTTTTTTATTTTAATTTTATTTTTTATTCTTTTTAGCATTCAATACATGAACTTATTCTATTTTCACATTTAAATCTCCAATTCAATCCCCCTCCTTTTCCCATTATAACCTTTTTTCTTCCCTACCAGTCTCCCTTCTATTTTGAAGTCACTTTGTATGTGTGACCTACATGCAAAATGTTTCTGAGATTCATCTCTTGTATTAGTGGTTCATTCTGTTTGACAGTTGAGTGATGTGGCCTTGTATGAATGTACCACAGTTCAGTTGACTCATCCTACCAATGAGTTGTTGGCATGTATCCATTTAGAGATTCCCTTGAATGAGACTTGAACAAACTGATATTTTTGTGTACTTATGTTTTCATTTTACTTAGACAGATACTTGTAAATGTTATTTATGGATCAGAGGAAAGTGAATACTAGTTTTCAAAAGCAATTGCTCTATTTTCAAATGTAAGCTTTCCTTTATAGAACAATTATCAGCTCATAACAAAACTCAGCAGTATACAGAGTTCAGTACACTCTCTACACATCATCCAACTGGTAGTAGGTTGGTTAGAGTAGAGGAACCTACCATAACCAAACGGTATTGTCCAAAGCACACAGTTCATATTAAAACCATTCCTGGTTCTATATATTCTGGGAGACCATTATATTCTGCTTGGACCTTTAAAGTTAGACTGAGTATAGTTTACACAATGAGATGGCAATAAGCTTGAGGGGGTCAAGGTTATAGTGTCATGGTTTGAAATGTGTCCCCCACAGTCTCATGTGTTTGGAAAGGTCATAGCACCTTTAGGATGATGTCTTGTTAGAAGAAGGCAATCACAGAGAGTAGCCTCACCCTACTTCCAGGAGAGGCCTGTTCTTGCAACTGATAGCTGTAGTTCTCAGCCTTCTGAATGGTATGACATAGCCTGCTTCCAGCTTCTGCTACCAGCCATGCAGTTTTTGCCATAAAGTCTGTATCTTCCCTCTGGAACCATAAGCTGCATAAATTTCCCTTTCTCCCTTAATTTGCTTGACTTTGAGTGTTCTCTCACAGCAACAGAAAAAGTAACCAGTACAGAGGAACAATCCTTATTTGCCAGATCATTATATCTGGCCAAGTATGCCAAAGGATATCACTTTCTCCAACTAGTCCCTCCATCTTAGTCATTTGACCAGAGACTTCCCCCTCCCACCATGGACTGGCCTTCCCTATCAATCAGACAATTCCCTGTAGGCTTACTCAGGCTTAACTCAACTACCAATGCTTTATAAATGTGCTTTATCAATGTCCTTAAGTGTAAGCATTGCTGGACATAGAGAAACACACTAGCAGTCCTCAGCAACATATCATGTTTAAGGGCAATCTGAGCTTCAAGAATAAATAACAATCCCTTAAGCTGTTTGATGGTCATTTATCAGCAATGTTCCAGGCTGACTGCAACAATATGCAATGGAGAGAATTATAGAATAGAGCCTTGGAGCTGAAATACTGATTTGCTGTTACCCATGTCCTTATCTGGAGAGAGTCAGTTTAGATTTGCTTAGAGATGCCCTTGTCTTTACCACCCTGGTCAGTCTCTGAGAATACACATAATGCTAATCTTTAGCATCTGCTGCTTTTACAGAGGACTCGGACCATGCAGATGTGAGTTCTTGATAGATTATTGTCTCACAAGAAGTAAATAAAACATTTAATAAGATGTTATGAAAATGGTAAAATTGCTAATTTCTTTCAAACCATAAGGTTGGGCAGAAAATATTTATAATCAAATGCATATGGGAATGTCTATATCACTCTGCTCCATGAATTATGTCTAGCAATTTGTAATGTTTTCTATTATGTTAATCTAACCAAATTACAGATACATACCTCTGTTATGTTTTCCCAAGCATTCCCTCAAAATGTTGAAACAGCTCACAGGCTTAAATAGCAAAATTAACTTCAACAAATATTAGACTCAATATGGCATTGCTTTGTTTCACATCTAAAATTAGAGCAATGTAAAATTTGCCTTCATTCGTACTGTCATAAGTCCAACTTGGAGTGGGTTCTTGGACAAAAGCCAAGTCTGTTTCTAGCTAATTCAAAAGACACCTGAGCAGCCTACTCTAATTGTTATCCACAGTTGGTCACACCAATTTTAAAGGATCCTAGAATCAAGGATTTTTACATTTTATGAACTGATTTTTGTAAATTTATCCAATAAATTTATAAATACAAAAGAATAAAGCTAGACTTGAAAAGTATATTCAGTTCTCAGATTATTTTCTGGTTTTGGAAGGTAAAAACAACATAAAAACAGTCAATAAGTTGCTATTAAGGTCAACAATTTTTAGCATTAAAACCAAATTACAATCAGCTCGAGGGAGTTCCCTATCCTTTCAACTATGGTTTTTATACTCTCTGGCCTTATATCAAAGTCCTTGATCCACTTGGAATTAAGTCTTGTACATCGTGACAAGTACGGGTCCAGCTTTAACTTCTGCATGTGGAGATCCAGTTTTGCCAGCACCATTTTTTGAAGATGCTATTATTTTTCCAATGGATTCTTTGGGCCCCTTTGTCAAAGACCAAATGACTGTAATTTTGTGGGCTTATATCTGGGTCTTCAATACTTATCCATGGATCTGTGTGTCTACTTTGGAGCCAGTACCAGGATGTTTTTATAACTATGGATTTGTAATGTAGATTAAGGTTCGGTATGGTAATACCTCCAGCAGTGTTTTTGTTACTCAGGATTGTCTTTGCTATCCTGGGTCTTCTGTGCATCCATATGAATTTTGAGATTGCTTGGTCAACTTCTTTAAAGAACTGCTTTGGGATTTTGATTGGTATAGCATTGAATCTGTATATTGCCTTTGGTAGGATGGTCATTTTTACGATGTTGATTCTGCCAATCCAGGAACATGGGAGGTCTTTCCACCTTCTGATGTCTTCTGCAATTTCTTTCTTGAGGGTTTTAAAGTTTTCATTGTAAAGGTCTTTTACCTCCTTGGTTAGGTTTATACCAAGGTATTTCATTTTTTTAGGGGCTATAGTAAATGGGATTGTTTCTCTCAAGGCTTTTTCACTTCTTTCATTTTGGGCATATAAGAAGGCCTCTGATTTTTGCACATTTATTTTGTATCCTGCCACCCTGCTGAACTTCTCAATTAGTTCCAGGAGCTTCCTGGTGGGAGTTTTTGGGATCACTCAGGTATAAGATCATGTCATCTGCAAATAGAGATAGCTTGACTTCTTCCTTGCCGATTTGAATCCCTCTTATGTCCCTTTCTTGTCTTATGGCTTCAGCTAAGACTTCAACTACAATATTGAATAGAAGTACTGAGAGTGGACAGCCTTGTCTAGTTCCTCATCAAAGTGGGAATGCTTTTTCCCCATTGAGCATAATTCTTGCTGTGGGCTTGTTATATACACCTTTTATTATATTGATAAAGGTTCCTTCCATTCCTACTGTCTCTAGCATTTTGATCATAAAAGGCTGTTGGATCTTGTCAAAAGCTTTTTCTGCATCTATCGAGAGTATCATGTGATCTTGGACTTTGGACTGGTTTACATGATGAATTACATTTATTGATTTGCGTTATGTTGAACCAACCTTGTGTGCCAGGGATGAAACCTACTTGGTCCCCGTGAATGATCTTTTTCATGTTTTTGAATCTGATTTGCTAAGACTTTATTGAGAATCTTTGCGTCTGTGTTCATCAGAGAGATCGGCCTATAGTTTTCTTTTTTTTTATTGTTATTATTATTTATTCAACTGTGCACATGTGCGTGTGTATGAGCGTGCGCGTGTATGTCTGTGTGTGTGTAGAACCACGGACGAATTCGTGAACCACCATGGACGCCTCCACCTCCTTCTGCCTCGGGATTCACAGGCTCCGCCCTATCAGGACCAGAAGCCCAGGCCGCCTCCGCTTCCGCCTGGCGTCTATACATGGGATCTGGGATCCGAACTCAGGACCTTCCCCCTGCAAGGCGGAGGCTTAACCCCTGAGCCACCTCTCCAGCCCTATAGTTTTCTTTTTTAAGTGAGTCTTTATTAGGTTTTGAGATTAAAACGATATTAGCTTCAGAGAAGGAGTTTGGTAGTGTTCCTTCCTTTGCTATTTAATGGAACAGTTTAAGGAGTATTGGTATTATTAACTCCTTAAATGTCTGGTAGAACTCTGTGCTGAATCCATCTGGTCCAGGACATTTTTTGGTGGGAAGATTCAAGATTACTTCCTCAATTTCCTTATATGTTATAGGACTATTTAAATAATTCACAACTTCCTGATTCAATTTAGGTAAGTTGTGTTTACTTAGAAATTCATCCATCTCTTTTGTGTTGTCAAACTTCACAAAGTATAAGATTTTGAAATATGATGTTATAATTCTCTGGATTTCTTGGGTATCAGTAGTGATAACTCCATGTTCATTTCTAATTTTGTTAATTTGGGTTTTCTCTCTCTTGCTTTTGGTTAATTTAGCTAGGGGTGTATCAATCTTATTGATTTTTTCAAAGAACCAGCTTTTTGACTGGTTAATTTTTTCTATCATTTTCTTAATCTCAATTTCAGATATTTCTCCCCTTATTTTGCTAATCTCCTCTCTTCTACTACTTTTGGGATCAGATTGCTCTAGTTTCTCTAAAGCTTTAAGCTGCATTGTTAAGTTGTTTATTTCTGACGTTTCCATTCTTTTGATGTAGGCATTAAGAGCTATGAACTTACCTCTTAGAACAGCTTTCATTGTGTCCCAGAGATTTTGGTAAGTTGTATTTTCGTTATCATTCGCTTTCAGTAAATCTTGAATTTCCTTTTTAATTTCTTCCTGGATCCAGTTCTCATTCAGCATCATATTGTTAAGTTTCCAGGAGTTAATGTATTTTCTCTTGTTTGATGTGTTATGGATGTCCAGCTTTAGGCCGTGGTGGTCTAATAGGGCACAGGTTAGAATTTCAACTTTTTTGCATATGTGTACATTCATTTTGTGGCCCAATATGTGATCTATTTTGGAGAACGTTCCGTGTGCTGCTGAGAAAAATGTGTATTCTTTGGTGCGTGGGTAAAAAGTTCGATAGAGATCTGTAAGGTCCATTTCTTTCAGGGTTTGATTAATTTCCAAAGTGTCTCTGTTAAGCTTTTGACCTGTTGATCTATCCCATGTTGAGAGGGCGGTGTTGAAGTCCCCAAGAATTATCATTTGGGGGTTGATTTCTTGCTTTAGACGCTGTAGGGTTTTCTTAATGAATGTGGAGGGGCCTGTATTGGGTGCATATATGTTCAGTATTGTGAAGTCTTCCTGGTGAATTGTACCTGTGACTAAAATGTAGTATCTATCCGTGTCTCTTATAATTTTCTTTGGTTTGAAGTCCACTTTGTCTGATATCATAATGGCTACCCCTGCCTGTTTTCTGCTTCCATTAGCTTGTAGAATTGTTGACCAGCCTTTTATTTTTAGAGCGTGCCTATCTTTTGTGGTGAGATGGGTTTTCTGCAGGCAGCAGATTGATGGATTGTGATTTTTAATCCAAGTTTGTAATCTGTGTCTCTTGATCGGTGAATTAATTCCATTAACATTTAGTCCATATGTAATGCTATCTTTTCCCACAGCAATATCATCTACAAAGTATTCCAATAATTTCAGGTTAAATTAACAATAATAGAGTCAGGCATGTTATAATGGAGAAACTATTTTTAATTCCAGACATTTATTATGTTTAGTAGTTTTTATAAGTATATTGCTTCGCTTTTAATGGTGTTTTACTTGCCTTCTGTTCTCCTGGATATGCCTGTTTTTTTCTTCATGCTTGAGTATCATTTCTCTCCCATTGCCAAATGCCATATGACCCTGCAATTCCACTTTTGGGTATAAGTATTACATCTACCCTTGAATGTGCTCTTATGATAAGACTCCAGTTTAACAGCTTTTTGTCTCTGTCCAGGGGGTGACATACAGTGCCCATCACGATGGAGTGAAGGGCATTGCAGGAACAACAAAACTGCAAAAGAAAATCAACAAACCACTATCCAGAACTTCAGAGACTCTATATCAACCACCTAGAACTAGGCCAGAGTAATCTCTACCCATCCTGAAGCTCAGGGACATTTGCGGAAGAGGGGGCGGTAAGAGTGTAAGAGCAAAAGGATGGGAGGAGCGATGATTTGCAAGATACTCCTCACAAGTTAAGGCCAAAGTAATCATAAGTGGACATTGCATGCCCGGCGCAGTGTCCAACACACTATTGACCTCACAAAGTCTAGCATCTGCTAAAGGCACCAAGATCCTTGGAGGCAAGGGATTGTCAGCCACAGTAGTGTTCCTATGCTTAAGGGGAACACAGGAAAAGGTTCAGGGAAATGCCACTGGGTCCTTGTACGTCATCGGAGAGGAGGGCCCAGAGGAGAGTCAGGCATGCACAAGAAAGGACTCTGGGAATTGGGGCGGGAGGCACGGGGGGATGGGGAAGGAGGGGTGAGGGGAGGGGGAGCAGGGGATTCGGGGGGAGGAGGAGGGAGGGAGGGAACTGGTGTACCTATTAATTTTGTATGAGCTGAAATAATAAAAAATGTATTAAAAAAACAAATTACAGTATGTTTGCTTGACGTGTATGTAAATTTGACAGAAGTGTAGCCAGAATAGCTGATTTCTCGGATGCACTCCAATATAATTATAGTTATTCACCCTTGTGACTATATATGTATGCAAAGCTTCAAGCTATTCCTCTCTTACAAGCCACATTAGCAGTCTTTCTGATATGTTTGCAGTTGATTGAAAAGCAAAACCTTTGTAAAGAAAAATACTGTCTAAAATAAATACGCAAGTAAAATTTAAGCACCAGATTAGAAAGAACTTTAGCATTAATCTCAGTTTTTAGTTTGCAAGTGGATCTGAGATATCTCCAAGTATTTATCCACAAAATAGAGTATTTCTAATAGGCAATTGTAAAAAAAAATCAATCACATTTATTACTAACATCTCATAAAACAGTAAAACATTTATGGGATTGTGGAAAGCAGCTAGGTTCTTCTGCAATGTATAAAGATTTGCATATATAAAAAATCAACAGGCAGTAAATAAGGCTTCTTTCTATTTCCCAAAAAGTAAAATTTCATTTGACATACTATCTATTTGTGTTTTATTAAAATACACCCAGTATTTTTGACAATAGCATCGATCATTTCCACATTCCAAATTTCCATTTTGAAATAACTATGCTCGATTCTTAATACATAGAATGGAAGTCTTCTTTCAGCCTTGGGGGTTATTCAGAGCTCCTAAAACATATTTGTGATGTTAAGTTATATTACCTTGTATTTCTTATAGACATATACATATGTGAAATTGTTATTTGTTATTGTTTTGTTTTCTATGATGAACATATTTAGGTGACAATTCCTAGAATAATTTAGCTTATAGTTTACACTCTTGGTGTTGTTTGTATGTGGATAAAAATAAAACCTAATTTTATGGAAAAAAAGAATAAATAACAAATGCATGTTCTCATTGATGACTCTTTAGCATTTCAGATCTCCTAAGTACAAAGTACACTTATTCTGTCCATATGTAATGCTATCTTTTCCCACAGCAATATCATCTACAAAGTATTCCAATAATTTCAGGCTAAATTAACAATACCTGCTATATATGGATTCCTTCCAATTTCCTGCCATGAATTTTATTTTTATTGTCATTGTGTATAAAAAAATTATGTAGTTTTTAGACTGGATTTCCAACTGAGAGAGTCCCAAGCAGAGTAGTGTCCCCTTAGGAAAGGCTTCCAGGTAAAAGAACAAATACAGCAGATAGATAAGATCATCAAATTGGCCCTTACAATCATCCAGCAGCTCTATCAGGATAATCATACTAGATTTACCAATTGAAAAGGTTTGGGTAGCGCAGAGCATTCTCTCCACAAATAAACTCCCAACCAGCCATTCCCACCCAGGCATTTTTGTATCATGGAATAAACAACAGTATCGTCCATTGCCAATGATTTACTTTCTAGCTATTATCAAGGGCACAATGTTTTTAATCTCCTTAGTTTCTTGCTGCTTTTCCTTCTTCCCTTTACAAAATAAGGGGCAGGACAATGTTTAATAGGACATGACATAAATTGGGAGCTGAGGAACAACTCATTTTCCAGAGCTAACCTCTCAGTAAGTCTAAACTAAACATAACAAGTACCAATGTAACTTGTCTTATGCTCCCCAACAAAAGACAAGAGGAACCACTATAGAACCTAAAAGCCCCTTCCCTCAAGACAGTTGTTTACAGATCCTCACAGCTTATTCTGCTGACTTTTTTGAGTTCTCACTCAGAAAGAGTAACTTTTTCTTTCCCCACTACTTCTAATTTTTAGATATCTGTCCAAATCCTAAACCTGCCTTAGAACTTTCCTCCCTGATGACACTCAACCAAATTCAGGGGCTTACACACTTTCATTGTTTGGCCCACCTCCTCCCTTGACTTCTGACTCAGAAAGCATGGTCTTTTTCTCCCTCCTGCCCGCCTTGGCCGCCCGACCGCGCTTCCCAGTCTGCCGTCCCCAGGTGAGTCTGCCCAGGCCCCCATATCATCCCCTGTCCTAGCGGCACCCAGGTTGCCTAAGGTTTTAGCCTGGGTCACGCACCGGACTGCAGCCCCTTTCTCCCTCCCGCCTGCCTGTCCGCCCAACTGGACAGGACTTGCTCACATTCCTCCATCCCTGGAGCTTGGGTGGGCCACTAAGCCAAGTCCCAGGTCCCAGGTGAAGAATTCTGCCATCAACATCAGCCCCTCTGCCTCTCTGGCCCACCAGGGACCCATGCACATGGTCTACTTAAGACACACTGCTACTCAGAATTCAATAGAGTCCAAAGGAAACTCATGCAAATTTCTAAGGGTCAAAGGCCATACATCTGAAAACCTCTACAATCATACTATCACGTGGGAGAGATTCTTCACATCCAGCCCAATGATAAGTAAACCTCTGTTTTTTTCACCTTACTGTTCCTTTCTAATATTAATCACTGTAGATTAACTTTTCCATACAGCCACCCCAAAAAACAGATACAACTCCAGGGAGTACACCACTCACTCTCACATATCACCAAGATACTAAATCATAAAAGTGCACTACCATACTAATATTCACCCCCTGTCTACTTAACCTGACTTAACTGATGTACTAACAGCCTTATAGCCTCAACTAGGAAATAACAATAACAAAAGACAAACATACCCAACTCCAAGGAAACCACTAGTAATAACTGCCCAAGTGTAGTAATACCAACTAAATCATTCAGTCAAAAACACACAGAAACTGAAAAGCCCTAGAAGACAAAACAACAATGCCCAAATCAAAGTGCAGATCCATGAGAAACAAAACCCAGGAAGACCAATCTCCCACCGAAAGAATGAACCCCTTAATGATGGATTCCGACCAGAACAAATTCACAGAAAACAGCCAAGAAAGCCAGACCCAAGACAATGACTTTCAAAGTATGACCATTACCATGATTAATACTATGAAAGAGGAAATCCAAGAGGAGTTAAACAACAGAATCAACCACTTTGAACAGGAACACAACAGGCATTTGGAGGAGTTAGAAAAACAGTTCAAGAAACAAAAATAGGAATAGAACAGTTAAAACAGATTCAAGAAAAGTTTAAAACTGAACTAAAAGACAAGCTATCTTCAACCCAAAGCTCAACAGAGAGTCTTATCAGCAGAACTAAAGAAGCAGAAAATAGAATTTCATGGGCTGGAGAGGTGGCTCAGGGGTTAAGCCTCTGCCTTGCAGGAGGAAGGTCCCAAGTTCTGATCCTAGGCCCATGTATAGGCCACGCAGAAGCGGGGGCAGCCTGCTTTTCTGGTCCTGATAGGGCAGAGCCTGTGAATCCTGGGACAGAGTAAACAAGGAGGTGGAGGCGTCCATGGTGGTTCCCGAATTTGCCCGTGATTCTACACACACACACACACACACACACACACACACATACATACACACACATACATGCACAATTGAATAAATAAAAAATTAAAAAAAAAGAAAAGAAAATAGAATTTCAGATCTTGAAGACAAAGTGGGAAGAGATTGTTAAAGCCAAAAAGATACTTGAGAGGAACATTCAAGAGATATGGGACGTGCTTGTGCTATTGAGGTGAATTTTTGCTTTATGGGGGGTTATTCCCAAAAGTGGAATAACAGGGTCATATGGCATTTGGATCTTTAAATTCTTTAAGAATCACCAGACGACTCGCCAGAGTGGTTGTATGAGCCTGCACTCCCACCAGCAATGTAGGAGAGTTCCCTTCTCTCCACATCCTCTCCAGCACTTGGTGTTGTTTGTATTGTGGATTTTTGCCATCCTGACCGGGGTGAGATGATATCTCAGGGAAGTTTTGATTTGCATTTCCCTGATGGCTAACGATGTGGAACATTTTTTAAGATATTTGTTAGACATTTTAATTTCATTGTTGGTAAAGTTTCTTTTATGTTCCAAGGCCCATTTTTTAATTGTGCCATTAGTTTCCTTGATGTTTAGTTTTCTAAGTTCTTTGTGCACTCTGGATAATAGAGCTCTATCAGATATGTGGTTTGTGAAGATTTTCCCCATTCTGTGGGTTGCCTTTGTTCTGGAGTTACAGTCTCTTTATCTGAACAGAAGCTCTTTAATTTCACAAGATCCCATTTGTTGAATGTTGGTTGTAGTGACTATGCTATTGGATATTCATTTAGGAACTGTTGGCCTAGTCCAATCAGCTCGAGGGAGTTCCTGACCCTTTCAACTATGGTTTTTATAGTCTCTGGCCTTATATCAAGGTCCTTGATCCATTTGGAATTAATTCTTGTACATGGTGACAAGTACGGGTCCAGCTTTAATCTTCTGCATGTGGAGATCCAGTTTCGCCAGCACCATTATTTGAAGATGCTGTTCTTTTCCCATTGGATTTTTTGGGCCCCTTTGTCAAAGATCAGATGGCTGTAGTTGTGTGGGCTTATATCTGGGTCTTCAACCCTCATCCATTGATCTGTGTGTCTTTTTTGGAGCCAGTACCAGGCTTTTTTTATAACTATGGATTTGTAGTATAGACTAAAATTTGGTATGGTGATACCTCCAGCAATGTTTTTGTTACTCAGGATTGTCTTTGCTATCCTGGGTCTTTTGTGCCTCCATATGAACTTTGAGATCATTTGGTCAACTTCTTTAAAGAATTGCTTTGGGATTTTTATTGGTATAGCATTGAATCTGCATATTGCCTTTTGTAGGATGGTCATTTTTATGATGTTGATTTTGCCAATCCAGGAACATGGGAGGTCTTTCCACCTTCTGGTGTTTTCTGCAATTTCTTTCTTTAGGGTTTCAAAGTTTTCATCGTAAAGTTTCTTACTTCTTTGCTTAGGTTTATGCCAAGGTATTTCACTTTTTTAGGAGCTATAGTAAATGGAATTGTTTCTCTCAGTGATTTTTCACTTCTTTCATTCTGGACATATTGGAAGGCCACTGATTTTTGCATATTTATTTTGTATCCTGCCACCCTGCTGAACTTCTATATTAGTTCCAGGACTTTCTTGGTGGAGTTTTTAGGATCACTCAGGTATAAGATCACGTCATCTGCAAATAGGGATAGCTTGGCTTCTTCCTTGCCGATTTTAATCCCTTTTATGTCCCTTTCTTGTCTTATGGCTGCAGCTAAGACTTCAAGTACAATACTAAATAGAAGTGGTGAGAGTGGACAGCCTTGCCTAGTTCTTTATTGAAGAGGGATTTCTTCAAGTTTTTCCCCACTGAGTATAATCCTTGCTGTTGGCTTGTTTTATACAGCTTTTATTATATTGATAAAGGTTCTTTCCATTTCAACCTTCTCTAGGGTTTTGATCATGAAGGGCTGTTGATCTTGTCAAAAGCTTTTTCTGCATCTATCGAGAATATCATGTGGTTTTGGACTTTGGACTGGTTTATATGGTGAATTACATTTACTAATTTACGTGTGTTGAACCAACCTTGTGTGCCTGGGATAAACCCTATTTCAACCCCGTGAATGATCTTTTTGATTTGTTTTTGAATCCAACTTGCTAAGACTTTATTAAGAATCTTTGCATCTGTGTTCATCAAAGAGACTCGCCTATAGTTTTCTTTTTTAAGTGTATCTTTATTAGGCTTTGGGATTAAGATGATATTAGCTTCATAGAAACAATTTGGTAGTGTTCCTTCCTTTTCTGTTTGATGGAACAGTTTAAGGAGTATTGGTGTTATTAACTGCTTAAATGTCTAGTAGATCCTTGTGCTGAATCCATCTGGTCCAGGACATTTTTTGGTGGGAAGATTCGAGATTACTTCATCGATTTCCTCATATATTACGGGACTATTTAAATAATTCAAAACTTCCTGATTCAATTTAGGTATGTTGTGTTACTTAGGAATTCATCCATTTCTTTTGTGTTGTCAAATTTCACCGAGTATAAGTTTTTGAAATAAGACGTTATAACACTCTGAATTTCTTGTGTATCAGTAGTCATAACTCCATTTTCATTTCTAATTTTGTTAATTTTCATTTTCTCTCTCTTGCTTTTGGTTAATTTAGCTAAGGGTGTATCAATCTTATTGATTTTTTCAAAAAAACAGCTTTTTGACTAGTTGATTCTCTGTATCGTTTTTCTCATCTCAATTTCAGATATTTCCCCCCTTATTTTGCTAATCTCCTCTCTTCTACTGCTTTTGGGATAGGATTGCTCTAGTGTCAGATATTTCCCCCCTTATTTTGCTAATCTCCTCTCTTCTACTGCCTTTGGGATAGGATTGCTCTAGTGTCTAAAGATTTAGGCTGCATAGTTAAGTTATTTACTTGTGATGTTTCCATTTATTTGATGTAGGCATTAAGAGCTATGAACTTACCTCTTAGGGCAGCTTTCATTGTGTCACAAAGATTTTGGTAAGTTGTATTTTCATTATCGTTCACTTCCAAGAAATCTAGAATTTCCTTTGTAACTTCTTCCTGAATCTAATTATTATTCAGGATCATAGTATTTAGTGTATTTTCTCTTGTTTGCTGTGTTGTGGATGTCAAGCTTTATACCATGATGGTCTGATAGGGTACAGGCTAGTATTTCAACTTTCCTGTATATGTGGAGATTCGTTTTGTGGCCCAATATGTGATCTATTTTGGAGAAAGTTCAGTGTGCTGCTGAGAAAAATGTGTATTCTTTGGTGTGTGGATGAAAAGTTCGATAGAGATCTCTAAGGTTCATTTCAGTAAGAGTTTGATTAAATCCCAATGTGTCTCTGTTAAGTTTTTTACCTGTTGATCTATCCCATGTTGAGAGGGTGGTGTTGAAATCCCCAAGAATTATCATTTTGGGGTTGATTTCTCCCTTTAGACATTGTAGGGTTTGCTTAATGAATGTGGATGGGCCTGTATTAGGTGCATATATGTTCAGTATTGTGAAGTCTTCCTGGTGAATTGTACCTGTTACTAAAATACAGAATCCATCTGTGTCTCTTATGATTTTTTTTTTGGTTTGAAGTCCACTTTGTCCGAAAGCATAATGGCTACCCTTGCCTGTTTCTTGGTTCCATTAACTTGCAGAATTTCAGACCAGCCTTTTATTTTTAGGATGTGTCTATCTTTTGTGATGAGATGAGTTTCCTGAAGGCAACAGATTGATGAGTTGTGATTTTTAATCCAAGTTTGTAATCTGTGCCTCTTGAGTGGTGAGTTAATTCCATTAACATTTAATGTTACAGTGGAGAAATTATTTTTAATTCCAGACTTTTTTATGTTTAGTGGCTTTTGTAAGTGTATTGTTTGGGTTTTAGGTTTTGGTGGTATTAAACTTCCCTTCTGTCCTCCTAGACATGCTTGTTTTTTGTTCAAGCTTGAGTATCATTTTTAGCATTTTTTGAAGGCCTGGTTTGGTAGGCATGTAAGCTTTCAAGTTGTCTTTATGCTGGAAAACTTTTCTTTCTTCCTCGATCATGATGGATAGTTTTCCGGGTATATCAGCCTGGATTGACATTTTTGCTCATTTAATACTTGAAATACGTCTCTCCAACCTCTTCTTGCTTTTACTGTTTTCATTGAGAAGTGGGTCCCAGTACCACACACACTTAGAGACACTCAAAAACAAATCTCTGTAATACCTACAGTAATTGTAATGTTTATAAACAGGAGGGATGGGAAAGGAGTGCCCCACCAGAAACAAGGTGAGAGGGGACCATGTTACAGCAGAGAAAATAGGCCACCATCAAGACTGCAAGTAAGTAATGAGACATCTGGTTAAGTTCACATACTTTCCTTCCTGATCATTCGCAAGTGATGGGGTATGATCTCACCAGAAGGGGAGGGCATGTAGTCTGGCAGATAGAAAGTAACCATTGTGCAAATGGGAGACTGACCCCCACCACCACGGTCTCCTACTTTTATTCCATCTACCTTTGAATATACTCTTATAATGGGATTCTATTTTAACAGCTTTTCATCTCTGGCCAGGGGGTGACCTCCAATACTCATGAAGATGGAGCCAAGGGCATTGCAAGAGCAACAAAACTAAAAAAAAAAAAAAATCAACAAACCATAATTCGGAACATCAGAGACGCTATATCAACCACCTGGAACCAGCCCAGCCTAATCTCTCCCCATCCTGAAGTTCAGGGAAATTTTCAGAAGAATGGGCAGTGAAATTGTAAGAGCACAAGGATGGGGAGGAGTAATGATATGCAAGATACTCCACATAAGTTAGGTCCAAAGCAATCATAATAGGACTTTGCATCACCTGTGCAATGACGAGCACATTATTGACTCCTCAAAGTCTAGTGTGGACTAAAGGCACTAGGATCCTTAGAAGCTAGGAATTAACAGCCACAGTAGTGTTCCTATACTAATGGGGAACACAAGAAAGAGTTCTAGGAAATGCCCTGAGTCCTTATATCTCATCAGAGAGGAGGGCCCAGAGGAAAGTTTGACATACACATTAAAGGACGCTCCAGAGATGGGGGGAGGTGGCACTGGAAGATAGGGCGGGAGGGGGGGAAAGGAAGAGGAAAAAAGGGTAGAGAGTTAGGGGTCCAGGGCGGGGTAGCAGAAGGGAGGGGACCGGTGTACCTATTAAGTTTGTATAAGTGGAAATTAATTAATTAATTAATTAATTTTTAAAAAGTTCGTTCTCTTCTTCCTCATGTGCACTTTGGGAGCCAAAATCAGGTCTCTAGGTTTTTGCAAGAGTACTTTACATACTGAGCCATTATGCTGGCCCATACATTTCATAAAATAAGTAAAATTTCCCAGTCCATATTGGAAAAATGTTCTCCACATTAATCATTAGAAAAATGCATATTCAAACCACTTTGAAATACGTTACTTCACTAAGAATGGTTGTTAGAAAAAAAATCACCAAATTCTGATGCTGAAGCTGATAAATGACATACTGGGAAGGTCAATTATTCTAATCGTCATGAAGAAGTTTGTGGAAGTGATCAAATATTGAAAATAGAATTACCATAAACCCAATAGTTTCATTAATGAAAGGGTGTCCAAAGGAAATGATAAAATCCATATGGAAAGACCTTTAACCCAATGCTTATTGTAATACTGTTTACAACTTCTAAGATAGGAGAACAGCATGAATGTTCATCAACATGGAAATGAATAAATAACTTATATTGACTATTATAAAAAAAGAATATCTCCAAAGTAGACATTTCTGTAGTCAATCTTTTAAGACTGAAAAACAGATTTAAAGAAATCCCAATAGGAATCGGTGTGAGAAAATTATTCAGTATTCAAAAGGGGTGTTATGTTATGCTTTTACTTTTAAATTATTTATGGAGATTCAATTGATTGTATTCATTTGACAACATAAAACAGGCTTGATACAAATTATAAGCATCCCTAGATTCCTAGAATCTTAAATCATTTCAAGCCAACTTGAGAATGAAGATTATCTCTAAGCATTTAACTCACTTTTTCAGCTTGTCTTTCAGAGCATATGCCCATATTTTTTCTCATCTCCTTTTACCCATTTCATCAAAATCACTTATTACTTGACTCCAGAAGGATCTGAGACATTCCTTGAACAATTCAAATTGAAGATTCACAATGATAATTAATATGAATAAATGTGATGATTGATTTTATCTTCCAGGTTTGCCTTCTGAAAACATCATACCCTGCTCTTCCTAAATCTCAACCATCAAGTAAATAATCAATGACTTTCCAAACAAACCATTTAAGACATGGACAATTTGTATCATTGCCATTGAGTGGGGGGTAAAATGCTGTTAAAGAATATATTAGATTTGAAGGGTGAAAGGATATTTTTCTGAGAGAATAAAATTAAAGATTTTGCTTCTAATTTACTTCTGGTGTGCATGTGTGTGTGTTTGTGTGTCTGTGTATGTGTGTGTGTGTATGTAAGATTATAGGCACAAGTATACATGTCTGTAAGTACATGCATTCTTTGTGTGCTTGAGTTTGTAATTAATATTTTATGATGCACAGGATAAACTTTTTCATTAATAGTGTCCTAGCTTTGAAAGCTCAATTGTTTCAACTTGTTCTATATTTACACAAATTTTTCTTCTTTAGTGAAAGCTCATTAGACAGAGGCAATTAAAAAATTTTGCACTGGTTATCTATGAACAAATATTTTATTGATTATAATGCCTTTAATCTTATTTTTTAATTTTAAAGAGTTGTTCAGAATTTAGGTTAATATATGATAGGAAAAGATAGTTAATTCACATTATGGGTAATATCTAATTCGGCCTCAAATATATAAAATACATTTCTGTCACTGCTCACATATTGAAGAGCCGGAGTCATAACACGAAGATTCTTTTACAAATTTCTACATACCAAAGTAAAGCAAAGACTTCTGAAGAGAATCCACGGAGTGATCAGACTTACTTTTTTTTAACTTTTTTTCAAAAATTTTAATGCTCTTCTTTCTAAAGAAATATGAATAATATATATTAATTTATTTCAGTAATGATGGACAGGTTCAATTGATAGGTCAGTTCTCAGCATTAATAGTGTATGTGGAATCAAATCATGAGAAAGAGAAATATCAAACCACATTGAATAATACTATATATAATAATAAACAGCACCTTTATTGTTTGTGGTAAATGCTCAAAACAATATATTTAATTCATTAGCTACTCATTAATAACAAAAAAAAGAAAATGAAAGAAATTGAAAATAAAATCATAACCACTAATTCAAAACACCATTAATTTCATCTTTAGAAAATTATAAGGCCAGTGTAATATCACACAAGGAATGTGAATTTGCCTTTAGAGAGGTCTAGTTTAAAAATCCATAAGGTCGCCTTTCCCCACCCACCCAGGGCACGTGCAATCCAGCCTGGACTCACTGAGACCTAGATAAGCTCCATCCCTGCCCACCACCAAAACCCCAGGCAGCCCAAGGAACCCAGCTCCTCCCACTAGCCAGCTGGAACAGAAGCTGCTCCAGGCCAAATAATTCTAGTTCAGTGAAAAACACACAGAAGTTGAAAAAAGGTCCTAAGAGTTAAAACAACAATGCCCAAGTCAAAGTGCAAATCTATGAGAAACAAAACCCAAGTAAACAAATCTCCCACTGAAAGAATTAATCCCATAATGATAGGATCCAACTAGAACAAACACACGGAAAATAGCCAAGAAAGTCTGAACCAGGATAATGACTTTCAAACCATGAACATTACCATGTTCAATACTATGAAAGAGGAAATCCGGGAGGAATTAAATAACTGCATCAATCTCTTTGAAGAGGAACACAACAGACATCTGGAGGAGTTGAGAAAAACAGTGCAAGAAACAAAAACTGGCATAGAGCAGTTAAAACAGACTCAAGCAGAGTTTAAAACTGAACTAAAAGACAAGTTATCTTCAACCCAGAACGCCACAGAGAGTCTTATCAACAGAACTAACGAAGCAGAAAATAGAATTTCAGACCTTGAAGACAAAGTAGGAGTATTAACCAGCTCAATGGAAGAGGTTGTTAAAGCCAAAAAGATACTTGAGAGAAATATTCAAGAGTTATGGGACACTCTGAAGAAGCCGAAAATGCCTTTTCAAGGAATACTAGAGCAAGAATCTCAAAATACCACACCTGAGGAAATTTTCCAAATGATTATCAAGGAAAACTTTCCTCATCTAAAAAAAGAGAGGCCCATCCATATACAAGAGGCATTCCGCACCCCAAACAGATATGATCAAAATAGAAACTCATCACGGCAAATAATACTCAAAACACTCCACATTCAAGATAAAGAAATGGTGCTGAGAGCTTCAAGGGAAAAAAAAAGTCACTTTTAAAGGTAAACCTATTAAAATAACAAATGACTTCTCAATGGAAACAGTAAAAGCAAGAAGAGCTTGGAAAGACGTACTTTCAGTATTGAATGAACAAAAATGTCAACCCAGGCTGATATACCCCGAAAAACTATCTGTCATGATCAAGGGAGAAAGAAAAATTTTCCAGCACAAAGACAACTTGAAGGGATACATGTCCACCAAACCAGGCCTTCAAAAAATGCTAAAAATGATACTCAAGCTTGAACAAAAAAACAGGCAGATCCAGGAGAACAGAAGGGAAACATAATACCACCAAAACCTAAAAGTGAAACAATACACTTACAAAAGCCACTAAACATAAAAATGTGTGGAATTAAAAATAGTTTCTCCATTATAACATTAAATGTTAATGGAATTAACTCACCAATCGAGAGACACAGATTACAAACTTGATTAAAAAATACGACCCATCAATCTGCTGCCTGCAGGAAACCCATCTCACCACAAAAGATAGGCACATCCTAAAAACAAAAGGCTGGTCAAAAATTCTACAAGCTAATGGAACCAGAAAGCAGGCAAGGGTAGCCATTATGCTTTCAGACAAAGTGGACTTCAAACCAAAAAAATCATAAGAGACACAGATGGATACTACATTTTAGTCACAGGTACAATTCACCAGAAAGACTTCACAATACCGAACATATATGCACCCAATACACCCCCCCCCCATATTCATTAAGCAAACCCTACCATGTTTAAAAGGAGAAATCAACCCCGAAACGATAATTCTTGGGGATTTCAATACTGCCCTCTCAACATGGGATAGATCAACAGGTCAAAAACTTTAAATAGAGACACTTTGGAGCTTAATCAATCCCTTACTGAAATGGACCTTACAGATCTCTATCGAACTTTTTATCCAAGCACCAAAGAATACACATTTTTCTCAGCAACGCACGGAACTTTCTCCAAAATAGTTCACATATTGGGCCACAAAACGAATCTCCACATATACAAGAAAGTTGAAATTCTAGTCTGTACCTTATCAGACCACCACGGTCTAAAGCTTGACATCCACAACACAACAAACAAGAGAAAATACACTAACTCCTGGAAACTTAGCACTATGATGCTGAATGAGAATTGGATTCAGGAAGAAATTACAAAGGAAATTCAAGATTTCCTGAAAGTGAACGATAATGAAAATACAACTTACCAAAATCTTTGGTATACAATGAAAGCTGTCTTAAGAGGTAAGTTCATAGCTCTTAATGCCATTCAATATCTATCAGGATGGAGCCAAGGGCGTTGCAGGAGCAGCAAAACTGAAAAAAAAATCAACAAACCATAATTCAGAACATCAGAGACTCTATATCAACCACCTGGAATCAGGCCTGTCTAATCTCTTCCCATCCTGAAGCTCAGGGAAATTTACAGAAGAGGGGGCAGTAAGATTGTAAGAGCACAAGGAAGTGAGGAGTAATGATATGCTAGATACTCCACACAAGTTAGGGCTGAAGTAATCATAATAGGACTTTGCATGATCTGCACAATGACCAAAATATCATTGACCTCTCAAAGTCTAGCATGGACTAAAGGCACTAGGATCTTTAGAAGCAAGGGATTAAGAGCCGCAATAGTGTTCCTATACTTATGGGGAACATAAGAAAGATTTCTAGGAAATTCCACTGAGTCCTTACACCTCATCACAGAGGAGAACCCAGAGGAAAGTTTGACATACACATTAAAGTATGCTCCAGGGATGGGGGAGGTGGCACTGGGAGAAAGGGAGGGAAGGGGGAAAGGAAGGGGAAAAGGAGGGAGGGCACAGGGAGGTCCAGGGAGGGGTGGAGGGAGGGAGGGGACAGAGGTTCCTATTACATTTGTATGAGCAGAAAAATAAATAAATAAATAAAAATCCATAAGGCCATTGAAAAGATTTGTGACTTGAAATGAGTTAATTTCTTTAATCTATATTTATCTGTTCAAAATATAATTGAAATTCCTACATTTTTGAAAAGTAAATAAAATGGCATAATTACTTGTACTCCATTAATTGTGTAACATAGACGCTGTTTATTTATTATACTTTTCTAGGAGCTAATTTTCAACCTTTGGCACAATATTCATGGTAGCTGTGATGTATTAAAGGTATTATTTTTCCAGTGACTCTAAGTTTGTATAGTTTTTCTCATTTAACCCTCAAGTCACATTTGTGAAATTTTGTCCTTTTTCTCAAATAAAACATTGATACCTAGTGAAATTCTGTTACTCTCATTAATTCATGAAGCTATTAAATATCAGCTATCTTCAGACTATTTACAATTAAAGAATATTTCTTTAAATTAGTATTAAACGTCCTATAATATATTAAAAGAACGATGCAAAGATAATGCTTTCTGTTTTAATCAATGGGAAATGTAATATTGATACAACAAAATATACTAGCCACTTTTCAAAATGCCGCATTTTAAAAATATTCCAATGTATCTTGGCTAAATTATATAAAATTTCTATCTTTGGATAGAAATTAATGGAGAAATTTGAGAAGTTTACACTGCCTTCTATATGTCTAACTTACCTCTTGTTTTCATGTAGTTTTGCCAATATTGAGAACTGCTAGAACAGTGACAATATCAGCTGTTGGGCCTGCTCAGGGATAACAGTCTGGGAGGGAGTGAGCAGGGCATGGCTTAGCATATGGGACCAAAGATGGTGCTTGGGAGCTAGTGTCCTAGGTGTAACCCTGATCTCATTACAGAGAGCCCTAATTGGCTCATAGGCGCCTACATAGATTTATGTTTAGTCTTACCTGTGCAGAGTATGTGTTTTGCTGACCATTAAGGTAACTGGCTACCTGTTTTGCATGCTCTGGTTCTTTGTCTATATAAGCTGATTTGTTACCCCCAATAAACCAAGATCTTGTCTGACAAATTCCCCGTCAGTGGCCGAGTCTCTGGAGTGCTAAGGCAGAGGTGCGGGCAGTCAGATTTTACTTATCTTCGTCATCACAGCCAGCACCTGTGTAACTGAGTGAGTCAATGAGTGAGTGAGTGAGTGAGTCTCGCCTTGACAGACTCCCTACTGTGTCCGGAGTCCCCTGGATTTGGGTGAGGGGGAAAAGGGCCTGCAGCACGTTCACCTTTCTCTGCCCCAATGGCCTGGAGTAGTCACAGTGTGTGCCTGGGACAATCAGCCCAGCAATCAGCCATTACCATGGCTGTAATCAATGAAAATCATTTCTTACACTATTCTCTCCCTCTTCCAGGTAACTATTTTGTGTTTTATTGTACTTTTTTCTTGCCCAGAGTGGGATTATTTCTTTGACTGTATGTTGGCCTGCCCAGAAATTACCCCAGGGCATAGCTGGGCCTGGGACCAAAGATGGTGCTGAGAGCTAGTGTCCTGGGCATAACTGTTACCACATTACAGAGAGCCCTAATTGGCTTTTAGGAGTTGACCTGCCTTCCTTACTGAGATACATTGAATCTGACCTGTAAAGCTTGCATGCTGTGTTGACCTTGGACATAATTGGCTGCCCGTTTCGTGCTCTGTGATCCTTTGTCTATATAAGCTGTTTTGTTACCCCCAATAAATCGAGATTTGCTCTGACAAACTCCCCGCCCATGTCCGAGTCTCTGAAGTTGAGGTGGAGGAGCAGGCGGTGAACTTGCCTTTCTCCATCCTAATGGCCTGGAGCCCTGCCCTAGTGTGTGTGGGTGTGGGGGGGTGTGAGTGGGTGGAGAACCGCCACATCTGGTGCCACTGTGTGAGGAACTTCCCAGATTGGATGGAGCAAATCAGTCTCCAAGGTAAGTTAGACTCTTAGTATGAGTAACACACCAACAAGTAGACCTGACCCAGTGCTGGAAGCACTGAGATTTGTACTAAAAAGCCATGGTTTTGAAATTCCAGATTCTCGCATTGCTGAGGTTTGGCAAACAGCCCTTGAATTAGCACCCTGGGTCCAGTCTTCTAATGTCTTTTCATGGGACACTTGGGATAAGACAGAAAACCTAGCCAGAGAGCGGGAGAATCATCTTAAAATATCACCTACCTTGGAATTTTATCCCATGGTCTCAGTATTTAAGATATACGTTCCTTCCCAATGTGATCCAGCTCCCACCAGAGACTAAGGTGGAGGCAGAGCAGACAGAGGGGAAGGAAGAGGGGAAGGAAGAGCCAGAGCCTTTTCAGGCTCGCCACACATCTTCAGGACACCTGGAGCCAAAATCAAGCCATCCCGGGTGCTCCGCTGCCAAGCCGTGGCAGGGTGCCAGAAGTCATGGGGATGGCGGGCATGCCCACCACTTGGGGGACTCCACACTGGATTGTACCCCAATGCTGGGCATGCACCCAGAACGGTGCACAGAGCCATGGGACCCGGACATGGCAGAGCCAAATAATGCTTAGGAGCGGTGCATAAGGCTTCTGGCCCCTGACCAGAGGGAGGGACTGCCTGCTTGCAAGAACCACGTCCGAGCTGCGGGCTTGACCTGGTGAGAGGGTGGAGCTACCATCCCTTCGGGAGCCTCCTGAACTCTGTGCAGAGCCGCTGGCCTGAGGTGAGGCAGAAGGGCTGAGCGCAGAGGCAAAGATGCTTGTGAGTGGAGCGCAGAGCTGCCGGCCCCACCTAGCGAGGGAGGGAGGTTGTGCACACCTCAAGAGCTGCAGGCAGGGGAATAGCTACAGATCACGTCTGATAGGGGTGGCTCCTTTCATCCAGATTTCGCTCTGCTCAAGAGAGAAGAGCCTGGCAGCAGTTTTGATGACACTGCACAGAGCCGTGGATGCTGCAGAGAGAGAGGGGCCATGAGGACAGAATAATGCCCATAAGCCCTCGCAAAAACCTCTCCCAAATCCATACAAGGGTATGGTCCCCGCCAGGCTAGAGCAGAGAATTCAGAGGAGGCTGAGGAGGACTTAGAGATTAAGAATTAAGCTTCATGTATTCAAATGTATTTCAATTGTCTGTTTTGATTAAGCAGAAATTTGGTTATTTATAAAATCCCAACTTCTCTAGCGCAGGTAACCTAGGACTTAATTTAAAAAAAGGAAAGAAAAGAAAAAGAACCAGGAAACAAAGAAATCAAAACTTGACACTTGCCTAAGGGGATAGATAGTATACCAACAGGCATGCCCGAGCAGACAACCCAGGGCCCCTTTCTACAGGGGAAAAGTGGAAAGATGCTTTGAATATGACCAGACTGGGCACTTTGAGACGGTTGCAGGCACAAGAAGCTTCCACGTGGCCTATGTCCTGACCATGGGAATCTCCACTGGAGGAAGGATTGCCCTCTGAACCCAAGGGCCCAGGGATCAAGCCCTCTGGTGGGGACCAATAAAATGGCCTGAAGCTCTTAGCTGCCCTCTGATGGTAAAAAGGAGTTTGCTGCTGATATCCAGCAAAAGAAGGCCCAAAATGCCAGGTTGAGCATCTCATGAGAACCTTGGGTTTAACATGCAAATGGAAAGCTTCTTTGTTTCTATGTTAATAGACAAGGGAGCACAAAATTCTAGTGTTCAACTTCCTTCCTTTTGTCACTTTGATTTTACTAAAATGTTAGTGATCAAGAAAATGACAGGTTCATCAGTCACTCACAAAGTAACTACTGAGATTCCTTATATGCTTAATGATGTTGCTTTTAGACATTCCTTTGTTTAATGAAACAAGATAGGCAGTTCACATTGTTTTAAACAGGTTTTAAAATGTGATCATAGAGATTCACAGCTGCCAGAGGAAAAAGGTCTTCAGTATATAGATTAGTTCTTGGTTTTTACATCAGAAAAAGACAATGACTATTCCAGGTGAAGTAACAGATTTTCTTTACTAACTATTGCCTGCCTGTACCCACAGTAAGATTACTGAGCTTATTTGGTTTATCCCATGTGCCTTTCCAGTTATAATGGTTTTATCCTTGTGTAGATCTTAAAAATTTAACCTGTGTGTTGTCTCTTTTAAAGGGACCTTAAAGTAATAAAGCCATCTGTCAAAACCTCTAGACCATACCAGCACTTCAGATGAGGACATCAGACTGCTCTCACTTTCATCGTCCCATCTCAGCAGGAAGTAGCCAAAGAGCAGTCGTCGCCCTCATCCCCTGAGCAGCCTGGGTCCTCAAATAGATTAAGAGGTAAAGTAGGCAGGTTTAGAATAGCCATGCTGGCAGGGATGCATATTAAAGGACTCTCTGGGAATTGGGGCGGGAGGCACTGGGGGATGGGAAAGGAGGGGTGAAGGAGAGGGGGAGCAGGGGGTTTGGGGGGAGGAGGAGGGAGGGAGGGAACTGGTGTACCTATTAAGTTTGTATGAGCGGAAATACTAATAAAAAATGTTGAAAAAAAAAAAAAAACAGCCATGCTGGGATGGGTTTCTCAAGGTCTTTGAAGGTCTTTGGAATTCCAAAAAGACACCCCCTTTTGCTGGATGACCCAATACCCAACGAAATTAAAGGCCCAATTATTAAAACATAAAGGGGGAGTAAGCCCACACCAACATCTAGGGTTGGCATTATTTGCCATCAACATTTTAAATTTTCAAAAAGGACAACTTGAATCAAGATTCCAAAGACACTGGGGAAGCCTATCCACAAAACCTTCTGTCAAGAAACTATTCATGGTGTGCTCAAGGAAGATGCTAACCATATCCTTATAGGCCTGACCTATCTCAAGATGGCCTGATTGATACCTTGCCTAAACCAAGATGGAGTCATTCTGGGTTTGACCTAACATCTAGAAAAAATTGTTCTTTTAATAACTTTATCACTTAAGTGTTTCCTCAGCACATCTCTCAGCAGCGCTCCATCAACAAGACCATGATACAGATGTTTATGCCCCTTGAACATCCATGCCATGGCCGCCCCAAAGACGTGATTCAAGCTTGGAGACTTGTGAGGCCTTGGTCTAAAAACAGACCAGGCAGGCCTGCACTGTCTGTATGGGCCACGTGCATCTTCCCCAAACTACCTGCTGCCATGTCTGGTGCTGATGCTAACCTGCCCAACTGGGAAGGCCAATCCACACAGGACAACAACAGAAGCTCATGCTGGGACTTTTGAGATGTTGGACATGTGTTTAGTTCATTGTAAAATACAGTCTCTACTAAAACAAAAAGGGGGAGATATTGGGCCTGCGCAGGAATTACCCCAGGGCATAGCTGAGCACATGGACCAAAGATGTCACTGAGAGCCAGTGTCCTGGGTGTAACCCTGATCACATTACAGAGAGCCATAATTGGCTTTTAGGAGTTGACCTGCCTTCCTTACTGAGATACGTTGAGTCTGACCTGTAAAGCTTGCATGCTGTGTTGACCTTTGACATAACTGGCTGCCTGTTTCGTGCTCTGTGGACCATTGTCTATATAAGCTGTTTTGTTATCCCCAATAAATCGAGTTTTGCTCTGACAAACTCCCCGCCCATGTCCAAGTCTCTGGAGTTGAGGCAGAGGAGTAGGCAGCAAATTTGCCTTTCTCCATCCTAATGGCCTGGAGCCATGCCCTAGTGTGTGTGTGTGGCGGGGAGAGGGGGGTTGGAGAACTGTACAGTGTGAAGGAAGGGCAAAAAGTTAAGCATAGAATCACCTTCTGAAGTTGTTTTAAAACCATCTTTGTTTATTCATATATTTTATATATCATGAAGTGTTTAAAGTTTTATTCATTCTTCTGTTGACTCAAGGGACTAATTCAGTGAATTAAAATTGCCAGTAGAGAAATATACACAAAACATAAAGGAATATAAAATATAATGTCATTTGTATCAAAATTGGTAAAGGAAACTTCAGAGACAGTGTCCAGTAAGACAGAGAACAAAATAATAACAGGCAAATAGCAACACCTTTCCCCTTGGCATGATGTTTTGAGACAGATAACAACCAAATACAGAAGTTTTATTTTCATTTCTAATGTGGACCTCGACCCAATGCTCCATAACATTTTCCAACTTGGAAATCTTGTACACATTACTAAAAATGTTCAAAAGCAATTGTCAGTTGAAAAACTATTTTGACTAATTGGATTCATGTTCCAAGTATAATTTTAGAAGTTCCTTTCTTGAGCAGACCATAATTGTAGAATCATGCTCATGTGAAACTACCTTTAAAAGTCCACTAAAAATGTGCACAAATTTATCAAATACTATCAAAAAAATTAGAGTAGAGTAAAACTAGGGTTTCTACTTGTTTTCTAGCTTACTTTTAAATAGACTATCATACTGGCTACTGTCAATCAATGACCTTAGTTAAGTATACAACTTTGCTGAACATCACTTTACTCTTAAAAAATGGATATGTTGATTTTTTTCATATGCTTATGAAAATTAGATCAACAAAATTTAAAAATATGGGACATTCCTCATTCAAAAGATGGCACAGAATAAGTGCGTTATAGAGCAGCTACTATTGTTTAGGACATTCTTATTAAATTTCTATATTAAATAATAATAATGGTACTTACATAAATAAACATCTTTTCCACATAATTCTAAGTGCCAGAAAAGAAAACCATAAAAACAGTGTTAACACGTGATTTGAGCACATAGGAAGCAAAAACTATTATGAATTTCAAATTATTTGAAACTAGAAAAATATCTATGTCTATTTGATGAATGTAAGGAATTAGATAATGTGAATAGCATGATAATAATGTTGAATATTTAATATATTTCACATAATTACTGTCATGTTAGTAACAGAGTATATTTATTGAAATAGTGTTTACCCTTTGTTGCAGTTCACCTGCATGTTGCTGATAAATGATCACCAAACATACCCTAAGGGAACAAGGAGTTTATTTCCTTACAACAGTCCAGTTACAGTTCTCAATCCAGCTTCACAGGAGAGCATGCACCAACACCAGGGCCACGAGAACTGGCCATACCATCTCTACATAATGGCTAAGAGAGGGAGGATCTTTACTTGCCAGACCAGCATGTCAACCGTCTATATTTTACTCCAGGGCCTAATCCCACACACCACAGGCTGGGCCTTCCCCATCAGCTAGACAATCACCTGCAGGTTTGTTCTGGGCTTAACTCAACCACTAATTCTCTACAAATGTGCCCAGAGTTCAAACTCTCAACTGTCAAGTTGACATCTGTGCCTTAACTATGACATAATAGGGTATGATATGTTTTTATTATTAGGAACCAGCAAAATAATTTATCTTTTTTAATATTTTATTTATTTGCTGTGAGAGAGAAAAAAAGAGAGAGAATGTGTATGTGTGTGTGAGTGCACTGTGTGTTCCTTTGGAGGGCCAAGGGTTGCCACAGACTGGGCAGAACCTGCATCAGGGTTCCCTCTACTAGAAGAGACAAGGTGAATGAGGAACAGACACAAGCAACTCCAGGCTGAATGAATCTGAACCCATTTTATTAAAGTTTTGTAACAGCTTTTATACTAGAAAACTTTAAGGCAAAGAATGTGTTGCTGCACCTGCTAACAGAGGAAAGCAGACACATATCCTCTCAGTCCCCTGTGTTCAGCAATAATAAACAATTTTTTAAGTATTTAACCCATTGCTTGAGGAAAAGACACAAACAGGTCCTTATTACATTTTAACAGGCTCCATCCCAGTTCTCCAGTCTCTCCAAATCTATTTTACAATGCCCCACCAAACAGCCACAGGGTCTAAGTCCACATTGTTGTCCTTGTATTAACAAAGACTGCATTTGAGATTTAGTTAAAGTACACCAAGGTTGAGCTCCTTTTTAATTCCTCTAAAGAATTTGGATTTTAAAAGGGAGCATGTTTTTAACTATGTGTATGCTGCATCTGTTTTATATTCCTGTAACTGGTGAAAGTGAATTTGTTGGAGGGGTACACCTTAATTTTTCCTTTTGGAAAATACCAAAATCTGGCTGCTATCATATAAACTGCCCTATATTAGGTCATAATGGTAGGAACTATATTAGGATTTATTTTATTTCTATTTTCTGTTAACTTGTGTGTTCTATAAGAAATAGCTGTGCTCAGGGAAATTTGCGGAAAAGAGGGTGGTAAGAGTGTAAGAGCAAAAGGATGGGAAGAGCAATGATATGTAAGATACTCCATACTAGTTAGGGTTGAAGCAATCATAATTGGACTTTGCATGCCCTGCGCATTGTCCAACACACTGTTGACCTCACAAAGTCTAGCATCTGCTAAAGGCACCAAGATCCTTGGAGGCAAAGGATTGGCAGCCACAGCAGTGTTCCAATACCTAAGGGGAACATGGGAAAGAGTTCAGGGAAAGGCCACTGGGTCCTTGTACGTCATCGGAGAGAGGGCCCAGAGGAAAATCAGACATGCACAAGAAAGGACTCTCTGGGAATTAGGGCGGGAGGCACTGGGGGATGGGAAGAGAGAAGGCTGGGGAGGGGGAGCAGGGGGTACGGGGGGGGGGGGGGGGGGGGGACTGGTGTACCTAATAAGTTTGTATGAGCTGAAATAAAAAAAAAAAGAAATAGCTGTGGACTGATTCTAGTGAACAGAGGGCATAATCTCATATTATAGAATTTCTGAATTAGTACAAGAATCATATATTTGAGGGAATTTTACCCACCTATAGTTTTGGACTCTTAAAATTTCTCTCTAATTACTTTAAAATCAGCATATACATTCTGCCTAACAAGTCTGCTTACTGTGTGTGACTAGACATGAAATCTCTACTTAGAAATTGATTTAAAGTTAAAAGCAGGCTTGACTTTTATTTGGAAAAGGAAAGGAAAAAGCCTCAAATCATTTACTTGATATCTACAGTTCAGGGGAGAAAGGACTAGGAGGAGGTGATAGCCTAACTAGTCCGGAGAAAAAACAAAAAGGATCTAAAATAGATAAGAGGTAAAGTCAGTTTACAAAAGGAGAATTTTTCTATCATTGTCTTTACAGATAAGACGTAAGACTCAATTTGCAAAGGGGAGTGGTTCCTAGCAAGTGCCCATTCCAAAGAGCAGTCTGTAAGCCTGACAACCCTCATACTTTTTATATTTTTATTATTTATTTTAAAATAAGCTGTGTTCTGTTTCCAGAAAACACTTCCCTGAAGCTGTCTTCTCCAAGTTGGGACCTTGTCTTCTAACCTGGTTGGTACAGGATGTGACAAAGGGTGACTTCCGGAATCATCCTGAATTGCATCTACCTCTTCTTGCTTTGCTCTGGGATTTCCCAGCTTCTGCCCACCAGAGCCAGAAGTGCAAGCAGCTGCCCTTTCCGCCTGGCATTTTTAAGTGGGACCTGGGATCAAGAACTCTAGACCATCTACTTTCAAGGCAGAGTCTTAACCACTGAGCCATCTCTCCAGCCCCTAATTTATCTTTTAAAACAACAAGTTTTCTATTCAGAATTGCAAATGAAAAGGGATCTATCTGAGACCTAGATCACCAACCACTTGAAAGGATTAAGTACAAAAAGTGAGAGATTAGCAGACTCAGGGGAACACTGAAAATTCAGTATTAAATTCAATATTAAATTCAGTATTAAAACAGCTGTGAACTCAGGAGACAATAACAGAGGATAATTAAAATTTCATTTTTCCTTTATTTAATCATTCCAATAATGTTTGTCCAGGTTACCATGCACTCATTTGTTTCTATAAAGCACTACTTTATGAACCAAGTCCTTGAAGGCTTGTATTACTTGCTGGTTCCTCAAAGTGTAAATAAAAGGGTTCAACATGGGAGCAATTGAAGTGTTGAGGACAGCTACTCCTTTGGTCAGGGATGCCCTTTCATTTGCAGAAGGCTTCACATACATAAAAATGCAGCTTCCATAAGAGATGGAGAGGACCATCATGTGAGAGGAACAGGTGGAGAAAGCCTTTTTTCTCTGACTAGTAGATGGGATTCTCACAATGGTGTTGATGATACAGATGTAGGACAGAATAACCAATGCCAAGGTGAACAGCAGAGTTACAAAAGCAAGGTAGAAGCCAATCCTCTCCAGGAGCCATGTATCTGAGCACTAGAGTTGCAAAATGGGGACGTAGTCACAGGAGAAGTGATCAATGACATTGGAAGCACAGAAATCTAAGTTGAGAAGGAGCATGAGAGGTGGGAAAATGGTGAGAAATCCCGCCAGCCAGGATGTGAGGACAAGAAGGAAACAGGCTCTCTGGTTCATGATGATGGTGTAATGCAGCGGCTTGCAGATGGCAACATACCGATCATAAGACATGGCAGTCAGAAGAAAGAACTCAGACACTCCCATGGAGATGAAGAAAAATAACAGCCAAGCAGTTGTTGTAGGGAATGGTCTTATCTTTGGTAATGATTGACCCCAAAAATCTGGGGATGGAAACACTGGTGAATATGATTTCTAAGAAGGAGAAATTCCGGAGGAAGAAATACATAGGAGTCTTAGACGAGAGTCTAGCAAGGTGAGAGTGATGATGGTTAGATTTCCAGTGATACTTAATATGTAAGTTATAAATAGAAAGATAAAAATTACAACCTCAAGCTCTGGGTTGTCTGATATGCCCAACAGCACAAACTCTGTAATCACAGTGTGGTTTCTCATAGTGATTTTTTTAACAAAAACCTTTTATGGAAAAAAAGAATTAATTTAATGCAATTATGTTGAAATTTTTCACTATTGGCATCTCTATCTTCAGTGAAATGGTGCAATTACTGTTTTTGCCAATAAGAATTATTTCCATATCTATTCATTCCTATCAAAAGAAAAAATATGTGTACATAGTTACTTAAAGGAAAAAAATGTATTTAGACACATGCTTAAAATCACCTCATCATTAATTTTACATAAAACTTACACATATACTCAAAATTTCTGTGTGTGCCATACATCTCTGAATTTGAAATTTCTGCAACAGCATTTATTAACTTCACCAAAAGTTAGAATAATCAAACATTTTCCAATACACAAGACTGTATTGTTTTAGGTCTGAAGTATCAAGTATTTATTGTCAATTTTAATGTCATTTGTTGACTTACAAAGAGTATTAGTAAAATTTATACTATCATAATTACTGCACATAATGTTAGTTATAATACTCTTTATTCTTAATATATATTATTTTAAATACAACCACAAAAAACATATGTGGTCCTAATCACAAAAATATGACTAGATTTGTCTAGGATTTATAAAATAGTAATCACAATGATAGAGGTCATTGATATAATACTACAGCATGCTACTGTGTTTACATTATTTTTTCCTGTTATTTAATTAACAATAAACTTTTTTCTATATTCAACTTGTGATTACATATTATTAAGTATCAATTACATCTAATCATCATCACTCTTACCTGGCAAGACTTTCATTTTAAGACTCATATATATTTCTCAAATCTCAACTCAGAGATTTTCCTAAGAAAAAAAGGAACCCACCAGGAAAAGTTTTTTAATACCAAAATTTAGCACTGAAAGCCTCTTGAAAACTGATTATTCAGAATAAATAAGGTTTTCTGTAATATGGATTTCATTGGAATCATGAAACTCTAAAATATAAAGTATATGACTTCCATCTATCTTGTTCTCTTCTAGTCCTTAGCAAGCAACCTTCTGTCTATGACTTAAATTCTCAGATATGTGGTATCACTGGCTTTTTAAAGCAGATGATAGACAACTTACCAGGAGGTAATTATTGAGACTCATAATGGGCTTTTCTCTTCTTTCACTGAGCATTGCTTTTCTCTATGAATATATATACATATATATAATAGTTAAAATGTCATCAAAATAGAAGATCAACGGGCAATCTATTATTGTGGTTTCAGAAATTTTGAAATATATCAAAATGTACACTTGATAATTACTGAATACATTAATTATTATTAAATTATAATTTGAGGTACCTTCAATACTTACAATCAAATAAGTTTTTCAAGACTATAAAACATAATTTTGTTATGTTTGATAATACCAACAAGAAACACAATCTTAAATTTTTCTTCAAGTGATACTGTAGTCAATTTTTTTATGTTGAAGTTCACCATTACCTCTCTTACATAAAATCATTTTGACATAGAAAAAGAACATGCTGAATTAAATGAGCAATTTCTAGCAGGCTCAGAAGTAAAACTAAATTTCTTTGAAATATCTTCTATCATTAGTATGAAAAGAAACATGACTACAAACTATATCCTACAACCTATTGTGGTAAATAGGCAGAATTCTTTAATTTCCAGGAAATATTGGATGGTAAAATATTTCAAATTTCTCTGATTAAGGTAAAGATTAATTCCAAAAATATAACACAACTTTACCTTCTCTCATCTCTCTAAACCCCTGAGAAATTAGACTGAAGAAAGGAGGAATGTAAGCAGACATTAGTTCATTAGATATAGTGATGTCATGAAATATTCTTCTGGAAAGCTAAGCAATATAGGTAGATAAAAGCAAATGTGTACCAATCAGGTGATACAATCGGCCTGGTTTCCCTTTAGCCAAACATAATTTTCCTAATAAGCATACAAACTATTCTATTCTTAGAAGATAATTTCTTCTCAGTTCCCTTGGGATTGCTTAAATTCAGGACCAAACTATTACAAAGATCGCCACTTTCTGAGGGTAGTACCCATATTTTATCTATTTTGTCCATTTATATATCTACACAGCACAGAGATTTAATAGCTAAAAAATAATTTTAATAGCTTTAAAAATAAAAACCTATACACTACTGGTGAGCATTAAATGGTTTGTCCACTGAGAAAGTCAGTATACAGGTTTCTCAAAAAGCTAAAAACAAACTGTCACATCAACCATATCATTATTGGGCATAAATACAAAATATTCCAGATCCTAACACAAACATCCATGTTCATTGCTGCTCTAGTCACAACACCCATGACATGGAATAGCCTACATGTCTGTCAACAGATGAATGGATATAGACTATGTGATACATAAACAATGGGATTTTATTTAACTATAAAAAAAGAAATTGTGAAATTTGCAAGAAAGTTATTAATATGGAAATTATTTCACTAAATGATGCAATCAAGGCTCAAAAAGACAAAAACACAACATGCTTTCTCTACTGTATTGACCCTGGACTTCAATATTTATATATGGGTTTACATGGTACTGTGAGAGGTGGGGAAGAGACTCAAAAAATAATTAACTTGCATGCTAATATTTTAAATTAAAAAATCTTTCAAACAATGCCATTCAAATTTTATTTTTTGTTTCATTTTTAAAGTAAAATGATGTCAGGATATTAAAGTGTCTCATCAGCATATAGGGACATATAGAATGGCCATTATGTCCTCAACTCAGCTTCCATTTCTCTGAAATCTTCAAATTAACTAGTCATCAAATATTATAATATGTTCTACCAGTTATTTTTCTCTGCAATTATCTAGGAGAAAAGTCATATCTACCATTAGAAAGAATTTTTTCTTTATGCTCTTTTCCAATTTTTGCATGCACATAAACACTATGCAATCTTACTACATGAAATATCCTACATATTTTTTTCTCTTATCCAGCTAATACTGGTAATGAGTATTTTTCCTTGTCATCATTCTGTAAAAGTTGCAAAGAGTAGCAGAAGAGCACTGTATATTTGTAATATAACATAGTAGTGTACTTAGAGCATAGTGAGTGTATTAATATGTGATAAGTTTGTAAAGTTTCATATTTTGTAAAGTTTTGTATTTTCTAATAAGAGATGTTCAGCATGATTTACTACTTGTTTTTCATATCCATGGATTGCTCATGGATATGTTTAGTTTCTATCAGTTTTTTACTGTATTTATTAGGTGATAGTTTATATATTAATGAATAATAGTTTTAAATTTTAATTTAGGATAGAAATTCAAAGTAAGGGGTGTCACTATAGAATTGTCATAATGTATCATTACATGTCTCTTCATTCATTCTCCTTCCATTGACTTCCCTCATACATTCTGTACCACTCTGACCTGTGTTGTATAGCATTTTCCTCTGCACAAACAGCCACCATTTTGTCCCAGACTATCAAGATTACACCTGTGGACTATTGATATTCCCTAAGAGGTGCTTGAATATATGAGCCAACCCACATGTCCTCACACATGCCTGCACATGTGAGTACTGGTAGGGGCTAGAATATTGGTGTGCCTATGTACATGGCCACCCACATGCCCTCACATATGAGATTGAGAACCTCAGAGTATATAAAATGAGGAAGATTAATTGAAGGGGTTCCTTCTATGCAGTCATAAGTACACTGCCAGCCATTCTGTGGTGTCCTGCCTTTGAATGGTCCCTGCTCTGTTAGTAACCCCTACCCCTTAATCCTATAAGTAAGCCTAAAAAACTCACTTGTTCCTTAAGTTAGAGCGTGGCTACAATCATTACTTTGGTCTGTCGAGGAATTCCTATCTGGGGTGTGTAAAGATCGTTATAAAGATGTTCATGTGTGATGTCTCCCTTGGAAAATCTTCACACTATGCCTGTTCCCTTCTTTTACCCAGATAATACCCCCCCACAGAAGCTCAGATTTCATTTCAGATATCTTCAATACCTTAACATCTCTTCCTCCCCTTCATTCTTAGGGTTTGGTAGGATTAATACTGTGAAAATGCCCATCCCACCAAAAGCAATCTACAAATTTAATACAATCCCAATCAAAAAACCAACTCATTTTTTGAAATAGGAAAAACTATTAACATTCTTATAGGAATACAAAAGTCCCTGAATAGTAAAAACACTCCTAGCCAAAAAGAAAGTAATTGGAAATATCAATTTACATTATTTCAACTTGCACTGTAGTATTATAATAATAATTAAAAGCAGGGTATTGTCACAAATAACATATGGATCAATGGAATAGAATAGAAGACATAGATATAAGTCTACACAGCTACAACCCCTGACAAAGAAGCCAAATATACATACATATACGCTCACACACATACACACACACACACATACATACATACATATATACATACATACATATATATATACATACATACTTGGGGAAAAATGTCTTCAACAAATGGTATTAAGAAAACTAGATGTCTAAATTTGAAAGAATGAAACTAGATCCTTCACTTTTATACTGTACAAAATCAATTCCAAATGGATAAAAGATCTCAAAGTTAGATCTGAAACTACTTTTTTATTACACATTTTATTTTTGCCTAATCATACAAACTTAATAGTTACCCCCTTTTTCTCTCTCCCCTCCCTTCACCCGAGATTCTCAATTGCACTCTCTCCTTCCCCTCTCTCGCACTCCTCTCCCTCCCTCCCGCTTTCCCAGTGCCTACCACTTCTTCCCTCCCATCCCCCAGAGCATCCATTTATGTGGGTGCTAAACCTCTCTGTCAATCCTCTACCCTACTGAAGGTTCAGGATTCAGTGGCATAACTTGGGGGCCCTTTTTGGTTTCCCTATTAGTATGGAAACTATTATACTATTAAACCTTTGTCTCTAAGGATCCTACTGCCTGAAGCCTCCCCTGTGATCCGTGATAGACTTTGGGGGGTTCTTGACATGTTAGACATTGTGCAGGTCAGGCAAAGTCCAGTCACATTGTGATTATATTCTGCTGCTGCAGCCCTGACTTGTGTGGAGTATCTTGCATATTATTGGTCCTCCCCATCTTTAGGCTCTTACAATCTTGCTGTCCCCTCTTTCGCAAGGTTCCCTGAGATTTAGGATGAAGAGAGATTTGGCTAGTCTGGTTCCAGGTGAATAATGTAGGGTCTTTGGTGTTCTGAATTATGGTTTGTTGCTTTCTGTTTTGTTGTTCCTACACTGCTCTTGACCTCGAAGGTCATCTCCTTTGACTATGTCATTAAGTGGATCCATTTATTAGGGAGTACAAACGGCTTGGTACTGACTCCAAAATAGACATGTAGATCAATGGATAAGGGATGAAGACCCAGATATAAGCCCACACAATTACAACCATTTGAATTTTGATAAAGGGGCCCAAAAATCTCAATGGAAAAAGAACAGCATCTTCAACAAATCATGCTGGTAAAACTGGATATCCACATGCAGAAGATTAAAACTTGACTCATACTTGTCACCATGCACAAAAATTAATTCCAAATGGATCAAGGACCTTAATACTAGTCCAGAGACTATAAAAACTCTAGTTGAAAGGGTAGGGAACTCCCTCATTTTGATTGGGCTAAGCCAACAGTTCCTAAACAGAAATCCAATAGCACAGTCATAGAACCGACACTCAAAAAATAGGATCTTATGAAATTAAAGAATTTCTGTTCAGATAAAGAGATTGTAAATTAAGTAAAAAGACAACCCACAGAATGGAAGAAAATGTTCACTAACCACATATCTGATAGAGCTCTATCATCCAGAATGCTCAAAGAACTTAAAAAACTAAACACCAAGGAGATAAATAGCCCAATTAGAAAACGGGCCTCAGAACTCAAAAGACACTTTTCCAGGAACAAAATCAAATGTCTAACAAATATCTTTAAAAATGCTCCACATCCCTAGCCACCAGGGAAATGCAAATCAAAACTACCTTCCTCAGAATGACAAAAATCCACAATATAAACAATACAAAATGCTGGAGAGGATGTGGAGTGAAGAGAACTCTCATGCATTGCTGGAATGCAGGCTTATACAACCACTCAGAATATCAGTATGGCAATTTCTAAAAAAGTTCAGAATTGAAAATGTCATATGATCCTGCCATACCATTACTGGGAACAATCCCCCAAAATTGAGCAATTCACTACAATGACTTAAGCACAACCACATTCATTGCAGCATTATTTATAATAGCAAAGTCATGGAATCAACTTGGTAGTAATTCATTCACCTATTAGACTAGTAGTTTCATCCTGAAAAAATATTTAATCCCAGATTAAATGTCAACAAAATAGAAGTTTAAAATGAGTATATAAAAGGTCTATGACATTTCTTTTCAAATCAGTAGCAAGTTAGAATGCGGATAAGGCTCCCTTTTCACCCCACCCCGCTCCACCGGTCGGGACGCGCAAGCGCGGTCCAGCCGGGCCTCACGCCACGCCCTAGGACCCCAGGTCAGCCCACAGGGACCCGGCTCCGACTCCCACCATCCAGCCTGAGCCGCGCGGGGGCCGAGGGACGAGGAGGACCTCCCCCTGCGCCCCGGCCCCGCCCCAGCTGCCCTCGGGTTAAATAGCTCCACGCCCACGCGCCCATCCTCCCTTTTCACCCCACCCCGCTCCGCCGGTAGGGACGCGCACGTGGTCCAGCCTGGCCTCACCCCGCGCCCTACGTAAGTCCCCATTCGGGCCCCGCCCACCAGGACCCCAGGCCAAATAATTCAGTTTACTGAAATTGAGAGATCTTAAGAGTTAAAATGACAATGCCAAAGTCAAAGTGCAAATCCATGAGAAGCAACACTCAAGTAAACAAATTTCCCACTGAAGAAATTAATCCCATAATGTTAGACTCCAACAAGAACAAACCCGTGGAAAAAGGCCAAGAAAGCCTCACCCAGGATAAGGTCTTTCAAAATATGATCATTACCATGTTCAATACTATGAAAGAGGAAATCCGGGAGGAATTACATAATTGAATCAATCGCTTTGAAGAGGAACACAACAGACATCTGGAGGAGTTGAGAAAAACAGTGCAAGAAACAAAAAGTGGCATAGAGCAGTTAAAACAAACTCAAGCAGAGTTTAAAACTGAGCTAAAAGACAAGTTATCTTCAACCCAGAACGCCACAGAGAGTCTTATCAACAGAACTAACGAAGCAGAAAACAGAATTTCAGACCTTGAAGATAAAGTGGGAGTACTAACCAGCTCAATGGAAGAAGTTGTTAAAGCCAAAAAGATACTTGAGAGAAATATCCAAGAGATATGGGACACCATGAAGAAGCCTAACATGCGTATTCATGGAATACCAGAGCAAGAATCTCAAAATACCACCCCTGAGGAAATTTTTCAAACGATCATCAAGGAAAACTTTCCTCCTTTAGAAAAAGAGAGACCCATCCATATACAAGAGGCATTGCGCACCCTAAACAGATACGACCAAAATAGAAGCACGCCGCGGCAAATAATAGTTAAAACACTCCACATTCAAGATAAAGAACTGGTGCTGAGAGCTTCAAGGGAGAAAAAACAAGTCACTTTTAAAGGTAAACCTATTAAAATAACAAATGACTTCTCAGTTGAAACAGTAAAAGCAAGAAGAGCTTGGAGAGACTTAACTTCAAGTATTAAATGAGCAAAAATGTCAACCCAGGCTGATTTACCCTGCAAACATATCTGTCATGATCGAGGGAGAAAGAAAAATTTTCCAGCACAAAGACAACTTGAAGGGATACATGTCCACCAAACCAGGCCTTCAAAAAATGCTAGAAATGATACTCAAGCGTGAAGAAAAAAACAGGCATATCCAGGAAAACAGAAGGCAAGTATAACACAATTAAAAGCGAAGCAATATACTTATAAAAGCTACTAAACATAATAAATGTCTGGAATTAATAGTTTCTACATTATAACACTAAATGTTAATGGACTTAATTCACCGATCAAGAGACACAGATTACAAACTTGGATTAAAAATCACAATCCATCAATCTGCTGCCTGCAGGAAACCCATCTCACCACAAAAGATAAGCACGCTCTAAAAATAAAAGGCTGGTCAACAATTCTACAAGCAAATGGAAGCAGAAAACAGGCAGGGGTAGCCATTATGCTATCAGACAAAGTGGATTTCAAACCAAAGAAAATTATAAGAGACACGGATGGATACTACATTTTAGTCACAGGTACAATTCACCAGGAAGACTTCACAATACTGAACATATATGCACCCAATACGGGCCCCTCCACATTCATTAAGAAAACCCTACAGCGTCTAAAGCAAGAAAGCAACCCCCAAACGATAATTCTTGGGGACTTCAACACCGCCCTCTCAACATGGGATAGATCAAAAGGTCAAAAGCTTAACAGAGACACTTTGGAACTTAATCAAACCCTGAAAGAAATGGACCTTACAGATCTCTATCGAACTTTTCACCCACGCACCAAAGAATACACATTTTTCTCAGCAGCACACGGAACTTTCTCCAAAATAGATGACATATTGGGCCACAAAATGAATCTACATATATACAAGAAAGTTGAAATTCTAACTTGTGCCCTATCAGACCACCACGGCCTAAAGCTGGACATCCACAACACATCAAACAAGAGAAAATACACTAACTCCTGGAAACTTAACACTATGATGCTGAATGAGACATGGATTCAGGAAGAAATTAAAAAGGAAATTCAAGATTTCCTGAAAGTGAATGATAACGAAAATACAACTTACCAAAATCTCTGGGACACAATGACAGCTGTTCTAAGAGGTAAGTTCATAGCTCTTAATGGCTACGTCAAAAAAATGGAAACATCAGAAATAAACAACTTAACAATGCAGCTTAAATCTTTAGAGAGACTAGAGGAATCTGATCCCAAAAGCAGTAGAAGAGAGGAGATTAGCAAAATAAGGGGAGAAATATCTAAAATCGAGATTAAGAAAACGATAGAAAAAATCAACCAGTCAAAAAGCTGGTTCTTTGAAAAAATCAACAAGATTGATACACCCCTAGCTAAATTAACCAAAAGCAAGAGAGAGAAAACCCAAATTAACAAAATCAGAAATGAACATGGAGTTATCACTACTGATACCCAAGAAATCCAGAGAATTATAACATCATATTTCAAAAACTTATACTCTGTGAAGTTTGACAACACAAAAGAGATGGATGAATTTCTAAGTAAACACAACTTACCTAAATTGAATCAGGAAGTTGTGAATTATTTAAATAGTCCTATAACATATAAGGAAATTGAGGAAGTAATCTTGAATCTTCCCACCAAAAAATGTCCTGGACCAGATGGATTCAGCACAGAGTTCTACCAAACATTTAAGGAGTTAATAACACCAATACTCCTTAAACTGTTCCATCAAATAGCAAAGGAAGGAACACTACCAAATTCCTTCTATGAAGCTAATATCGTTTTAATCCCAAAACCTAATAAAGATTCACTTAAAAAAGAAAACTATAGGCCGATCTCCCTGATGAACACAGACGCAAAGATTCTCAACAAAGTCTTAGCAAATCGGATTCAAAAACATATTAAAAAGATCATTCATGGGGACCAAGTAGGCTTCATCCCTGGCACACAAGGTTGGTTCAACATACGCAAATCAATAAATGTAATTCATCATGTAAACCAGTCCAAAGTCCAAGACCACATGATATTCTAGATAGATGCAGAAAAAGCTTTTGACAAGATCCAACAGCCTTTTATGATCAAAACGCTAGAGACAGTGGGAATGGAAGGAACCTTAATCAATATAATAAAAGCTATACACAACAAGCCCACAGCAAGGATTATGCTCAATGGGGAATAATTGGAATCATTCCCACTTCAATCAGGAACTAGACAAGGCTGTCCACTCTCACCACTTCTATTCAATATTGTACTTGAAGTGTTAGCTAAAGCCATAAGACAAAAAAGGGACGTAAGAGGGATTCAAATCGGCAAGGAAGAAGTCAAGCTATCCCTATTTGCAGATGACATGATCTTATACCTGAGTGATCCCAAAAACTCCACCAGGAAGCTCCTGGAACTAATTGAGAAGTTCAGCAGGGTGGCAGGATACAAAATAAATGTGCAAAAATCAGAGGCCTTCCTATATGCCCAGAATGAAAGAAGTGAAAAAGCCTTGAGAGAAACAATCCCATTTACTATAGCCCCTAAAAAAATGAAATACCTTGGTATAAACCTAACTAAGGAGGTAAAAGACCTTTACAATGAAAACTTTAAAACCCTAAAGAAAGAAATAGCAGAAGACACCAGAAGGTGGAAAGACCTCCCATGTTCCTGGATTGGCAGAATCAACATCGTAAAAATGACCATCCTACCAAAGGCAATATACAGATTCAATGCTATACCAATCAAAATCCCAAAGCAATTCTTCAAAGAAGTTGACCAAACAATCTCAAAGTTCATATGGAGGCACAAAAGACCCAGGATAGCAAAAACAATCCTGAGTAACAAAAACACAGCTGGAGGTATTACGAGACCAAACCTTAGTCTATATTACAAATCCATAGTTATAAAAACAGCCTGGTACTGGCTCCAAAATAGGCACACAGATCAATGGATAAGGATTGAAGACCCAGATATAAGCCCACAAAGTTACAGCCATTTGGTCTTTGACAAAGGGGCCCAAAGAATCCAATGGAAAAAGAATAGCATCTTCAACAAATGGTGCTGGCAAAACTGGATCTCCACATGCAGAAGATTAAAGCTGGACCCGTACTTGTCACCATGTACAAGACTTAATTCCAAATGGATCATGGACCTTGATATCAGGCCAGAGACTATAAAAACCATAGTTGAAAGGATAGGGAACTCCCTCGAGCTGATTGGGCTAGGCCAAAACTTCCTAAACAGACATCCAATGGCACAGTCACTGCTACCAACTCTCAACAGTTGGGATCTTGTGAAATTAAAGAGCTTCTGTTCAGATAAAGAGATTATAATACGAGCTCAAAGGCAACCCACAGAATGGGAAAAAATCTTCACTAACCACACATCTGATAGAACTCTGCTGTCCAGAGTGCACAAAGAACTTAGAAAACTAAACACCAAGGAAACAAATGGCCCAATTAAAAAATGGGCCCTGGAACTTAAAAGAAACTTTACCAGGGATGAAATTAAAATGTCTAACAAATATCTGAAAAAATGCTCCACTTCCTTAGCCATCAGGGAAATGCAAATCAAAACTTCCCTGAGATATCATCTCACCCCGGTCAGGATGGCAAAAATCCACAATACAAACAACAACAAATGCTGGAGAGGATGTGGAGAGAGGGGAACTCTCCTACATTGCTGGTGGGAATGCAGGCTCATACAGCCACTCTGGCGAGCCGTCTGGAGATTCTTAAAGAAATTAAAGATTGAAATGCCATATGACCCTGCCATTCCACTTTTGGGAATAACCCCCCATACAGCAGAGGTTCACCTCGATAGCACAAGCATGACCATGTTCATAGCAGCACTGTTTACAATAGCAAAGTCATGGAATCAGCCCAAATGTCCAACAGTTGACGAGTGGATAAGGAAAAGGTGGTACATCTATACAATGGAGTACTACTCAGCCATCAAAAATGATGAATTACTGGAATTTGCCGGGAAATGGATGTCATTAGAAACAATTATATTAAGTGAAGTATCCCAGACCCAGAAAATTAAGCACCATATGTACTCCCTAATAGGTGGCTCCTAGTACCAAACCCACCCAGCCCACCTAGAGACAGTAATTCCAAGGATTATGAACAGGAGGGATGGCGTAGGAGGGCCACACCAGAAACAAGGAGAGAAGGGACCATGTTACAGCAGGGAAAATAGGCCTCCACCAAGGACCCAAATAAGTAATGAGACATCTGATTAAGTTCACAGACTTTTGTTCCTGATCATTTACTACTGAGGGGGTGTGATCTCACCAGAAGAGGAGGGCATATAGTCTGGCAGATAAAAAGTAACCATTTTGCAAATGGGTGATAGATCCCCTCCCTCACTGTGGTTTCCCACTTTTATTACATCTACCTTTGAATGTGCTTTTATCACAAGACTCTAACAGGTTTTTGTCTCTGGCCAGGGGGTAACATACAATGCCCACCAGGATGGAGTGAAGGGCATTGCAGGAGCAGCAAAACTGCAAAAGAAAATCAACAAACCACAATCCAGAACTTCAGAGACTCTATATCAACCACCTAGAACTAGGCCAGACTAATCTCTCCCCATCTTGAAGCTCAGGGAAATTTGCGGAAGAGGGGGCGGTAAGAGTGTAAGAGCAAAAGGATGGGAGGAGCAGTGATATATAAGATACTCTATACTAGTTAGGGCTGAAGCAATCATAATTGGACTTTGCATGCCCTGCGCATTGTCCAACACACTGTTGACCTCACAAAGTCTAGCATCTGCTAAAGGCACCAAGAGCCTTGGAGGTAAAGGATTGGCAGCCACAGCAGTGTTCCTATTCCTAAGGGGAACACGGGAAAGGGTTCAGGGAAAGGCCACTGGGTCCTTGTACGTCATCGGAGAGGAGGGCCCAGAGGAAAATCAGACATGCACAAGAAAGGACTCTCTGGGAATTGGGGCGAGAGGCACTGGGGGATGGGGAGGGAGAGGGGTGAGGAGGGGGTGCAGGGGTTATGGGGGGATGAGGAGGAAGGGAGGGAACTGGTGTACCTAATAAGTTTGTATGAACTGAAATAAAAAAAAAAAGAATGCGGATAAGAATACTGTTTGCATTTGACTTGGGGAAGAGATTATGCAAAGTCTGGCAGAGTTCTCCCACTTTTTATAAGAGCAAAAGCTGGACAGAGCTGTCTTTATATCATCTCTGCATCCCCAGAATATAAGCTAAACTCAACACAATATCTAAACACCATTACTAGATGAATAATTGGTAGTGATTATAATCATGCTCAGATTGTGGAGAGATGTAAAACCTTAAAGACATCTTTTAAAATGTAGATCAACGACACCTTGGACCATTCTAAAAGTGAATTCTGAATTTTTTCCCTTTGATAGAAAAAGCGACATGTCCAGAACTTTGGGTTGTTACCATTTAAAGACTACATACCTCTATTACTCCATTTTTAGTTAGAAGTGAGACAGTAGATTGAGGGGGAAAAAACTGTAATTTTTTTTTTTTGCTTAGATTTCAAGACACTTCTACCTAGTCTATTTTACATTAGTGTATACTAATTCAGATTACTGTTTAGCATTTGGTATCTTGAGAATCCAATCTCCACAGTGTCTTTTGTTTATTCATTCAGCCAATTTCCTGGGGTCCATTGTAAATAGAACAGATAAAAATTAGGACTGACATGAATTACATTGTTTCTACACAGAAGACCTCCTCACATTGTCCATCAAGCTATCCAAGACACTACACTGGCCTTCATTTCAGCTACAATTTATCTCAAGTATTAAGTTACTACTTATTTAGATAGATAGGTACGATAATGTAGGACCTTAGATGTACTTGTATTAAAGAATGAATACGAATGGGTTTATTATGTCTTTATTATGAAGATTACAAAGGAGTTCTACTATATCAATATTTTAGGGGTTTAGTTACAAATATAAAATAGAAGACCAACACAATTTCAAAGTTTGTGAAAAATCCCAGAGCATTATATTTGAGAAAACTAATAAACCATCCAAAATGGCATTGACTATACCAGTCATATTTAACAAAAATGTAGGTATATTTTTTCAGAAATTTAATTTTGATTTCAAACCATATGTGTGTTATACATAAGAAATTTCAATCATATACATTATTTGCAAATAAAACTAAAGGAAACAAATTCTAAAACATATAAATAAAAGAAAAAATTAACACTGCAATTCAATAGTTTCATGCAATAATTTTGTACAAAATAGCAAAAATATTTTGTGGTCAATGGGACTAAGTAATTTACATGTTTTATTGGAAAATTAGGTTGCTATAATTTCTACTACAATGGAATCATTTTTTACATGATTTAAAGCAATTTATTTTATGTGTCTTAACTGTAGATAGATAAACTTTCTTAAAACATGTTTGGTTGTGAATGTTATACATAGCAAAGATTAGCATCCATCACATAAAATCAGAAGACAAAAAGCTGTTTATCATTTGACAACAGAAGTGTCATAGTTAAGCACAGGTGTCAACTTGACTCTTGAGGGTTTGAGCTCTGGGCACAGGTATAGAGATTTGATGGTTGAGTTAAGCCCAGAGCAAACCTGAAGGAGATTGTCTAGCTGCTGGGGAAGACCCAGCCCATGGTGGGTGGGAATAGGCCCTGGATAAATCACAGAGACCTGGTTGAGAGAGTGGGCATCCTTCTGTATATTTGGCCAGACATGCTGATCTGGCAAGTAAGGATTGTCCATTTCTCAGCCGTTATGCAGTGATGGTGTGGCCAGTTCCCTCAGCCCTGGTATTGGTGCATGCTTTCCCATCAAGCTGGACTATGAACTGTAACAGGACTGTTGTAAGAAAGTAAACTCCTTGTTCCCTTAAGCTGTGTGATGGTCATTTATCAGCAACCATGCAGGTGAACTGCAACAAGAAGGAACATATAATGTAAAAGGAGCTACCTCCTCTATAAGAATTTTATAGATGAAACTTGGTGGTAATTCATTCACCTATTAGACCAGTGGTTTAATCCTGAGGAAATGTTATCTGTTCCATAATACTAATACCTGTAAAGACTACTGAGAGCCAGAGACACTGCACACTTAGGGAAATCACCTGGATACACACCTTATTTAAAGCTTTTCAATAAATTTAAACATGAACAAGCATATAAACCAATTTTGTACGGCATCAACAGTGATGTCTAATGCTAAATATGAGAGGATGATAACCTTTGATCCTGAAAGTTTGCCCCAATATTGAACTATGCCCACTCACCATCCACTTAAAGAGAATAACTGTGCTGCTGAGAAGTGCTTTATCATGCTGAAAATAGGACATATAAAAGAATTTATAGATAACAGAGGCAAAATCAAAGCCAAGAACAGTGGTGCATGAATGTAATCCTAACTCTCAGGGAAGTGGGAAAAGGGGATGATGAATTCAAGGCCCAACTAAGCTACATAACAAGCCTTTGTCTCAAATCCAAAATAAAATCCCGTCATTTTGTATAAGTAGTGCTTTATAATGTAACAGAGTAGAGTTATGATGAGTATGTGGTAAATGAAAATATATCCAAGATGAGCACTTTACATTTTTGCAAAAGGTAATTGTAGTAGGTAGGTAACATCCTGGAGCACAAACAAAGTGAAACTCAAAGTAACTTCCCACGTGTTACATTCCTTTTATAAATACCAGGAACATAATTCTCTGCACTACTGACCTATCTCCATTGTGTGAAAAAGCTTCCACAGAAGAGGAGAAAGAATTGTTTTCGGATAGAGAAATGTGTCTAGAAATGGAGGAGAGAAAAATTACAAACAAATCATTCCAGATATTGTACTTCACTGAGAATAAATTTCAAATGTTTACTTGAAAATGCTTTAATCTCAGGAAATTTAATCTCTCTTGCTTTCAGGAAGTGCTCAGAGAGAGAGAGACTTATACCAAAACACATGAGCATACAATGAAGGAAACTAAGAGAGATTAATTCATGGGGTAAGAACGGAACTTTTAAAATATTTTATTTTGGGTATTATGAAATCACTTTCTCTAAAGCAATTATTCATTTTAAATATTTAGCATGTATTATTATGTTTTGATAGAATTACAGTGATTTCCACAGTTAAGAAAATATCATATACATCACCTTCCACCTATTGTTTTTTGCTGCAAGAGCACCTAAAATTCTACTCTCAAAATGAATCTTTATCAATAATGACATTATTAACTAAACTCATTCTACTATACATTGTGTCTATAGATTTATTTATCCTCTTTAAGTGTGTGCCCTTGAAAACTAGATTATATTACATTACACATTTTATTATATTATGTTATGTTATATATCATATCATATCATATTATATTACAAACATGATGTAATATTGAATGTTATTCATGTGCATACACACATCATGCAATAAGGTCCAGTTTCACAAAGATTGAGATATTGTCATTCTGGCATTCATAGCATCACAAATACATATAAGGGACATTATGTTAAGTAAAGTAAGACAGGGAGAGAGAATAAACCACATTTCTTTATTAGTAAAGTAGATTTCTTCTTTCTTTGTGTATTTATAGAATGTCTTTAGAAACAGAGAAAATCATGAGCAATTCCACAGCAATCACAGATTTTATTCTTCTTGGACTGACGAATGACCCACAGTGGCAGGTTGTTCTGTTCGTTTTTCTTCTTGTTACCTACATGCTCAGCGTGACCGGGAATCTGATCATTATCATCCTCACCCTTTCAGATCCACATCTGCAGACACCCATGTATTTCTTCCTGCAGAACTTCTCACTCCTAGAAATATCATTCACATCTGTCTGCATTCCCAGATTCCTTGTCACAATTGTGACAGGAGACAGAACTATTTCCTACAATGGTTGTGTAGCTCAGCTTTTCTTCTTCATCTTCCTAGGAGTGACAGAGTTTTACCTCTTGGCCGCCATGTCCTACGATCGCTATGTGGCCATCTGCAAACCTCTGCATTACACAACCATCATGAGCAGCAGAGTCTGCATTCTTCTTGTCTTCAGCTCCTGGTTTGCAGGATTCCTAGTCATTTTTCCACCAATCATCCTTCTACTGCAGTTAGACTTCTGTGCCTCCAATATAGTTGACCATTTTATCTGTGATGCTTCTCCAATTTTACAGCTTTTTTGCTCAAACACTCACTTTCTGGAACTCATGGCATTTTCTTTTAGCTGTAGTAACACTCATGGTCACCTTGACATTAGTTATTCTCTCTTACACAAATATCATCCGGACGATTCTCAGAATTCCTTCTACAAATCAAAGGAAAAAAGCTTTCTCCATGTTCCTTGCATATGATAATTGTCTCCCTCTCTTATGGCAGCTGCATTTTCATGTACATCAAGCCTTCGGCGAGGGAGAGGGTGACTTTAAGCAAAGGAGTAGCTGTGCTCAACACCTCCGTGGCTCCTTTCCTCAATCCCTTCTTATACACACTGAGGAACCAACAGGTGAAGCAAGCATTCAAGTCCATGGTCCAGAGGATGCTCTTTTCTTCTAAGACATAGATGTGGCTGTGTGAAAGGTGGATCTCTGAAGATGAGAGTCAGTAAAAACTCTACCCTTCTCTACAGAAATTCATTCTAAATACATCATTACTATCTCTTTCAGTCAGACATATCATCAACTCCTCAATTTAGGTATTTATGCTGAGTTATATAGAAAATATTTGATCTAACCCCTCTGTAGCTACTTTTTATGTAAAACGATGGTCTGTGTTGCTTCACATGTCAAGGCAAGACTGAATTCATCCAAAAAAAAAAAAAAAAAGATTACTGGAAGCTATTAACTTGCTGAAAACTACACTCAAATATAAAGTCTAATTTATAGGAAATATATAAAATGCATATCAAAATGTCTTTAAAATTTCTTCAGTATCACAAAAATAACATGCCTCAAAAGATAAAGTAACTATTGAAATATCTCAAATTTAATAGCAAGCTATAGCCAAAAAATGCACAGATTAAATGGAAATTTAAAATGAATTTCAATGAGATTTTTACATTCATTTGCTGGGATAAAATGTAAGTAATGTTATATAGAAAATATGAAATTTACCTTATTTTCCCCTGTATTATCTCCTAAATATTAAGCTGAAATTTGTCCTGAGTATACTGATTATGTTTTAAAAGAAAAACCATGAAACTTTAAGGGAAATTACTATCCTGAACTTGGGTTTAGATTTACTTGACTGGTACAAACACTCATTCATCCTGACATGGAAAGAAAATGATAAAGAATACAGAATGGTGTTATGTTGACGTTTATAGAACCTTGGACATCATGACAAATGTCAGATTTTCTCTCAACCTACAACAATGTCTTTTGTTTTCCTATTATCTCTTTCAGAGACACTTCCCTTTTTCATATTCCCTTTTTCATATTCAAGACAATGACGTTCAAAAGTAGCAAAGAACTATGTCAGCCAGGTCCTGTAGTTAATGAGTCCCTCAACTCCAGTGTATCATTAAGAAAATTGATTGTCTTGGGACAATACTTATAAGTCTGGCTAAATACAGGGATAGATTATTTGATTTTGCTGTCTTGATTTTTACCTTCAAAATGGGTGAATATGATGAGCTCTATGTATTTACTAAGTCAATAACAGAAAAAAACATTCTCACAGGCACAATATCCTCAAGCACTCCTGTTGTGCTTCTTTCCCATTGTGTTCAGTGGAATATGGTTTGCATTTTATCTCTAGCATTTTCTAATATAATGTTATCAGGGTACAAAAATTAAATGAAATTTGTATTTGATTGTTAATTCTTTATTAAGGCAACTTATAAAGAAATATGTATGTTTGCTTTGCAAGAATATAATGAGTGAGAGGTGTGAAAGTGAAAATCCAAAGTACAAAAGCACGTGCAAGTTTAAGTAAATGAATATAAACAGTAGGTAATTAGGACAGCAAGGTAGGAGAAAGAAATTAAAAGAAGCCAAAAATATGGTGCTTTTGATTGACAAACTTATCTGAAGAAGTCAACTGCAATTTGTGACAATTTGGGGGAAAAAACTTGCAAACTTCACCATTGTTTTTGCCTGGATCCATCTATAAAAAAGTATTTTCACTTTTTCTTTTTTCTACGTTTTTTGCAAATTTGTAAAAATTTTTTTAAAAACTTGCAGATAAGCTTCATAGCCTAGAAATAGTAAGAAAATATTGAGTAATATTGTTTGCATGACTGTGACTTATATTTAGTGATAAACTAAATCTTAGTGATTTCAAATTTTTCTTCAGTCAAATATGCTCTTTTGATGATCTGAAGGGAGGTAGAGTAGCGTATGTCATGAATGCATGAAATGCATTTAGGTATTGCTCTGTTTTACAATTTAACACCATAAAATCTGTTATTAAAAGTTGCATCGTATCAGAATTTATACACACAAGCACTTCAACACTATGCATGGCACCATTCACAGGGGAGAGAAATATAAGATGCATGAGTCAATATGAAGATGCATAAAATCAATTGTTGTAAAAAATGTGTTTCTGTATTAATAATAGTCCTGTTGCTACTGGAATAGGTATAGATGGCAACAGACACCCTTTAACAATCTATCTCGACAGTTCACCCTTCAAGTAATTTATTATTTCAGTAAAAAGTGATTTCTTGCAGTTCTGTATATTTTTTCATCATATAAAATATGCATAACACACAAGATTATGCATTAACAAGATGTTTAAGATGGTTCAACCAGTAAGTGCTTGCTGCATAAACATGAGGATCTAAGACAGATCCCTGGAGCTCATTAATCAGCCAGTCCAGCCAATTATTATGCTTCAGATTCAGTGAGAATCTGGAAATGACTGAGAAAGACAAAGACCTAAAAGATTGAGATTTGAACAAACATTACAGCATGCCACACCAGTTAACACACCAATAAGGTTATAATACAGTAAGTTACACCTTCAAGGTAAAAAGCAGACTTACTATCAGAAATAGTAGAAATATGTTTCAAGGATTAAGCCTTTGCCTTGCAAGCAGAAGGTCCTGAGTTCAGATCTCACATCCCACATAGAAACACCAGGAAGAAATGGTAAATGGTGGCAGCTTGTACTTCTAGTTCTGGAAAATTCCAAAGCAAAACTCCTTTGCCTGGAAAACTCCAGACCAAAGTAAATAAAAGACATAAACAATCCATGATGATTTCTGAAGTCACCCTTGGGCCTCCACAAGCACACACAGTACGCTTTGATACACATAGACACATACACACAAAGACGCACATGCAAAAATAAATAATAATAATAATATTTGCAGAAAACAAGGAAATAAGGAAGACAAAAGATACTGGAATCTATGTAAGCTTTCACGGACCCCCTTCTTTTTCAAATTATCATCAATTAACTATTAAAACATGTTCTGCTTTCAATAAAATTATGAAGCATTACAAAAGGCAATAGGAAACAACCATCTGAAGAAATAAAGCAAGCACTAGCACCAAATGCAGACATAGTCTAGATGTTGGAACTGTGGTAATAAGCTACAAGTGCTAACCTGACAATTGAAGTCTTGAGCTCTGAGCACATTTGTAAAGAATTAGTTGTGCCGCAAGCAACCCTGCAGGAAATTGTCTAATTGATGGAGAAGACCCAGCCCATGGTGGATGGGACTATTCCGTGAGCAGATGGGTAAGATGGAAGGAGCTGATTCAGGAAGTTGACATTGATATACGTGGACAGATATTCCATCTGACAAGTAAGATTTACCCCTCTCTCTGTCCTATGGATATGATGTGCCCATTTCCTTCAGTTTCTGGTGTTGATATGAGCTCTCCTGCAAGTGAGACTAAGAAATGTAATTGGATGATCATAAGCCAGAATAGAATCCTTTATTGTTCCCTTAACCATTTGACTACAAATTTATCGGCAATGCACAGGTAACTGGGACAGCACTATCTAACCAATGATTCAGTATAACTGTGATTAATACGGTAGTTAATTCAGCCAGGACTCTGACAGAAAGACAGTGACAGATGGCAGTATAATTAGAAAACATGGAAACCAGGAAAATGAATGAAACAAACAAAAAAAGTCTAGAAATTAAACTCAATATAAAAATGAAAAATGGGGGTTGGAGAGGTGGCTCAGGGGCTAAGCCTCTCTGCCTTGCAGGCAGAAGGTCCTGAGTTCCGATCCTAGACCCCACGTATGGACGCCGAGAGGAAGCGGGGGCGGCCTGCGTTTCCGATCCTGGTAGGGTGGAGCCTGTGAATCCCGGGGCAGAGTAAACAAGGAAGAGGTGGAGGTGGTCCGTGGTGGTTCCCGAATTAGCCCGTGGTTCTACACATACACACACACACACACACACACACACACACACGAGCACACATTCACACAACCACAATTGAATAAATAATTAAAAAAAGAATTTATTTAAAAATAAACAAAAAATGACTTTTTGGGTACACTTATTGATTGGTATGACAGAGAACAAAGTCAATGATTCCTAACAACAAATTAGTGTAATGAACTGAACTTTCAGGGAGAAAGTTTAAAATGGCAGAGCAAAACTTGTGGAAATTATGGAGCAATTTCTGAAGTTTAAATTGTGAATAGTTGGAATAGTGGAAGGAGAAAGAAAAAAATTACAAAAATAAAGACTATCAAAATTTTCACAATTGGGGCAAGGGAGACAATTCAGTGGATAATGCACTTGTCATGCAAATCTGATAACCTGAGTCCAGATCTCTAGTACCCATGTGCAGAAGACTGTACTCAGGAGTCTGTAACGCAAGTGCCCCTACATGGATGCAGGAATATAGGAGATAGGGACAGAAGAAACTCCAGAAGCTTGTAGGCCTATGCAGTGTTGAACAGCAAAGGCAGACTCAGTCTGAAACAAGATGAAAGGAGGAGCTGTTACCTGAGATTGTGCTCTGTTCTTCACACACTCACTATGGCATCCAAATACCCACACTCACACACATAAACATGTACAAACACACACACACACACACACACACAGAGGAAAGATTGATTGATTGATTGATTGATTGATTGATTGATTGATTGATTGATTGATTGATTGATTTACTAGTGTGTGTATCAGAGGGCACTGGGACTCCCTGGGAAGGAACAAGGGTGACTTCGGAATCATCTTCTACCTCCTTTTTGCTTCATGCTGGGGTTTCCCAGGCTCCCTCCCACCAGAGCTGGAAGTGCAGACTGCAGCCTGACATTTTTACATGGGACCTGGAATCCAAACTCAAGTACTTCTGCTTGCGAAGCAGAATCTTTTTTTTAATTTATTTATTATCGTTTACTAGTTATATGAGCTCAATGGGTACTTTGGCCCCTCCTTCCCTTTCCTCCCTCCCTTCCCCTCTTTTGTTCCCCCATCCCACTCCCTGCCGCCTTCCCTCTCTCCACTCCCCCTTTCCTACCACCTACTCTCTTGGTGTTTCCTGCCTGCTCCCTCTCACCCTCCAGAATGTCTGTTTATAAGAGCACTGAATTTCCCTCTGACTTGTCTACACTAGTGAGGGTTCAAGATTCATTGAATATCTTGGGGTTTTTCTTGGGCCACCAAGGCAGAATCAACCCCTAGGCCATCTCTCCAGCTTCACATATTAAAGATTTTTTTTTAAAAAATCAAAATTAATGACAGAAACTAAAGCATGAATTCAGAAAGAGAGTATATCAAGCTGAACAGTTTTTTTATTACAACTTGTGTCATATTCACAATTTTTAAAAAACAGAGAAAAATTCTTAGGGGAAAAAATTTCAAGAAAAGAGATGACAGCTTATCTAGCCAGAGGTAAAATCACAGCACGTTTTTATGAGAAAATATACAAGAAAGAAGAGTGAACTGAAAAGTTTAAAGTTGTTGAAAGAGATAGCTCACTAAGTGGCATTTATTTAATTTACTCTTCAAAAAGATGGAGCAATAAAGAGTTTCTCAGGCAAACTGATTACCTGAGTTGAGGTCTCTGCATATGTAGAGGTAAGAAAGAAGAATGCTGGATCTGGCCTTGCAGAAACCAGGGTACGCACACTGACCTCTGTCACACATATCCAGAGAAATGTGGTTTTTTTATTATTATTATTTCCACTCATACAAACTTAACAAGTACACCGGTCCCCTCCCTCCCTCCACCTCTCCCCAACCCCCCCTGGTGCCCCTCCCCTCTCCACTCCCTACCCATCTCCCAATGCCTCCCCCCTCCCAATCCCCAGAGCATCATTTAATGTACATGCCAAACTCTCCTCTGGGTCCTCCTCTCTAATGAGGTGCAAGGATCCAGGGGCATTTCCCAGAACCCTTTTCTGTAATCCCCTTAAACTTAGGAACACAGCATGATTGTAAGACCCTAGCCTCCAGGGATCCTAGTGCCTTTAGCCCATGATAGACTTTGTGGGGTCAATAATGTGTTGGACATTGCGCAGGGCATGCAAAGTCCTATTATGATTGCTTCCGCCCTAACTTGTGTGGAGTATCTTGCATATCATTAATATCCCCATCTTCCCTTACCGCCCCCTCTTCCACAAATTTCCCTGAGCTTCAGGATGGGGAGAGATTAAGCTGGCCCAGTTCCAGGTGGTTGATATAGAGTCTCTGATGTTCTGAATTATGGTTCATTGATTTTTTTTTTCGGTTTTGCTGCTCCTACAATGCCCTTAGCTCCATCCTGATGGGTATTGGATGTCACACCCTGGCCATAGATAAAAACCTGTTAAATTAGAGTCTTGTTATAAGAGTATATTTAAAGGTAGATGTAATAAAAATGGGAGACCGCGGTGAGAGAGGGGTCAATCACCCATTTGCAAAATGGTTACTTTCTATCAGGCAGCCTATATGCTCCCTCCCTTCTGGTGACATCATACCCCATCAGTTGCAAATGATCAGGAAGGAAAGTCTGTGAGCTTAAGCAGATGTCTCATTACTTACTTGCAGTCCTTGATGGTGGCCTATTTTCTCTGCTGTAACCTGGTCCCCTCTCTCCTTGTTTCTGGTGGGGCCCTCCTTCCCCGTCCCTCTTGTTTATAAACGTTACAATTACTGTAGGTATTACAGAGACTTGTCTTTGAGTGTCTCTAAGTGGGTTTGGTACTAGGAGCCACCTATTAGGGAGTACATACGGCACTTAATTTTCCATGTCTGGGATACTTCACTCAATGTAACTGTTTCTAATTCCATCCATTTCCGGGAAAATGCATTTATTCATCATTTTTGATGGCTGAGTAGTATTCCATTGTATAAATGTATCACATTTTCCTTATCCACTCAACAGTTGGACATTTGGGCTGATTCCATGACTTTGCTATTGTAAACAGTGCTGCTATGAACATGGTCCTGCTTGTGCTATCGAGGTGAATTTTTTGCTATTTGGGGGGTTATTCCCAAAAGTGAAATAGCAGGATCATATGGCATTTCAATCTTTAACTTCTTTAAGAATACCAGACGGCTCACCAGAGTGGTTGTATGAGCCTGCACTCCCATCAGCAATGTAGGAAAGATCCCCTCTCTGAACATCCATTCTAGCACTTGCTGTTGTTTGTATTGTGGATTTTTGCCATCCTGACCGGGGTGAGATGATATCTCAGGGAAGTTTTGATTTGCATTTCCCTGATGGCAAAGGATGTGGAGCATTTTTTAAGATATTTATTAGACATTTTAATTTCGTCCTTGCTAAAGTTTCTTTTAAGTTCCAAGGCCCTTTTTTTCTCATTTTTTTTAATTTTTTAACATTTTTATTATTATTTCCGCTCATACAAACTTAATAGGTAGACCAGTTCCCTCCCCCCTCCTCCCCCTGAACCCCCTGCTCCTCTTCCCTTCCTCCCCATCTCCCAGTGCCTTCCCCCCAATTCCCAGAGAGTCCTTTATTGTGTATGCCTAACTCTCCTCTTGGTCCTCCTCTCCGATGACGTACAAGGACCCAGTGGCATTTCCCTGAACCCTTTCTTGTGTTCCCCTTAAGCATAGGAACACTACTGTGGCTGTCAATCCCTTGCCTCCAAGGATCTTGGTGACAAGGCCCATTTTTTAATTGGCCGATTTGTTTCCTTGGTGTTTTCTAAGTTCTTTGTGCACTCTGGACAGCAGAGTTCTATCAGATGTGTGGTTAGTGAAGATTTTTTCCCATTCTGTGGGTTGCCTTTGAGCTCGTGTTACAATTTCTTTATCTGAACAGAAGCTCTTTAATTTCACAAGATCCCAACTGTTGAGAGTTGGTAGCAGTGACTGTGCCATTGGATGTCTGTTTAGGAAATGTTGGCCTAGCCCAATCAGCTCGAGGGAGTTCCCTATCCTTTCAACTATGGTTTTTATAGTCTCTGGCCTTATATCAAGGTCCTTGATCCATTTGGAATTAAGTCTTGTACATGGTGACAAGTATGGGTCCAGTTTTAATCTTCTGCATGTGGAGATTTACTCAGGATTGTTTTTGCTACCCTGGGTCTTTTGTGCTTCGATATGAATTTTGAGATCCTTTGGTGAACTTCTTTAAAGAATTGCTTTGTGATTTTAATTGGTATAGCATTGAATCTGTATATTGCCTTTGGTAGGATGGTCATTTTTATGATGTTGATTTTGCCAATCCAGGAACATGGGAGGTCTTTCCACCTTCTGGTGTCTTCTGCAATTTCTTTCTTTAGGGTTTTAAAGTTTCCATTATAGAGGTCTCTTACTTCCTTGGTTAGGTTTATACCAAGGTATTTCATTGTTTTAGGGGCTATAGTAAATGGGATTGTTTCTCTCAGGGCTTTTTCACTTCTTTCATTCTGGGCATATATGAAGGCCACTGATTTTTGTACATTTATTTTGTATCCTGCCATCCTGCTGAACTTCTGTACTATTTGCAGGAGCTTCCTGGTGGAGTTTTTGGGATCACTCAGGTATAGGATCATGTCATCTGCAAATAGAGATAGCTTGACTTCTTTCTTGCCAATGTGAATCCCTTTTATGTCCCTTTCTTGTCTTATGGCTTCAGCTAAAACTTCAAGTACAATATTGTAAAGAAGTGGTGACAGTGGACAGCCTTGTCTAGTTCCTAATCGAAGTGGGAATGCTTCAATTTTTTCTCCATTGAATATAATCCTTGCTGTTGGCTTATTGTATACAGCTTTTATTATATTGATAAAGGTTCCTTCCATTCAAACCTTCTCTAGGGTTTTGATCATAAAGGGCTGTTGGATCTTGTCAAAAGCTTTTTCTGCATCTATCAAGAGTATCATGTGGTCTTGAACTTTGTACTGGTTTATATGGTGAGTTACATTTTTTGATTTGCGTATGTTGAACCAACCTTGTGTACCTGGAATAAAGCATACTTGGTCCCCATGGATGATCTGTTTGATATGTTTTTGAATCTGATTTGCTAAGACTTTGTTGAGAATCTTTGCATCTGTGTTCATCAGAGAGATCGGCCTATAGTTTTCGTTTTTAAGTGTATTTTTATTAGGTTTTGGGATTAAGACGATATTAGCTTCATAGAAGGAATTTGGTAGTGTTCCTTCCTTTGCTATTTGATGGAACAGTTTAAGGAGTATTGGTGTTATTATCTCCTTAAATGTCTCATAGAACTCTGTGCTTCCATCTGGTCCAGGACATTTTTTGGTGGGAAGATTTGAGATTACTTCCTCAATTTCCTCATATGTTATAGGACTACTTAAATAATTCACAACTTCAATTTTGGTAAGTTGTGTTTACTTAGGAATTCATCCATATATTTTGTGTTGTCAAATTTCACTGAGTATAAGTTTTTGAAATATGACATTATAATTCTCTGGATTTCTTGGGTATCCGTAGTGATAACTCCATTTTCATTTCTAATTTTGTTAATTTGGGATTTATTTCTCTTGCTTTGGTTAATTTAGCTAGGGGTGTATCAATCTTATTGATTTTTTTCAAAAAAACAGTTTTTTGACTGGTTGATTTTCTGTATCGTTTTCCTAATCTCAATTTTGGTATTTCTCCCCTTATGTTGCTAATCTTCTCCCTTCTACTGCTTTTTGGATCAGATTGCTCTAGTGTCTCTAAAGCTTTAAGCTGTATTGTTAAGTTATTTCTGATGTTTCCATTTTTTTGATGTAGGCATTAAGAGCTATGAACTTACCTCTTAGGACAGCTTTCATTGTGTCCCAGGGATTTTGGTAAGTTGTATTTTCATTATCGTTCATTTTCAGGAAATCTTGAATTTCCTTTGTAATTTCTTCCTGAATCCAATTCTCATTCAGCATGATAGTGTTAAGTTTCCAGGAGTTAATGTATTTTCTCTTGCTTGTTGCATTGTGGATATCAAACTTTAGGCCGTGGTGGTCTGATAGGGCACAGGCTAGAATTTCAACTTTCCTGTATATGTGGAGATTCGTTTTGTGGCTCACTATGTGTTCTATTTTGGAGAAAGTTCCGTGTGCTGCTGAGAAAAATGTGTATTCTTTGGTGCATGGATGAAAAGTTCGAGGAGGTCTGTAATGTCCATTTCAATAAGCATCTGATTAAGTTCCAAAGTGTCTCTGTTAAGTTTTTTACCTGTTGATCTATCCCATGTTGAGAGGGCGGTATTGAAATCCCCCAGAATTATTGTTTTAGGGTTGATTTCTCACTTTAGACATTGTAGGGTTTGCTTAATGAATGTGGGGATGCCCATATTGGGTGCACATATGTTCAGTATTATGAGATCTTCCTGGTGAATCATACCTGTGACTAAAATGTAGCATCCATCTGTGTCTCTTATGATTTTTTTTTTATTTGAAGTCCACTTTATCCGATAGCATTATTCTACCCCTGCCTGTTTTCTATTTCCATTAGCTTGCAGAATTTTGGACTGCCTTTCATTTTTAGGATGTGAGATGGGTTTCCTGGAGGCAGCAGATTGATGGGTTGTGATTTTTAATCCAAATTTGTAATCTGTGTCTCTTGATTGGTGAGTTAATTCCATTAACATTTAATGTTATAATGGAGAAACTATTTTTAATTCCAGACATTTATTATGTTTAGTGGCTTTTGTAAGTGTATTGTTTCACTTTTAGGTTTTGGTGACATTATAATTCCCTTCTGTTTACCAGGATATGCTTTTTTTTATTTTTTCAAGCTTGAGTATCATATCTAGCATTTTTTGAAGGTCTGGTTTGGTGAACATGTATCCCTTCACGTTGTCTTTCTGATGGAAAATTTTTCTTTCTCCCTTGATCATGATGGATAGTTTTGTGGGGTGTATCAGCCTGGGTTGACATTTTTGCTCATTCAAGACTTGAAGTACATCTCTCCAAGCTCTTCTTGCTTTTACTGTTTCGACTGAGAAGTCATTTCTTATTTTAATAGGTTTACCTTTAGAAGCGACTTGTTTTTTTTCCCCCCTTGAAGCTCTCAGCACCATTTCTTTATCTTGAATGTGGAGTGTTTTAACTATTATTTGCCGTGGCGAGCTTCTGTTTTGGTCTTATCTGTTTGGGGTGCGGAATGTCTCTTGTATATGGATGGGCCTCTATTTTTTTAGATGAGGAATGTTTTCCTTGATGATCATTTGAAAAATTTCCTCAGGTGTGGTATTTTGAGATTCTTGCTCTGGTATTCCATGAATACGCATGTTAGGCTTTTTCAGGGTGTCCCATATCTCTTGGATATTTCTCTCAAGTATCTTTTTGGCTTTAACAACCTCTTCCATTGAGCTGGTTAATACTCCCATCTTGTCTTCAAGGTCTGAAATTCTATTTTCTGCTTAATTAGTTCTGCTGATAAGACTCTGTTGAGTTCTGGGTTAAAGATAACTTGTCTTTTAGTTCAGTTTTAAACTCAGCCTGAGTCTGTTTTAACTGCTCTATGCCTGTTTTTGTTTCTTGAACTGTTTTTCTCAACTCCTCCAAGTGTCTGTTGTGTTCCTATTCAAAGTGCTTGATGCGGTTATTTAATTCCTCCCAGATTTCCTCTTTGATAGTATTGATCATGTAATTATCATGTTTTGAAAGTCATTATCCTGGGTCAGGCTTTCTTGGCTATTTTCCGTGGGTTTGTTCTGGTTGGAGTCTATCATTATGGGATTAATTCTTTCAGTGGGAGATTTGTTTTCTTGAGTGTTGTTTCTCATGGATTTGCACTTTGACTTTGGCATTGTCATTTTAACTCTTAAGACCTTCTTTCAATTTCTGTGCCTTTTTCACTGAAATGAATTATTTGGCCTGGGGTTTTGAGGTTGGGCAGGGGCAGAGCTCACCTAGGTCGCAGTGAGTCCTTGCTGGACTGTGCTTGTCCCGGACCAGAGGGTGGGGAAAGGGAGGATGTGGCCATGGCGGGGTGCTATTTAACCTGGGAAGAAGCCGAACATCCATATTCATGGAATACCAGAGCAAGAATCTCAAAATACCACACCTGAGGAAATTTTTCAAACGATCATCAAGGAAAACTTGCCTCATCTAAAAAAAGAGAGGCCCATCCATATACAAGAGGCATTCCACACCCCAAACAGAAATGACCAAAATAGAAACTCGCCACGGCAGATAATAGTTAAAACACTCCATATTCAAGATAAAGAAATAGTGCTGAGAGCTTCAAGGGAAAAAAAACAAGTCACTTTTAAAGGTAAACCTATTAAAATAAGAAATGACTTCTCAGTCAAAACAGTAAAAGCAAAAAGAGCTTGGAAAGACATACTTCAAGTACTGAATGAGCAAAAATGTCAACCCAGGCTGATATACGCTGCAAAACTATCCGTCATGATCGAGGGAGAAAGAAAAATCTTCCAGCACAAAGACAACTTGAAGGGATACATGTCCACCAAACCAGGCCTTCAAAAAATGTTAGAAATGATACTCAAGCTTGAAGAAAAAAAAAAACAGGCATATCCAGGAAAACAGAAGGGAAGTATAACACCACTAAAACCGAAACAATATACTTACAAAATCCACTAAACATAATAAATGTCTGGAATTAAAAATAGTTTCTCCATTATAACACTAAATGTTAATGGAATTAACTCACTGATCAAGAGACACAGATTATAAATTTGAATTAAAAATCACAATCCATCAATCTGCTGCCTCCAGGAAACCCATCTTACCACAAAAGATAGGCACATCCGAAAAATAAAAGTCTAGTCAACAATTCTACAAGCTAAAGGAAGCAGAAAACAGGCAAGGGTAGCCATTATGCTATCGGACAAAGTGGACTTCAAACCAAAAAAAATCATAAGAGACACAGATGGATACTACATTTTAGTCACAGGTAAAATTCATCAGGAAGACTTCACAATACTGAACATATATGCACCCAATACGGCCACCCCACATTCATTAATTGTAAAGATTATAAACAGGAGAGATGGGGAAGGAGGGCCTCACCAGAAACAGAGGGGACCATGTTACAGCAGAGAAAATAGGCCACCATCAAGGACTGCAAGTAAGTAATGAGACATCTGATTAAGTTCACAGACTTTCCTTCTTGATCATTTCCAACTGATGGGGTACAATCTTACTAGAAGGGAAGGGCATATAAGCTGCCAGATAGAAGGTAACCATTTTGCAGATGGGTGATTGACCTCTCTCTCATCATGGTCTCCTACTTCTATTCCATCTACCTTTGAATATACTCTTATAACAAGACTCTAATTTAACAGGTTTTTATCTCTGGCCAGGGGGTGACATCCAATACCCATCAGGATGGAACCAAGGGCATTGCAAGAATAGCAAAACTGAAAAAAAAATCATCAACAAACCATAATTCAGAACATCAGAGACTCTATATCAGCCACCTGGAATCAGGCCTGCCTAATCTTTCCCCATCCTGAAGCTCAGGGAAATTTGTGGAAGAGGAGATGGTAAGATTGTAAGAGTACAAGGATGGGAGGAGTCATGATATGCAAGATACTCCACACAAGTTAAGTCCAAAGCAATTGTAACAGGACTCTACATGATCTGCGCAATGACCAACATATCATTGACCCCTCAAATTCTAGCATGGACTAAAAGCAATAGGATCCTTAGAAGCAAGGGATTAACAGTCACAATAGTGTTCCTATTCTTAAGGGGAACACAAGAAAGAGTTATAGGAATTGCCACTGAGTCCTTACAGCTCATTAGAGAGGAGGACCCAGAGGAAAGTTTGATATACTCATTAAAGGATGCTTCAGAGATGGGCGCGGGGGCACTGGGGGAAAGGGAGGGAGGGGGAAAGGAAGGGACAAAGGGAGGGAACAGGGAAGTCCTGGGAGGGATGGAGGGAGGGAGGGGACAGGGGTTCCTATTATATTTGTATGAGAAAAAAATTTTTTAAAAACCTGCTATAGAAAAAGTTTAAAGTTTGTGTATGTAATTGTTAATCCTGGGTATCAACTTGACACACCTGGTATTAACTAAGATCAGCTGAGACCACCAGAAGGGATTATACCTGCCCTAGATCCCATCAAAACCTCCATGGATCTCAAAGGAACCTCCACTAATGGTCCACAGGACAGAATACAGAGAAGTAGGAGAGACTCTCTGAAGCTGTGCTCTTCTCTCCTGCTGCCCAACCCTCCAAGTCTTCAACATGACTAGAGACTCTTTAGAAATCCTCCAGCCTTCAGTCATCACCATCTGGCCTACTGGGCTGAGCAGATGTACTGGCAGCCATTGTTGGACTACCTTGGCCATATTTCTGTGAATTTTGTGATTCTAGATATATTACAAACTTTATTAATAAATATTACAAACTTTATTAATTTCATAACTTCCAAAGTATGCGAAGTACCAATATTTCATTAGATAAATTTATTACAATTAAATCCCATGCACTATGAGTTTTGAACAGCTATTAGATTAGATTTAAATATAATTCATTAAATTATAGTTTCATGAATTATTTTGAAATTGTGACTTCATTTATAAAACTTCACAAAAAGTTGTCCTATAAAAAATGTAACACTATGACATTATCCTGTTAAATTCCAGGAAAAAGAGGGCTATTAGTTTGTTGAGAAAAAAAAATCTTACATTAACCATCCATCGTAATTGTTTTTGTTATATACATTATTATAATTTCATATCTTTCTTTAAAATTGTATTTATGAAGGAGTATTTTGTATTTATAAGGAGTATTTCGCTCTGTGGAAAACTGCATAAATAATATAACATTTTATCAAACATGTCTAATTGAGTGCTGATAATTAAATATGATATTCATAACAGAGCGCAAACCTAAAATAATGATTATTTTTGCATTGCCAATAAAAAATATATTAGTAGATTACAGGTTTTTCTAAATGAAATAAAACAAATGTTTTTCTAAAATGATAATATTCGAACGTAAATGCAAAAAAAGAAAAGCAGAAATGCAGAAAAATAATGTAAATACATAGGATAAAGTTAATGTTAAACATATAATATAGCATAAACAAGTGACAGATATGTGATGAAAATGATGGATGATAAGATAGTGATATGGGGGGCTGGAGAGGTGGCTCAGGTGTTAAGCCTCTGCCTTGCAGGCGGAAGGTCCTGAGTTCAGATCCTAGACCCCACTTTCTTTCATCTAACAAAGTGAAACATAGGGTTGCATAAAAGAAAGAATTAAGGAGATGTGGAAATGCTGGAATTAAAACAATTTTTCTTTACTGGAAATAGATTGGTTTGCCTAAGAGCCTTAGTGGGGGTCAAAGGTATTTTTGGGTAAAGGGGTCATCAAAGGTAATAGCTTCAGTTTTCTGGATCTTTTGAAAACCTGGGAAAGATTTGTTAGAAAGTAAAAAACCATGTGATAGGCACTCATTGTACAAAACTAACTGGCCTGCTCTGCTAGCATCTTCATGTAAGTTAAGCTGGGTCTGCATCATCTCCCCAAGTTTTCTGCCTAACTGCCATTTTCCTCTGATCATTTCTTGAAAATAAACTGATTTTGGCATGTACCTCATGGGATTTGTAACTCTCATCTCCCTAGGATTCATTTTTCTACACCCATAGGACCCATGTTACTTTTTAAAATACAATAAGTAAATAATTCATATAGCAAACTAATTGTTACTTTCTTGGGAAATCACCATTCATTCAATGCTGAAGCAATGGCAAGAACCCTAGAGACTGCGCATATGAATAATGTGCGTGTTCATTGCTACCATTATAAATAATTAATGCTGACTGAGGACGTGGACTAGTTATTGCCCTGTGAACAAAAGTGCAGCCTTTTCTTCTTGCTGAAGAAAACCCATAATGGTCATAGATGGCATCAACAAAGTAAGAATTGTAATGTAAGGAAAAGAAACAAATGAATTCTAATTCTTCATTTGTATTTAAGTTATCATGCAAATATTTGCATTAAATGATTGTTTATAGTATGAGGAACAGCACTGATGAAGTACATAGATGATAATACCAAGATTGAACATCAAACTTCTTTAATTGCCCAGATAATTCTCAAACATCAATGTGCATAATGCAACTCTTCATAATCATATTTTAATTATTCTACTTTCTAATTTATCTGCTAGCATCCACCATACGTCCTCATAAAACTGCATTAGGTCTGAATGATTCTAAGGAAGCTATATTTATAAGAAATATGTCTAATGATCATATTTACAAATTTAATGCATTGAATAGCTTAGACAAATGTAAGTGTTCCAGAAAATAAAGCTAAAGCATTATCTGAAGTTACAGAGTTTGGTGTGAATGAAATGAGTAGAATAATATGATGCTTAGCCTTCTTCCAGGCAAGTAATGGATGATACATGACAGAGTCTCATTTGAAACTACTTGCCTCATATTTTCTAACAGCCAGATGGAAATAAAAGCTGAAATAGAATTTAGATATCCTCTAATTGACAGGAAAGACTGAAGGAAACATAGTGTTTCGCTCATAACAAAGACCAAGATCAAGAGAATTTCAGAATGCAGTTTTGCATGTAATATATACACATCAGCAATATACCCCAAGAAAGCAGGCAAAAAAGGAAACTGGGAGTTCAAGATGATGAGTATGGATAATAAAGACTATAAACCAACTTTTTAACAACTCCACTTATTCAGGATTTAGAGGAAGACTTTTGAGAAGACACAACGAACACAAACTAGGAGAATGGAAGGATTCTATCTTCGGCTATAGGAGAAATATATATGCCCTTCCATAATAGAATATAAAGACCGAGAAGAGGTATTGTGTTTCCAGGGGGGAAAATAGGCAATAGGGTGATTAAACTTAAATCTTTGGAAAGGATCAAGTAAAGAAGGGGGAATTCTAGGTCAAACAAGTAGGCAAATTTTTCTTTAGGAAATTCATAAGTATTTTAAGCCTTTTCCAAGTGGTATTATCTAACTAGTAGATGCAATTCAATAATAGTTTAGTCATAAGGGACTGAGAACAGCTGTTATTGTGCAGAATGCATCATGTTCTGTAAATAATTATGCAAGTTGCAGTTTATTTAAATAGTATTATGGTTTTTAGTATACATGTGTCTATTTTTCATAATTTTGTTAAGGTATAATTTATACAAATCTATACTTATTAATTAATGGATTTAATTGATGAGCTCACATATGTGCACACCTGTAAAGTCATCCTCACCATTAAGGCATTCCTTCCCAAATTGCTTTGTACCTCTTAAACTTTTGTTTTTCTTTAAAATTACAGCTACACTTTCAAAGTTTTTTCAGTACACAATATGCCACTATTAATTATAGGCAGTATGTTGTGCCACAGATTTCTAGATTTATTCATTTTCTACAGTAGAATCTTAAAATTATCGAACAGTGCCCACAACCTGGGCAACTACCATTTCTAATTCCCTCTTTCAGTTTGAGAATTTTAGATAGCTTTTGAAAGTAGATTCATGAAGTATTCATGAAATCTTTACCTATCAGTTTACTTTACATAATGGATTGCACGTTCAACCATGTTATTATATACTACAGGATCACAACTCTGAATATTTCTCCATTATACACATATACCACACTGTCTTTTGATCTGTTTATCTGTTTATGAACATTTTGATTCTATAGAATATTTAGCTATTATGAATTTCACTGTAGTGAAAATTCAAATCCAGATAGTTTAATTGTTTCTTTTTAAAAATAATTATTGTCATTTTATATTTCTATCCATACAATAAAGATCAAATAAGTTTAATACATATCTAGCATGTATCCTTAAAATAAAAAAATAGTAAAGTAGTGTATGTATTCATTGGAATGATATTCAGCACAGCACATACTGTCAAAATTTCCAAAATTACAGTGGGGTTGAAGAGATGGCTCAATGGTTGAGACTCTGACTCACAAGCAGAAGGTCCTGAGTTTGGATCCCAGGTCCCACGTATAAAATGTGAGTCAGAAACAGTGGTGCTGGCGCTGGTGGGCAGAGCCTGGGAAATCCCAGTGCAAAGCAAAAAGGAGATAGAAGCAATCCAGAATGATTCCCAAAGTCACCCTTAGTCCTCCATAGGGGCATGCAGTGCCCTCTGACACACACAAAAAAATAAATACATACATACATAATATATAAAAATAAAGAGTTACTCACGAGTTTCTCAAGTATAGACCAAAAAATCCCTTAAAAGATTTGGGGGTTCATTTTTTCATTCTTTTAGATATGCACCCAGAAGTGGGATTGTTAAGATCATATCATAATTCTGCTGTTAATTTTTCAAGGAACGTTTCTACTGTTTTCTTCAGTGATTAAGTTATTGCATATTAAACAAAAAAGATTCTTCCATATTAAAAAATAGTTAACACTAGAAGGAGGCAAGGACTGGAGAAGTGAATGTTTTCACTTAAGGTACATGTCTTTTGAGGTGTCTATGGAGCATCCTACTTACACAGAGTATATACAGAATCCAATATCTATAAGAAAATGCTATAGAACATCACTATTTCACATTTGAATAGAAAAAAGGGAAAATTTGAAATAGACACTGAAAGTAGAGATTGATAGCTATGAGGAAATTCAAAATGACCAACTTAAGGAATTAAAGAATTTTATTTTTTTCAATACTATGGCAAAGGCAGGCAAGATAAAAACTGAAATGTACTGGCAGGCAGCCCAAGAAGATGCCCTAAACTATGTCACTAGAGTCCTGAACCCTCATTAGTATAGATGACTCAAAGAAATTTAGCAGATGCTCTGAAGGATGGGAGGGAGGAAGCAGGAAACACCAAGAGAGGAGGAGGGAAGGAAAGGTGGGGAGAGGAAGGAGGGGAAATAGGAAGTGAAGAGAGCAAAATGGAGGGACAAGAGAGGGGAAGGGAGGGGAGAGGGAGAAAGGGGTTACCTATTGAACTTGTATAACTAGGCAAAAAATGTAATGAATCCCAGAAATATTACCAAAAATAGTTTCAAAAATAATTTTGAAGGTGATGAAACTTAGTAATTAAGTATAAAAATAATAAATGCATTATATTCAATTATGAAACTCAAAAAGAATAAAAACAAAATAAAACAACTTTATGGCCTATAAAAAACTGAAATGTGTAATTTTTACAATGGAAATTAAGCTGTGTAGGTCTTAGAAAATTCACACAAATGGAATTAGAGGTTACAATAGATATAAAGCTTAAATTGAGGGTACATGAGATGATAAGACACTCATGTCTTTTTTAATAAATTTAGATCATGAAAAAATATATTTATAGTCTAGTTTTAGGGATTTGAGAGAAAAGGGGCCACAATCAAATAACCACATATATAATAGGACTACATGAGAATATTCCTCCTATAAATATCATTAACATAACATTTTGTCACAGAGACTACCCATCCACAGGTACTATAGCTTCAAGCATATGAAATTCTGATGTTATCTCTGTTATTTAGTTGTTTTCCAGGAGAAATACACCTTACCCTTAAAACAATCCCTCAGGTAATAATAACTGAAGAAAATTTTTGTTCTTAAATGCCTTAATGTGTCCAATACCCAACATTTGTCTTAGACAAATAACTTTTACCTAATAATAGAGTGGCATCATCTGTCTCAAAATTCATTTGTAAATCTTATCCACATAATAAATTAAAATCAGTTACATTTGCAAATTCTCAATAGCGACAAATCTTTTTTCAAAATGAAGGTTAAATTATTTTTACAATAACATGAAGCCTTCAGGACATCTTCTTTACCCATATGCAAAATTTAGGGAGTGGCCATATTGATGATTTAATATAAAGGCAGATGAGAAATATAGGTGGGTTTATTTGGCTTCTCTCTCCACAGTCCTTTGCTATATAACTTTAATATCTATCTCTTCATAAAAGTCTTGATTTTTCAAAGGTCAATGATGAGAAACCACACAGCTATAACCACTTTCATCCTGCTGGGGCTGACAGATGACCCGCAACTGCAAGTTCTACTTTTTGTCTTCCTATTTCTCACCTACATGTTGAGTGTAACAGGAAATCTGACTATCGTCACTCTGACATTGGTGGATTCCCGCCTTCAGACACCTATGTATTTTTTTCTCAGAAATTTTTCTTTCTTGGAAGTTTCGTTTACCACCGTCTGTATTCCTAGATTCCTGTACAGCATATCCAGTGGAGACAATACCATTACCTACAATGCTTGTGCAAGTCAAATATTCTTTGTCTTTCTCTTTGGAGCAACAGAATTTTTCCTCTTGGCAGCCATGTCCTATGATCGGTATGTGGCCATCTGCAAACCCCTTCACTACATCACCATCATGAGTCATAGGGTATGTACCATACTGGTCCTCTTCTGCTGGGTATCTGGGCTGATGATAATAGTCCCACCTCTTAGCTTGGGTCTCCAGCTTGAATTCTGTGACTCCAATTCTATTGATCATTTCAGTTGTGATGCAAGTCCCCTTCTAAAGATCTCGTGTTCAGACACCTGGGTCATAGAACAGGTGGTCATACTTGTGGCTGTGTTTGCACTCATCATTACTCTAGTCTGTGTGTGTGTGTCCTACACTTACATCATCAGAACAATCCTGAGATTCCCCTCCCTGCAGCAAAGGAAAAAAGCCTTTTCCACCTGCTCATCCCACATGATTGTGGTTTCCATCGCCTATGGCAGCTGCATATTCATCTACATCAAGCCATCGGCAAAGGATGAAGTGGCCATAAATAAAGGAGTTTCAGTTCTCACTTCTTCTGTGGCCCCCCTGCTGAATCCCTTCATTTATACCTTAAGGAACAAACAAGTGAAACAAGCCTTCAATGACTCTGTAAAGAGGATTGCATTTCTCTTGAAAAGCTAGAAGTTTTGTTAAAATGAAGCAAAATGAAAATAAAAGTCCTCAATTATTATATACAAATTCTATATCATACTTCTTTTCTACAATACCTTCATATTAACTCTTTCAATGACATTTTAGTATCTCATCCAGACGTTTTTATCAAATTTATTCTTTCAAACCAAATGATATTATCCTTTATTGTGAAACTTTAAAAAAAAAGTAATTTCCAAAAATTAAGGATTTTCTCCATTCTGACCTTGTCATTTTTAGTCTTGTTCTTTGCTTTGGGGAAGAAAGGAGAATGAAACTATTTCAAAAGGTATGTGGGGACAGTGACAGTTTTTGTCCTACAATACAAGGTTATTAGAATTAATATTGCAAAACCAAGAATCAAAGGAACAGAAATACCAACAGAGCAGAAAAATAACAACAAAGATATATTAAATTTACATTAAAACAAGTAAGGCATCTTAGGCCAGTTACAGTACTTAAGGAAGGAGAAATCAACAAGAGAGATTAATCAGAATTGAAAAAGAAAGACATGTTCACAATCACTTAAGGAGAGAACTCCACTTGACATATTAATTTGAAATAAATATAAACATAATGTCATTTACAATGGGTTATAAAATCAGAATAAATGCATAAGATCAAATTGGAACTCCAAATCTTAAATGCCAATGAAGTAATATACATGTACAAATAAATAACAAATAGTTATATCAGTCAATACAAAGATATTTGAAAGATTCAAAAAGTTATCAATTATATGCAATCAGCACAAAGAGAATAAGGAACTACCAATGATAACAAATATTGAATTGTGGTTAGGAAACTGGAGAAAAAAATCAAAAGTTTAAAATCTTAAACGTTTCAGGCTAGGGCCTATGCCAGACTCTCTTTAGGTTAGGTGTCATGGGGGCAGGTGGGAAATAGCCACAAGTCACTGAAATAATAACTGCTTGTATCCAGTAAAGTTGGGAAGTTTTCTACAGTGAGAAAACAAAATGAGAGTTTGAAATTATAACAAGTATATTCACCAAAGAGAGAAAAAGAAAGACAACAAGATTTCACGGATAACTCTATTCTCATTTTGGTAATTAGAAATACATGTTTCTACACACCAACAAGCAAGACAAAAAAATAAAACAACTGTTTAAGAAAAACCTTAAAGTATCTCATGCAAAATTAAAAACTCAGTGATTATTTAAAATATTTAAAGCAGACTCTGAAATAGCAGTAAAACATTCTCCCTAGCTACTTCTGTTGTTACAATTTCGAAAATAACTGCCATCTCTGAATAAGCATTGATCAACCCAAATCTGAAAACGTCATGACTATGACATTGTCCTTCCACATGGTGTCCCAATGTAAACATCAGAAGATGGAAAACATTGCTAACTACATTCAGCCTAAACAGGCTGAAAAAAACAGACCCTAATATCTATCAGGTAATAATACATTTAGCAAAGTGTCTACCTTGTTTTCTTTATCTGCAGATGCCATTTTAGTCATAAAACAAGATAGACTAGAAATTCCATAAATTCTATATACTATACTACATTCTTTTTTTTTCCACTCATACAAACTTGATAGATACCCCATTCCCCTCCCTCCCTCCATCCCTCCCTGGATTCCTTTGTTCCCTCCCCTTTTTCCCCTTCCTTTCTCCCCCTTCCCTTTCTTCCAGTGCCTCCTTCCCCCTCCCATTACTGTGCATGTCAAACTTTCCTCTGGGTCCTCTTCTTCTGATGAGGTGTAAGGTGCCTAGAGCTCTTTTTTGTGTTCCCCTTTAGTATAGGAACACTATTGTGGCTGTTAATCCCTTGCCTCTAAGGATCCTAGTGCGTGTGATTCATGCTAGCCTTTGGGGGGGTGGTCAATGATATGTTGTATACCATATTACATTCTATCCTAGTTTAGGTAAGGTTTTATGTTCTGATAAGAAAATAAGATTTTCAAAAAAGATAAAAAATAAATAGACCTCCATCAAGGACTCAAATAAGTAATGAAGCATCTGATTAAGTTCACAGACTTTTGTTCCTGATCATTTACTACTGAGGGGGTATGATCTCACCAGAAGAGGAGGGCATATAGTCTGGCAGATAAAAAGTAACCATTGTGCAAATTGGTGATAGACCCCTCCCTCACTGTGGTTTCCCACTTTTATTACATCTACCTTTGAATGTGCTTTTAATCACAAGACTCTAGTTTAACAGCTTTTTGTCTCTGGCCAGGGGGTAACATACAATGCCCACCAGGATGGAGTGAAGGGCATTGCAGGAGCAGCAAAACTGCAAAAGAAAATCAACAAACCATAATCCAGAACTTCAGAGACTCTATATCAACCACCTAGAACTAGGCCAGCTTAATCTCTTCCCATCCTGAAGCTCAGGGAAATTTGCGGAAGAGGGGGCGGTAAGAGTGTAAGAGCAAAAGGATGGGAGGAGCAATGATATGTAAGATACTCCATACAAGTTAGGGCTGAAGCAATCATAATTGGACTTTACATGCCCTGCGCATTGTCCAACACACTATTACCTCACAAAGTCTGGCATCTGCTAAAGGCACCAAGATCCTTGGAGGCAAGGGATTGGCAGCCACAGCAGTGTTCCTATACCTAAGGGGAATACAGGAAAGGGTTCAGGGAAAGGCCACTGGGTCCTTGTACATCATCGGAGAGGCGGGCCCAGAGGAAAATCAGGCATGCACAAGAAAGGACTCTCTGGGAATTGGGGCGGGAGGCACTGGGGGATGGGAAGGGAGGGGGTGAGGAGGGGGAGCAGGGGTACGGGGGGAGGAAGAGGGAGGGAGGGAACTGGTGTACCTATTAAGTTTGTATGAGCTGAAATAATAATAAAAAATGTATTAATAAAAAAAGTTTAAAAAAAAAGAAAATAAGATTTTCAAAAAAGATAAAAAGTAAATAAATAAATAAGTAGGCTTCTCTTGTCCTCACCAACCCTGAAGCACATGTACTACCAACATGACCTCACTTACCCTTCAGCATAGAACTTTGCTTTAATTAAATCATTTTGAAAAAAATCTGATTTAGCAAGTCTGTATAAGACATTCTAAAACCTCACTATCAAAACCAAAGTGAATATAACTATCATAAAAAGTATATGTGGGGTTGGAGAAATGCCTCAGGGGTTAAAACTCTGTCTCACAAGCACAAAGTCCTGAGTTCAGATCCCGGGTCACACGTTAAAAAAAAAAAATGCCACAGAGAAGCAAGAAGGAGGTAGAAGCTATTCAGGAGTCACCCTCGCTCCTCCACAGGGATATAGAGTGTATTCTCTCTCTCTCTCTCTCTCTCTCTCTCTCTCTCTCTCTCTCACACACACACACACCCATACACACACACACACACACACACACACACACATACACACACACATACGTTAGATAGATAGATAGATGATAGATAGATAGATAGATAATTTTAAATATTTTAATGAATTTTAACTGACTGATTCAGATCAAGTTATAAAAGTTAAAACAAGAAAAAATTAGCACATCACTATGTGTACTCAAAGCAAACAAAGAAACAAAAGCAAAGAAACAATCAGGTGGCACTACTGCAGTTTTTCCAGGTTATTTCTGGAATATTGCTGCTATATAATAAGTTTATATAAGTAAATGAATATGAATTCAAATTCATTACACATGACTAGCATGTGTTAGTTAAAACATCAGCACCAAAAGTAATAGACCAGACCCCAAATCATTTAATGGGAAAAAATAAGTCAAATATCACAAAAAATAGACATAAACTTTGGTTGTTATTTTCCTAATATAAACAAAATAATCAGCAAGGAGATCTTTTTTGAATACCGATTTCATTAGTTGTGCAATTTTAGTCTCTCAATTTTTATTGTGTCTTGGTGGTGTGTCTATCAGCTGCATTGTATCTAAAATAATAAAGTAATTGCATGGCATACTCCACATCCCTGTGGACTTCTCCCTACACTGTCTTCTGCTTGGTTATATGTTTACATAAAGCAGGAATATATTACTTTCACCAGTGTTTGTATGGAAATAAAATATTGGCAATGTGAAATAAAAACATTCACCATATTATTTCTTCACTATCATTTCCACTCTTACATTGAACATTTTAAAAGACAATTTCTGAAATGTACCTAATTGTCATTATTCAACTTAGCATTAAGACACACTCATTACAACCTCTCTCCAGAGACAGTTTGATTGTTTTACTAAAGAATCCCTTGTGCCCATCTCAAAGAAGACAAAGAAGAAAAAACAAATAAAATTCAAATGCTTCATTTGGAAAGTATATTTAGAAAACCAGTTTTCCAACTGGAAGATTCATGAAGTAAAAAATTCAAATTACAACCCAGTTTTCTTATATAAGGACTGCTGATAGCCAAGAAAAAATGATGTTAATCAGTTTTCATAGTATCTATGGTAAGGATTTTCTTCTTCTTAAGATATTCTAGGAAATAGGAAATCACAAATATTTATTCTTGGCTTCTACTTTCCTGCCAATTTTGAATGTCATTGAATTCTACTTATAGGTCACACACAGAGCTCTTCTTCCACAGGTGTTGATTATTAATCCTCGTGTTTTGTGCCTTTTCTTCCCACCCAACTAAGAGCTTCACTTAAGAAATAAAGTGCTCAACTCTCCCACTTCTGTTTGCTACATCACATCACTGCAAGTATTGCCTCAAAAATTCTGATAATGATTTCTATCTCTCCTTTCTCTTCTCTTGACTCCTTTTTTTTCTTTGTTTGTTTTGTTCCTTCCTTCTCCTCTTTCTCTCATTCTCCCACCTCACTTTGTCATCCTGTCTTACATTTTCTCTGTAGTCTTATCCATAGTTCAAGAAAGCATAGTTGCTAGATCTGAACCTGTTGTGAGTTGTCCATTTTGCCGCTGCCCTGTTCAGCTTTCGGCTTTGCTTCTTAATACTAAGTTACTGCCAGAGACACTTTTGCTCAATACAAAACACTTGCAGTTTCAGATGTTCAGAGTTAGTGTGAACTAACTGCTTGAGACTGCCATCAAGCTTTTGCCACTTACTGGGACACCCAGACTTCTCATTATATCACTAATTCTTTCTTAGACCTTAAATAGCAGAACTTCCTGATGATTTGCTAAAATTGGACGACAGCACCTTCTGCTAGCTCCCATACTATGTATACTCTATCCCCATCCTATCAGACCTTTCCCACTTTAAAAAAAGGTTTTCTTTGGGTTCACCCTTGCAATATATTCTGCCAAGTTCCACCAACATACCATACAATGCTTTTTATTATGTACAAAAAGGTAGACACAGGTTGAAAAGCATCTACAAGCATCTAAAGCTAAAGTATCAAACACTAACAATCAATTAAAGAAATCTTATGGCTTTGTTCTGACCTCTTTTGCCATGACCACATGAGATTATGCACTTCTAAATTTATTTTCTAGCTTGTGCCTTATTTACTTTTTGTTTTTCTCCTAATTGTTTTATGGCTATAGTCATTTAACTGGAAGATAGCATTTTACTAGATGAAAATTATTTACTTTAATAACACAAATAAAGTTTTGGAAAATTCAAAGTTTGTTTCTTTAACTTAAATAAATATTGGTTTTGATGGTACTATTTTGTCCAAGTATTTTTATACATTTTATATACCTTTAAAAATTGAAAAGAAACACCTAATTACACTTTAAAATGTTTCATTTTTTTTCAGAATCTTAGAACATGTCTTCGCAGAGATGGCATTTTAACAATAAAAGAATATTTTACATGTTTATTTCTATCATTTTTCTACACATCTGACCATATTCTTTAAAGAAGAGACAAGGAGTAGCAGATTTTTCTTATACCAATGTATTGGTATTAGATAATTAGACCTACTAATCAAGGGATCAATATTACATAGCTACAGACTTAAGGTAATTACCAGACAAAGGATTTGCTTATTGTACTTAATATGTACTTTTAAAACTCAAGACAATATGGTGCTCCTTAAAAGTCTTGTATAATTTTATGAAACAAGCAGGAATCACAGCAAATGTGCTAAAAACCTTTCCTGGACTTCCTAATTCATTGTTTCTCTTTTCCATGTACAGACCCAGTGTAACACAAGAAGAAATGAAAAATCGAACATCTGTGAATGAGTTCATTCTTCTGGGATTAACAGATGACCCAAAGCTAAATATTTTGGTTTTTATATTTTTATTTCTCACTTATATACTGAGTATTACTGGAAATCTAACAATTATCACCCTCACTCTCATAGATTCACACCTTAAAACGCCTATGTATTTCTTCCTCAGAAATTTCTCCTTCCTAGAAATCTCATTCACAACAGTGTGCATTCCTCGGTTCCTGGTGAGCATTGTGACCGGGGACATGACCATCTCCTATAATTCCTGCTTAGCCCAGGTGTTTTTCTTCATACTCCTGGGTTCAACTGAGTTTTTCCTCTTGACCGTTATGTCCTACGACCGTTATGTAGCCATCTGTAAACCCTTGCATTATACTACAATAATGAGCAGCAGGATCTGCCTGCAACTTGTGATTGGCTCTTGGCTGGCTGGATTCCTTATTATCTTTCCACCTGTGATCATGGGACTTCAACTGGACTTCTGCGATTCCAATGTCATCGACCACTTCACCTGTGACTCCTCTCCCATGTTGCTCATCTCCTGCACAGATACGACCTTCCTGGAGCTCCTGGGATTCTTCCTGGCAGTATTCACTCTCATGGTAACCTTGACATTAGTGGTTCTTTCCTATCTGTTCATCATTAGGACAATTCTGAGAATCCCTTCCACTGAACAAAGAAAGAAGGCTTTCTCTACCTGCTCCTCCCACATGATTGTTGTCTCAATTTCATATGGAAGCTGCATTTTCATGTATGTCAAAACTTCAGCAAAAGAAGGAGTGGCTTTGACTAAGGGGATAGCTGTGCTCAACACCTCTGTCGCCCCAATGCTCAATCCTTTTATTTACTCCTTGAGGAACCAACAGGTTAAACAATCCTTTAAGAACTGCATCAAAAGATGTGTGTCAAGGATATTTTAGTAGTAAAGAAGTACATCATGTCTGTTTTTAGAAAGAACCTTGTGTGTAACGCCCAATTAACATTGCTGTATCTCTTCATTCACTGCCATATTTGCTTCATTTTTCACATTTTGTTTTCACTTGACACAGTGATCATTTATAATTTATACAGCTTTAACATTTTGTGAGCACAATTTGATGTCATAATGAGAATAGCATTTAAAATGCAATGCCGGAATTTTAAATTATCATTAAGGAACTTACCCTTTCAGTAACAGTAAAAAAAAAAAAATGAATAGATAGTATTATCGAGCAACTCTGAAAATCATTTTTCCAGTCCATAAGCAGAGTAAAATAAGCTCCTTTATGAGGTGACATTTCCTCCTTCTGTTATATTTCTGTGTCTCAATTTGTGTTCAATGAGCTGTTCAAAACAGATATTAACTAGTATCATTTGCTAGTTGGATGGAAACTTCATCCTTTTTTATCGTAATACATGGTATTTGATGCTTTTCTGCCTCAAATTCCAAAATTGCTGCAAGGATAACTTTTTTCTGTCAAGCCCCAATCCCTCACCATATAGCATCTTAAAAGCACTACACTTAAGGATGTTTCACAATCCTTTCCTTTCTGTTGATTTGCTAATGCCAAGCCTTGAGCTCATCTGAATCTTCTTTAGCAAGGGCATGACTTACCTTTGATTTCCTGAAGGCCCACAAGGTCTTTTTGGATTTTTCTATCTTCCAGCTAATTCTCAAAATTCCTGGCACAATGATGGTATCCTAAATTATTTTCCAGTCTTTACCTGGTTTCATTCTTAAAAAAAAAAAAAAACTCTGGAGAATGCAAGATAAGAGCATTTATACTATCCATATTTTTATGCACCTTCCCATGAAAGTTGTTAGTTATAATTCTAAACTACCAGAATAAATATGTGCTGAGCATTCAGCCATTTGCTTCCTACTGGAAGCCTACATGGAATCAATTTACTATCAGAAGGCTTTTCATAGTTATTCACATATTCTATGCTTGTGGTCTATCTCCCAGTGAATATAAATTAGCCTTTTTAGCAAATGTTTATAAAAAAAAATAATTACATAAAAATTTTAATAAAAATAAATATTGGGTGGAAAGATGGCTGAGGGATTAAACCCTTTGCTTCACAAGCAAAATGGCCCAAGTTTCATCCCCCCAGATCCCATGCAAAAATGCCAGGCAGAAATAGCAACAGCCTGTAATTCCAAACTGAGCCTGGAAGCAAAGCCTGGGACACCCCAGAGCAAAGCAATAAGGAAGTAGAGCAATCCAGGATAATTCCTGATGTCACCCTTGACCTTCCACAGGCACACACACTCAGGTACCCTTCTGTACACACCTTCAATGTAAATTAAAAAAAAACAGCTGTGGGTCACAACCAGAGAGAGTCTGAGGCAAGGAGAATGTCAGCATGGCCTATACTATCTAGCAAAATGTAGAAACTGCAAAAAAGTCACAAAAATTAAAAGTAACAAATTCATTCTGAGATGATGAATATCTGATTTACTCTGCCTCTGTTTCTTAGCTAACAGGTTTAGAGTTTATGCCATTACTCTTTTAGGAAATATTTTTGCTAAACTACTGATAGTTCCTCTTAGATTGGGAAATCTGTTAGAATTTCTCCTCAGACATCACAGAACTAAGTTTTGTAACTATTCCATAATTACATTTTACTTCTCTTTTAAGTTGACAGGATTTTTTTTCCTAGTAGTATTTTGGAAAGTCTTTTCAACCTGAGCTTGCTTTGCACCTATCAATGGAATATAATTTCATACACTAAATTAATTTTCACAGAATGCTTTCATTAGCTTTTGACAAACCACAATCCTTATTCAGCCTCTTTTTGCTATTCAGTTTCACATGAGTTTTGAATAGTTACTAATTTTAAATGTTATTAAATTATGCTCATATAACTTGTTTTTAATTGTGACTTTGATAGCTGTTTGCCAAGACATCTAGAAACTAAACCCTGTGGCATACATTAACATAAAATTCAGCACAATAAGGACTATGGGAGGATAATGAATAAAACTGTACTTTATTTATTTGTTATACACATTATTTCAGCTTTCCCACCTTCTTCAAAGGTATTCTCAAGATGTACTCACCGAGTTATAAAATACACAGAAAATTGTGAGGGCAGTGTATCAGGAAGAAGAGAATTCTTAATGGGACAAAGAGAGGGAATGAGGAAATATATTATATGGGAAATAAATGACAAGAGAATCATTAGATATATGTATGAAAATGTTGAATTAAAAATAAATAAATAAATAAATAAATAAATAAATAAATAAATAAATGTTAGGTAGACATGTTGGCCTGTAATTCCAGCCTTGGAAGGTGGAGCCTCAAAATCACTGCAACGATCTGGCTAGCCTGAGTTAGCCCTGTAGGTGAGCTCTGGGTTTACAGACTCAGTCCTAAAAGAGTAATGTGGAAGAGTGATCAAGGATTATTCCTAATATCAAGCTCAAGCCTCTACACAGAGGAACGTCCATATGCACATGCACCCCCATACACATTAAAGCCCACCCACAAACACATAGAAAGATAAGCACACATTCCATATATACATACACATGAAAATGGAAAAGAAAACAGAAGTGTACTTTAATGTGATATGGATGATGCCAACACAAACCTGAAACTTTGTGTTTCTTTGTGTATGATTCTATACTGTAAAACACAATTTACAAAGAAATAAAATAATAAAAGTGATTTTAAGAGTATAATATTCAAGAAAAAAATCAAAAGACAAAAATGCAGAAAGAGGCATATGGAAATATATAGAATTAATATAGAATATAAAATAATGCAATATTATACATATTTGATATGACATATATAATCGGTATAATCAATAGGTGATTGATAGATACAATAGTATTAGGGGAAATGAAGAAAAATTTTATCTCATTTATCTATCAAAACTTACATGAAACTGTTTACTCTAATAAGAGGAAATAAACTAGAATCAACATAAATCTTTCCAGATTAAATTTGCTGAAAAAATGTCTTCATCTCTGTAACAAAGTACTGGAAATTGAGTAGCATGGGGCATTCAATTTTAAAGAGTGTTGTTGTAGAGTTCTTTAAATTTAAACAAGCTGGAGTCCACTGCATGTCTTGAACGTATAGTTTTTCCTCAAATCAAGAAATTTTATCATTATTTACTCAATTATTTCCTTTTTCCTTTCTCTGGATTTCCCATAATGTATTCTTGGTATACTTGAAAGTGTCCTGAAAGTCTGTAGACCCTTTCTTCTCCTTTGTTCTTTTCTCCTCTATGTATCTGCAGATATCCAGTCTTTGAGATTGTTGATTCTCCCTGTAGTTATTGACACTGGCTTCTGGTATCCTCTAAGAATCTCTCATGTTCAAAGAGCAGATCTTCAAATTCAGAATTTCCATTTTATTCATTTTCATTATGTTATTACCTTACCAATATTTCCTACTTGTAAGTCACCTTCTGGTTTCCTCAAATTCTTGGTCATTTCCTTTGGCTCTTTGAGCATAGACATGACTTAGCATACCCAATGTCTGAGTCACTTCCTATCACTTTCTTTCTTCCATTTTCCCTACTTAGTAAGTTCCTACTAGACCCCACTTCCATATGTCTTTATGAACCATGCTACTGTTTTTGAAAAATAGACATTTTGAAGCTGGATATGAGTCCCTCATTAAGTGTTGCTGGACCATGCATTTGCTGAACACTTCTGATAAGCTGCTTTTCTTGTCATGTGTCATCACTGAAGTCTCTAGCTTGCTATTGCAACAGTCATTCATTGATAATAGAAATGTAAACTAACATAACAAGTGTGGACATCACTGTGGAGATTTCTCAGAAAATCTAAAAATTAAACTACTATATGGTTCCACCACATGACTCCTGGGTATGTGAAGGTTCCCAACCAGCATACAGTACAGATAACCATATATTCATATTTATCTTGGCTATTTTCACATCAACCAAGTTATGGAATCAACCTAGATGCTCTTTGATGGATTAATGAATAAAGAAAATATGGTATATGTACACAATGGAAAATTTTGCAGCTGTAAAAAATAATAACCTTTTGTCATTTACAAAAATATGGATATAACAGGATATCATCAAGTTAAATAAAACAAGCCAGACCCAGAAAAACTACTTTCAGCAATCTGTAATTCCTCTTCTCAGTCCACGTAGCTACAATAAATAGTGTTTCCAAAGAACTGAATGTCTAGTTGAAAATTGCCTCATTTTTCTTTGTGCTGTGGAATCTCTTGGAATTTCTTGACTGACAGATTTCTTGTGTTCCATCCTCACAATTCATATTTTCTTGTTGAAAATTACTAGAGATTCAAGGAAAATATCTTTCATTAAAAATAGTAATTGGAAGGGTAATTGGAAACACTATTCAGAATGCACCCTTTGTTTCATCAGACTTCCCCTTTCTTTCAGGAAAAGACTAATGTCATAGATGAAATCCTACATTCCTACAATTCATCATGGTTCCCAAGGGAATTTGCTCAAAGTGTTGTAAAAATTAATTAGCTATTAATACAATAGTTTCTCTTTCTCCAGGGATATGTGTATTATGTTTACCTTTCAAACAGATCCCTCGTTCATTATATCTGTGTATCAAGAATACACACTAGATATGTGACTTTTTGTTGGAAAAATCATAAAATATGTGGCATTTAAATATACCATTACAGAAATTTTGGAATTATAATGATCCAGTTTTTCTCATTCTCACAGATTAGGTTTTAGTTTGGGGAGCAGATAGTTTTAAAAAGTGAGAAACATATAAAATATTTACCTTTAAATAACTAAGTGAAATAATATTATTTCCTAACTAAAATATTACATTTCTTTCACTACAACTAATTTTTTAAAAGTTTAAATTATAACTAGGTTAACAAAAAAATCAAGTATCTAGAGTTTTATCACATCATGCTTATGCAATTAAGGGGCAAATCTTCACAATATTGAGTGCCGGCTTCACTGGGATTCTAAAATTCTCATTTTATTGGCACACTCTGGTACCAATATATGTCACAACTGAATGGTTCAAAGTAATTTATCAATGGAGAAAAACTGAATCCCCAGAACTGAAACAAACCCTTGAATCCTGAGGTCATTCCTAATTGTGTTTGTATAATTATTATTCAATTATTATTTTATTCTTTAACACCATGTAGAATTAAATCTGAGTCAGTGTTAAGCACTGAAAATGGTAATGTCAAAAACAAACATGGATATAAATGTAAATGCTTCCCTATCTGCAAAGGTTCTTTTTTATTTTAATTTTATTTTTTATTCTTTTTAGCATTCAATACATGAACTTATTCTATTTTCACATTTAAATCTCCAATTCAATCCCCCTCCTTTTCCCATTATAACCTTTTTTCTTCCCTACCAGTCTCCCTTCTATTTTGAAGTCACTTTGTATGTGTGACCTACATGCAAAATGTTTCTGAGATTCATCTCTTGTATTAATTAATGGTTCATTCTGTTTGACAGTTGAGTGATGTGGCCTTGTATGAATGTACCACAGTTCAGTTGACTCATCCAACCGAGAGTTGTTGGCATGCATCCATTTAGAGGTTCCCTTGAATGAGACTTGAACAAACTGATATTTTTGTGGACTTATGTTTTCATTTTACTTAGACAGAAACTTGTAAATGTTATTTATGGATCAGAGGAAAGTGAATACTAGTTTTCAAAAGTAGTTTCTCTGTTTTCAAATGTAAGCTTTCCTTTTTAGAACAATTATCAGCTCATAACAAAACTCAGCAGTATACAGAGTTCAGTACACTCTCTGCACATCATCCAGCTGAGTAGTAGGTTGGTTAGAGTAGAGGAACCTACTGTAACCAAATGGTATTGTCCAAAGCACGCAGTTCATATTAAAACCATTTCTGGTTCTATATATTCTGGGAGTCTTGAAAAATATGTGTGATCTTTAGATGCAAATGTTGTGCAAAAGTTCTTTAAGTGATCTTTCCTGTGTAAGATGAACTCTCTGTGAAAAAATTACCTCATCTACAATGAATCTCTTAATAGAACCTACTCAAAGAATTATCAGGCATAAGGTAAAATTGTATTGATTATTTTTCTATGATGAAAAGAAAAGAGGATGGCTCCTGTTTTTCATGATACTTTACTTCTAGAGTCCATGAGTTGTTTTCCAGCTCTATGTCCCTCATGGATTCCATGCCTAAAATCCATGAGTTCTCCAGAGCACCCTATTCCCTCATAACACTCCATGTCTGGAGTCCATGAGTTCTGTTCTTTCTCTAATAAACTCTACCTTAATACAAAATAAAAGGAAAAGAAGGAATGAAAACCATTATATTTTATGCTGTATGACAATGTATTTTCTTTTTAATATATTTCCTTTCTTTGTCACATATTTATAAACTACAAAGGTTATCAAATCATATTTTATTGTCTGGATGCATGTAGGGAATCGATGTGCTCATGTGAGTATGTACATATTTGCATGCAAGTGTTCATGTACATGTACTATGCATGTGTGTGGATATCAGATGTCAATATTGATTGTCTTCCTCAATCATTCTTCATCTTACTTTGTTAGAAAAAGTATCTTGCTGATCCTGGATCTCATCTATTCAGATAAATAGACTAATGAGTTCCAAGGACCATACTGTCTCTTCAACCCCATACCCCAATGGCAGGGTTAAAAAAGCCCACTACTCACAGTTTTTATGTATAGAGGTACAATCTCAGATCCTCAAACACATTCACTTCACCTACTGATCCATCTCCAAAACCACCTCCCATCCTCAGTCAAAGAAGAGGTTAATAAAAGGTGATATGAAAGGATTAAAGAGGGGAGGGGAAGGTAAGAGAGGGGTATATGGATAGGGAGGGTGGGAGAGGAAGAGGAATGGGAATGGAGGGAGTAAAGGCAATGACATAAACCTATTTTGTTTATAAATGAAAAATGAAAATTCTCAATAAAAAACTTCCATACCAAAAAAAAAAAAAAACACCTTTGAGAAATAGTGCATTTAGTGCTAGCTGGATCCATCTCAATTATACTATTGTTTGTAATTTAATTTGAAAAGTCAACTTGGAAATTTTACACTATGGCCTTGGTTATTAATAAGATTAGACAATATATTTATATCAACTTCAATCAGAAGAAAGTTATTATGGCCAATTTTAAATAATGACAAGACATTAAAAATTCAGTTTCCTGATTTCCCATGAGCATAAGTATTTTTTGTTTGATTATATTTCTATAAATATTTATTAAGAATAATTTAGAAAAAGATTGAATTATGACTCAAAAAACTTTCCAGTGAAAAAGCTATATATTTTTATTTTATTGTCATTGTTTTCAAAATAAGTGTGTATGATTTTGATATCCTCTTTAATATCCCTGAAGCACAACATAGCTAACACTTGCCATCAATTTTCTATACATCTTAAGTTTTTCTGCATGTTAACTAACCAAAAATTATTAACACCAAAAATAAAATATGTTGAACTGCTAATGTACAGATTAATAATTTCCATTTCTAACAAATCTATGTTTTCAATCTTGTCATTTCTTGAACACATGTAGTAAAATTTTGTATATGTAATAAAGCACTTAATGCATATTTGAACAATCTTGTGAGTAAATATTCTTCCTTTATCAGAATTTAGAGCTTATTCATGTCAAATAAGACATCAGTCATAGAATTTAATCTTTTGGATGTTACGAGTTCTGAGTTTTATATTTCATTCAGGCTGATCACATGCTTAGAATGTAAGTGGAAACATAGCCATCATTACGTTAACTCTGACAAACATTCACTTGAAAACTCCCATGTATTTATTCCTCAAGAATTTCTCCTTAGATGGGCTGGAGAGGTGGCTCAGGGGTTAAGCCTCCGTCTTGCAGGCGGAAGGTCCTGAGTTCGGATTCCAGATCCCACGTATAGACACTGGGTGGAAGCGGGGGGAGCCTGCGCTTCTGGTCCTGATAGGGCGGAGCCTGTGAATCCCACGGCAGAAGGTGGTGGAGGCGTCCATGGTGGTTCCCGAATTCATCTGTGGTTCTACACACACACACACACACGCACACACGCGCTCATACATGTGCACAGTTGAATAAATAATAATAATTTAAAAAATTTTTTAAAAAGAATTTCTCCTTAGAAATTTCATTTACAACAACCTCCATTCCCAGATTTCTGGTCAGCTTTGCTACAGGAGACACAACTATTTCCTACAATGCTTGTATGGTACAGGTATTTTTCTTGATCTTTGTGGAAACAACAGAATTTTCTTCTCCTGGCTGCAATGTCCTATGATAGCCATGTGACTATCTGCAAACCTCTGCACTACACAGCCATCATGAGCAGCAGAGCCTGAAGTCACCTGGTCACCACCTCCTGGCTGGCTGGTTTTCTTGTCATTTTCCCTCCAGTGATAATGGGCCTTCAACTGGTCTTCTGTGACTCCAATGTCACTGACCACTTCACCTGTGACTCTTCTCTAATCCTGCAGAGTGCTTGCAGGAATACAGGGGTTCTAAAACTCATGGCATTCATCTCATGGCAGTATTCACACTCAAGGTAACATTGGCTCTGGTGGTTCTCACTCATCCATAGAACCATTCTGAAGATCCCCCTCTGCCTGTAAAAGGATAAAGACCTTTTCCATTTTTTCATCCCATATGGTTATTGTTTCTATTTCTTATGGAAGCAATACTTTTTAGATAAAATTAAATATTTTATTGGTGTGTATTCATTATTCACAGCAATGAGTTCATAGAGGCATTTTATTTATTATATACCTTGATCAAAATCACTCTATATTCTCTCATTTCTCCCCCTGATTCCTATATATATATGTGAAAGCATTTGTAAAGGTAAGTATGCATAGTATAGGTCTAAAGGAAGGGATAGCCGTACTCAACAGTTCTCTTGCTCCCCTGCTGATTTACTTTATTTACATATTAACAACCCTCAAACAATTCCATTAAATAAAAATGAAAGGAATGCCACCCAACTCATTTCAAATAACTGCATTACCACAATACTAAAACCAGATAACACAAAAAAGAGACTACATTTTTCCCACAAAAGTAGATGCAAAAGTTTTCAAAAAATATTTGTGAGGCAAATTCAATAATTCATTAAAAAAGAATACAGACCATGATCATGTTTAATTCATTCCAGAGATGCAAATCAATAAATGTAATGTGACACATAAGTATATGTAAGGATGGAAATCACATGATTATCTCAACAGATGCAGAAAAGACCTAAAACAAAGTCCAATATATATTCATAGTAATTATCCTGAAAACTGCAAATAAAAGAGCATACCTTGGAGCCGCGTGCCGGGCCGAGGGACGAGGAGGACTTCCCCCTGCGCCCGGGCCCCGCCCCAGCTGCCCTCGGGTTAAATAGCTCCACGCCGTCGCCCCCATCCCCCCTCTTGCACCCCAACCCGCTCCGCCGGTCGGGACGCGCGCGCGCACGGTCCAGCCGGGCCTCAACCCCGCGCCCTAGCTGGTGAGTACCCCCCCCCCCCCCCCCCGCGCACCACCCACCAGGACCCCAGGTCGGCCCACAGGGACCCGGCTCCGACTCCCACCATCCAGCCGGAGCTGCGCGCGCGGGGCCGAGGGACGAAGAGGACCTCCCCCTGCACCCGGCCCCGCCCCAGCTGCCCTCCGGTTAAATAGCTCCACGCCGTCGCCGCCATCCCCCCTCTTGCACCCCACCCCGCTCCACCGGTCGGGAAGCGCGCGTGGTCCATACAGGCCTCACCCCACGACCTAGGTAAGTCTCCGCCTGCCCCGCCCACCAGGACCCCAGGCCAAATAATTCAGTTTAGTGAAATTGAGAGATCTTAAGAGTTAAAATGACAATGCCAAAGTCAAAGTGCAAATCCATGAGAAGCAACAATCAAGTAAACAAATTTCCCACTGAAGAAATTAATCCCATAATGTTAGACTCCAACAAGAACAAACCCACGGAAAAAGGCCAAGAAAGCCCCACCCAGGATAAAGACTTTCAAAATATGATCATTACCATGTTCAATACTATGAAAGAGGAAATCAGGGAGGAATTACATAATCGAATCAATCGCTTTGAAGAGGAACACAACAGACATCTGGAGGAGTTGAGAAAAACAGTGCAAGAAACAAAAAGTGGCATAGAGCAGTTAAAACAAACTCAAGCAGAGTTTAAAACTGAGCTAAAAGACAAGTTATCTTCAACCCAGAACGCCACAGAGAGTCTTATCAACAGAACTAACGAAGCAGAAAACAGAATTTCAGACCTTGAAGATAAAGTGGAGGTACTAACCAGCTCAATGGAAGAGGTTGTTAAAGCCAAAAAGATACTTGAGAGAAATATACAAGAGATATGGGACACCCTGAAAAAGCCTAACATGCATATTCATGGAATACCAGAGCAAGAATCTCAAAATACCACCCCTGAGGAAATTTTTCAAACGATCATCAAGGAAAACTTTCCTCATCTAAAAAAAGAGAGGCCCATCCATATACAAGAGGCATTCTGCACCCCAAACAGATACGACCAAAATAGAAGCACCCCGCAGCAAATAATAGTTAAAACACTCCACATTCAAGATAAAGAACTGGGGCTGAGAGCTTCAAGGAAGAAAAAACAAGTCACTTTTAAAGGTAAACCTATTAAAATAACAAATGACTTCTCAGTCGAAACAGTAAAAGCAAGAAGAGCTTGGAGAGACATACTTCAAGTATTGAATGAGCAAAAATGTCAACCCAGGCTGATTTACCCTGCAAAACTATCAGTCATGATCGAGGGAGAAAGAAAAATTTTCCAGCACAAAGACAACTTTAAGGGATACATGGCCACCAAACCAGGCCTTCAAAAACTGCTAGAAATGATACTCAAGCGTGAAGAAAAAAACAGGCATATCCAGGAGAACAGAAGGCAAATATAACACCATTAAAAGCGAAGCAATATACTTATAAAAGCTACTAAACATAATAAATGTCTGGAATTAACAATAGTTTCTCCATTATAACACTAAATGTTAATGGAACTAATTCACCAATCAAGAGACACAGATTACAAACATGGATTAAAAATCACAATCCATCAATCTGCTGCCTGCAAGAAACCCATCTCACCACAAAAGATAGGCATGCTCTAAAAATAAAAGGCTGGTCCACAATTCTACAAGCAAATGGAAGCAGAAAACAGGCAGGGGTAGCCATTATGCTATCAGACAAAGTGGATTTCAAACCAAAAAAAATTATAAGACACACGGATGGATACTACATTTTAGTCACAGGTACAATTCACCAGGAAGACATCACAATACTGAACATATATGCACCCAATACGGGCCCCTCCACATTCATTAAGAAAACCCTACAGCGTCTAAAGCAAGAAATCAACCCCCAAACGATAATTCTTGGGGACTTCAACACCGCCCTCTCAACATGGGATAGATCAACAGGTCAAAAGCTTAACAGAGACACTTTAGAACTTAATCAAACCATTAAAGAAATGGACCTTACAGATCTCTATTGAACTTTTCACCCACGCAACAAAGAATACACATTTTTCTCAGCAGCACACGGAACTTTCTCCAAAATAGATCACATATTGGGCCACAAAATGAATCTACACATATACAAGAAAGTTGAAATTCTAACGTGTGCCCTATCAGACCACCACGGCCTAAAGCTGGACATCCACAACACATCAAACAAGAGAAAATACACTAACTCCTGGAAACTTAACACTATGATGCTGAATGAGACATGGATTCAGGAAGAAATTAAAAAGGAAATTCAAGATTTCCTGAAAGTGAATGATAACGAAAATACAACTTACCAAAATCTCTGGGACACAATGAAAGCTGTTCTAAGAGGTAAGTTCATAGCTCTTAATGCCTACATCAAAAAAATGGAAACATCAGAAATAAACAACTTAACAATGCAGCTTAAAGCTTTAGAGAAACTAGAGCAATCTGATCCCAAAAGTAGTAGAAGAGAGGAGATTAGCAAAATAAGGGGAGAAATATCTGAAATCGAGGTTAAGAAAACGATAGAAAAAATCAACCAGTCAAAAAGCTGGTTCTTTGAAAAAAATCAATAAGATTGATACACCCCTAGCTAAACTAACCAAAAGCAAGAGAGAGAAAACCCAAATTAACAAAATTAGAAATGAACATGGAGTTATCACTACTGATACCAAGAAATCCAGAGAATTATAACATCATATTTCAAAAACTTATACTCTGTGAAGTTTGACAACACAAAAGAGATGGATGAATTTCTAAGTAAACACAACTTACCTAAATTGAATCAGGACGTTGTGAATTATTTAAATAGTCCTATAACATATAAGGAAATTGAGGAAGTAATCTCGAATCTTCCCACCAAAAAATGTCCTGGACCAGATGGATTCAGCACAGAGTTCTACCAGACATTTAAGGAGTTAATAACACCAATACTCCTTAAATTGTTCCATCAAATAGCAAAGGAAGGAACACTACCAAATTCCTTCTATGAAGCTAATATCGTTTTAATCCTAAAACCTAATAAAGATTCGCTTAAAAAAGAAAACTATAGGCCGATCTCCCTGATGAACACAGACGCAAAGATTCTCAACAAAGTCTTAGCAAAACGGATTCAAAAACATATTAAAAAGATCATTCATGGGGACCAAGTAGGCTTCATCCCTGGCACACAAGGTTGGTTCAACATACGCAAATCAATAAATGTAATTCATCATGTAAACCAGTCCAAAGGCCAAGACCACATGATACTCTCGATAGATGCAGAAAAAGCTTTTGACAAGATCCAACAGCCTTTTATGATCAAAACGCTAGAGACAGTAGGAATGGAAGGAACCTTTATCAATATAATAAAAGCTATATACAACAAGCCCACAGCAAGGATTATGCTCAATGGGGAACAATTGGAAGCATTCCCACTTCGATCAGGAACTAGACAAGGCTGTCCACTCTCACCACTTCTATTCAATATTGTACTTGAAGTCTTAGCTGAAGCCATAAGACAAGAAAGGGACATAAGAGGGATTCAAATCGGCAAGGAAGAAGTCAAGCTATCCCTATTTGCAGATGACATGATCTTATACCTGAGGGATCCCAAAAACTCCACCAGGAAGCTCCTGGAACTAATTGAGAAGTTCAGCAGGGTGGCAAAATACAAAATAAATGTGCAAAAATCAGAGGCCTTCCTATATGCCCAGAATGAAAGAACTGAAAAAGCCTTGAGAGAAACAATACCATTTATTATAGCCCCTAAAAAAATGAAATACTTTGGTATAAACCTAACTAAGGAGGTAAAAGACCTTTACAATGAAAACTTTAAAACCCTAAAGAAAGAAATAGCGGAAGACACCAGAAGGTGGAAAGACCTCCCTTGTTCCTGGATTGGCAGAATCAACATCGTAAAAATGACCATCCTACCAAAGGCAATATACAGATTCAATGCTATACCAATCAAAATCCCAAAGCAATTCTTTAAAGAAGTTGACCAAACAATCTCAAAGTTCATATGGAGGCACAAAAGACCCAGGATAGCAAAAACAATCCTGAGTAACAAACACACAGCTGGAGGTATAACCATACCAAATCTTAGTCTATACTACAAATCCATAGTTGTAAAGACAGCCTGGTACTGACTCCAAAATAGACATACAGATCAATGGATAAGGATTGAAGACCCAGATATAAGCCCACAAAGTTACAGCCATTTGGTCTTTGACAAAGGGGCCCAAAGAATCCAATGGAAAAAGAACAGCATCTTCAACAAATGGTGCTGGCAAAACTGGATCTCCACATGCAGAAGATTAAAGCTGGACCCGTACTTGTCACCATGTACAAGACTTAATTCCAAATGGATCAAGGACCTTGATATCAGGCCAGAGACTATAAAAACCATAGTTGAAAGGATAGGGAACTCCCTAGAGCTAATTGGGCTAGGCCAACACTTCCTAAACAGACATCCAATGGCACAGTCACTGCTACCAACTCTCAACTGTTAGGATCTTGTGAAATTAAAGAGCTTCTGTTCAGATAAAGAGATTGTAACGCGAGCTCAAAGGCAACCCACAGAATGGGAGAAAATCTTCACTAACCACATATCTGATAGAGCTCTACTGTCCAGAGTGCACAAAGAACTTAGAAAACTAAACACCAAGGAAACCAATGGCCCAATTAAAAAATGGGCCCTGGAACTTAAAAGAAATTTTACCAGGGATGAAATTAAAATGTCTAACAAATATCTGAAAAAATGCTCCACTTCTTTAGCCATCAGGGAAATGCAAATCAAAACTTCCCTGAGATATCATCTCACCCCGGTCAGGATGGCAAAAATCCACAATACTAACAATGACAAATGCTGGAGAGGATGTGGAGAGAGGGGAACTCTCCTACATTGTTGGTGGGAATGCAGGCTCATACAGCCACTCTGGCGAGCCGTCTGGAGATTCTTAAAGAAATTAAAGATTGAAATGCCATATGACCCTGCTATTCCACTTTTGGGAATAACCCCCCATACAGCAGAGGTTCACCTCGATAGCACAAGCATGACCATGTTCATAGCAGCACTGTTTACAATAGCAAAGTCATGGAATCAGCCCAAATGTCTAACAGTTGACGAGTGGATAAGGAAACTGTTGTACATCTATACAATGGAGTACTACTCAGCCATCAAAAATGATGAATTACTGGAATTTGCCGGGAAATGGATGTCATTAGAAAGAATTATATTAAGTGAAGTATCCCAGACCCAGAAAATTAAGCACCGTATGTACTCCCTAATAGGTGGCTCCTAGTTCCAAACCCACCCAGCCCACCTAGAGACAGTAATTCCAAGGATTATGCACAGGAGGGATGGGGTAGGAGAGCCACACCAGAAAGAAGGAGAGAAGGGACCATGTTACAGCAGGGAAAATAGGCCTCCACCAAGGACCCAAATAAGTAATGAGACATCTGATTAAGTTCACAGACTTTTGTTCCTGATCATTTACTACTGAGGGGGAGTGATCTCACCAGAAGAGGAGGGCATATAGTCTGGCAGATAAAAAGTAACCATTTTGCAAATGGGTGATAGACCCCCTCCCTCACTGTGGTTTCCCACTTTTATTACATCTACCTTTGAATGTGCTTTTATCACAAGACTCTAACAGCTTTTTGTCTCTGGCCAGGGAGTAACATACAATGCCCACCAGGATGGAGTGAAGGGCATTGCAGGAGCAGCAAAACTGCAAAAGAAAATCAACAAACCACAATCCAGAACTTCAGAGACTCTATATCAACCACCTAGAACTAGGCCAGCTTAGTCTCTCCCCATATTGAAGCTCAGGGAAATTTGCGGAAGAGGGGGCGGTAAGAGTATGTAAGATACTCTATACTAGTTAGGGCTGAAGCAATCATAATTGGACTTTGCATGCCCTGCCCATTGTCCAACAACACTGTTGACCTCACAAAGTCTAGCATCTGCTAAAGGCACCAAGATCCTTGGAGGCAAAGGATTGGCAGCCACAGCAGTGTTCCTATACCTAAGGGGAACACGGGAAAGGGTTCGGGAAAGGCCACTGGGTCCTTGTACGTCATCGGAGAGGAGGGCCCAGAGGAAAATCAGACATGCACAAGAAAGGACTCTCTGGGAATTGGGGTGGGAGGCACTGGGGGATGGGGAGGGAGAGGGGTGAGGAGGGGGTGCAAGGGGTACGGGGGGATGAGGAGGAAGGGAGGGAACTGGTGTACCTAATAAGTTTGTATGAGCTGAAATAAAAAAAAAGAGCATACCTTAACATAATGCATGCTAAATGACCACAACATTCTGTATAACAATATGCCAAATGGGAAAAAACAAAAATAATTTCCTTTAAAATAAAAAAATCAGACTAAAAGTGCCCTATCTTTCCATTCCTTTTTTTAATATTAATACATTTTTATTATTATTTCAGCTCATATAAACTTAATAGGTACACAAGTTCCCTCCCTCCCTCCTCCTCCCCCTTTCCATTCCTTTTTATCTTTCCATTCTTTTTTTTTTTCCTCTCAGGATGTGACTTTATTTGGATATAAGGTCGTTATAGAGACAATCAAATTAAAATGAAGACATTCGACTGCTACAGTTGGACCTTTTCATAGTTTGAAATGTGTGCTGTCCCCCACAGGCTCATATGTTTGAAACTTTAGTTGTTTGGGAAGGTCATGAAAGCTTTAGGAGCCTTGCTGAAGGAAGGCAGTCACAAGGGGTGGGCCTTGAGGTTGATTAGCTCCACCCTGCTTCTGAGAAGTCTGCTTTTGCAGTTGGCATTCCTTCTCTCCTTAAGTTGCCTGAGTCTGTGTGGTGTCTCATAGCAGAGTATCTTTCCATTCTTATTCAATATGGATGAATTCTTTGCCAAAGCAACAAGATGAGAGGAAAAAAAAGTTATTTGAATATAAAGACAACTCAAATTAACCCTCCTTGCAAATATGTTTCTATACTTATAAGACTAGTGTCTACACCACAAAACTCATTGATTTGATAAACACTTTCACCAAAGTATCAGGATACAAAATTAGCAGATTTTCTAATCTCATCTACTATCACCTCAAAAAATATACTGAAGAATGAATTTAACTGAAGAGGTAAAAGACCTCTACCATCAAAATCAAACCATGAAGGAACTGAAGGAGACATAAAAAAGGTGAAAAGACATCACTTCCTACATTAACAGAACCAATGCTGTGAAAAACGATGATATTGCTGTAAGTGACCTGCAGATTCAGTGCGACCCCATCAAAATCACAATGACATTTTTCACAGAAATGGAAAACTTATCTGAAAATACACATGGAAACACATAAGATCTCAACTAGTCACCAGAACTCTGAGCAGAAAACAACACTAGAAGCATTACAATACCTGATTTCAAATTACAGTACAGAGCCATGGTAATAAAAACAACATGATATTGGAAACTGACAAGTGAAACAGAGCAGTGATCTAAGAAATAAAGTACCACAAATGCATCCATCTGATTTTTCACAAATATATTAAACATGCACTGGAAGAAAACTGGATTTCCACATGTAGAGAAATGAAAACAGATTTCTGTCTTTGATCTTATACAAAAAAATGTTCAAACATCTTAATGTGAGTTCTAAAGCTCTAAAACTGCTGGAAGAAACCAGGGAAAATACTTCAATATATGAGCATAAGCAAGGAATTTCTTACAACTCGAGTGACCCAGGAAATATTAAAAATTGAAAAATGTGATTACATGATAAATTTGATAAACTTCTACACAGTAAAGGAAACAGATTGGGAACAACCCACAGAATGGGAAAGAATCTGTGCCAGTTGCATATCTGACATAGAATCAGTGTCTACAATATATAACACAAATATTACAACCAAAAACTAATACAGTCACTGAATATGCAAATGAATTGAGAAAACAATTATCAAAAGCCAATAAATGCCAATAAATTCATAAAAAAAACAAAAACATCTTTCCTTAGCCATCAGGAAAATTCAAATTGAAACTACACTGAGGTTTAATCTTATCCCAGTCAGAATGTCTATTATCAAGAAAACAAACAATAAGTGCTAGAGAAGATGGAAGAAAAAGGGAACATATTAATTGATGATAGAATGTAATTAATACAGCCACTATAGAAATCAATATGCACATTCCTTAAAACAAAACCCCCCAGTATTGAAGTGGCCATGCACTATACACCCATGTTTTCTGAGGAACTATCAATAATAGTCAAGTTATAAAATTTCTCTTGATCAATAATAAATGAACAGATAATAAAAATGTATTACATATTCACAATGGAGTTTTATTTAGTCATAACAGAACAAAACTATGTCATTTGTAGGAAAATGGATAGAACTAAAGAGTGTCATGTTAAATAGTCATCATATGCATTCTTTCATTCGCAGAAGCTAAATTTAACCAAAAATACATGTAACTATAAGTGTTACTATTTAATAACAAGAAAGAAACCAGCGGAAGGGGAGGAAAAAGCAAGAGAGAGAAATGAGGGGAAAACATAATATCTATATATGAAAATATCATAATGACATAATTATTTTGTGTAATCAAAATATTCCAATTTAAAAGTGCACATTCCAAACAAAAAAATCAGAGCCTAAATCTCACCTGTGTGTCATGTTTTAGCTCATTGTCTTACTTGTTTCTATCATTCAATATACACATATTTATTCTTTAGTCAAATACAGTATTATGTGAACTATAACAATAAAGGAAATATCAATTAAGTTCATGGACAGTAACACTTTGCAGATACATGGGAGATAGGAAAGGTAAACAAATGCACGAACATCAAATAAGGATCATGGGAAGTATCTTAGAGGCTGCTAGCCATCTACATGTCTGTAGTTATTTCTCCTGAGTTCCTCATTGGTCCATGGGGGAAGGTTGATATGTCAGTCATTGTGCATTATTCAGCGGGGCACATCCAAATCAGTTAGGGAAAAGGGAAAATTTATTTAGGGAAAGCTATTGTCAGCAAATCTCCATCCCTTCTGCTAGAAACATTTTGTTTGTGATCCCTTAAATAAGCACCCCAATAACTGAGAAAGAAACTGACTGATATCTACTAAGTTATTTGACTTCTGAATATTGACATTACCATCTACAGTGAAAGCACTCATATGGTCTCATGTGTTCAACAATAGTCTCACAGTCAGTACCCATTTTTCAAAGTCCACCAAAGTAAAGTGAGATGGTTAGAGCCTATATCCTTTTTTTGTTTTTTGTTGGTTTTCTTTCTTGTTTTTTTTTTTCTTTCTTTCTTTTTTAGTATTTTTTTTAAGAATTCTTCTTTTAAGGACTCTCTGGGAATTGGGGCGGGAGGCACTGGGGGATGGGAAGGGAGGAGGGTGGGGAGGAGGGGCAGGGGGTACGGGGGGAGGAGGAGGGAGGGAGGGAACTGGTGTACCTATTAAGTTTGTATGAGCTGACATAATAATAAAAATGTATTAGTAAAAAAAAGAATTTTTTTTTTTGCCTTCTGAAACAAATTTAATGTCTTAAAAAGTAGAACTCTCCATAAATCCACTAAGGACTGAATCTTTATCTCTTATGGGATCATTATTAATTCAGCAAATTAGGGTTAGTTATAGTTATAACTATAGTTAGTTATAGTACCTATTTATTCCTGAACAGTTTTGGTCAATATTTTTCAAGGAATTGGTCAATCTCATATAATTTGTATATATAGCATTAATCCGATTCCTTTTCATTCTTTTAGAATCCATGGTATCTCTAGTGGTGACTTCTTTTGTTTTAGATTTTGGCTTTTTTTTATTAAAAATTTAATTATACATTTTAAAATTTTTTACCAGTTCCCTCCCTCCCCCATCCTCCCCCCGAACCCCCTCCTCTCGCTTCCCTTCCCCCAGTGCCTCCCCCCCAATTCCCAGAGAGTCCTTTATTGTGTACGCCTAACTCTCCACTGGGTCCTCCTCTCCGATGATATAAAAGGACCCAGTGGCATTTCCATAAGCCCTTTCTCTTGTTCCCCTAAAGCATAGGATCACTACTATGGCTGTCAATCCCTTGCCTCCAGGGATCTCGGTGCCCTTAACAGATGCTAGACTTTATGAGGGCAACAGTGCATTGGACATTGCGCAGGGCATGCAAAGTCCCATTATGATTGCTTTGGCCCCAACTATTGTTGAGAATCTTGCAAATCGTTGCTCCTCCCATCCTTTTGCTCTTACAATCTTACCGCCCCCTCTTCCGCAAATGTCCCTGAGCTCCAGGATGGGGAGAGATTAGGCTGTCCTAGTTCTATGTGATTGATATAGAGTCTCTGAAGTTCTGGATGTGGTTTGTTGATTTTCTTTTGCAGTTTTGCTGCTCCTGCAATGCCCTTCACTCCATTCTGCTGGGCACTGTATGTCACCCCCTGGCCAGAGACAAAAGCTGTTAAACTAGAGTCTTGTTATAATAGCACATTCAAGGGTAGATGTAATAAGAGTAGGAAACCTCAGTGAAGGAGGGGTCCATCACCCATTTGCAAAATGATTACTTTTTATCTGCTAGACTATATGCCCCCCCTTCTGGTGAAATCAGGAAAGAACGTCTGTGAACTTAACCAGGTTTCTCATTACTTACTTGCAGACCTTGATGGAGGCCTATTTTCTCTGCTGTAACATGGTCCATCTCTCCTTGTTTCTGGTTTGGCCCTCCTACCCCATCTCTCTTGTTCATAATCCTTGCAATTACTGTGTTACATAGGTTTACTTTTAAGTGTCTCAATGTGGGCAGGGTGAGTTTGGTACTAGGAGCCACCTATTAAGGAGTACATACGGCGCTTAATTTTCTGGGTTTGGGATACTTCACTTAATATAATTCTATCTAATGACATCCATTTCCCAGCAAATTCCAGTAATTCATCATTTTTGATGGCTGAGTAGTACTCCATTATATAGATGTACCACAGTTTCCTTATCCACTCGTCAACTATTGGACATTTAGGTTGATTCCATGACTTTGCTATTGTAAACAGTGCTGCTATGAACATGGTCGAGCTTGTGCTATCGAGGCGAACCTCTGCTGCATGGGGGGTTATTCCCAAAAGTGGAATAGCAGGGTCATATAGCATTTCAATCTTTAATATCTTTAAGAATCTCCAGACGGCTCGCCAGAGTGGTTGTATGAGCCTGCATTCCCACCAACAATGTAGGAGAGTTCCCCTCTCTCCACATCCTCTCCAGCATTTGTCGTTGTTTGTATTGTGGATTTTTGCCATCCTGACCGGGGTGAGATGATATCTCAGGGAAGTTTTGATTTGCATTTCCCTGATGGCTAAGGAAGTGGAGCATCTTTTAAGATATTTGTTAGACATTTTAATTTCATCCCTGGTAAAGTTTCTTTGAAGTTCCAGGGCCCATTTTTTAATTGGGCCAGTGTTTTCCTTGGAGTTTAGTTTTCTAAGTTCTTTGTGCACTCTGGACAGTAGAGCTCTGTCAGATATGTGGTTAGTGAAGATTTTCTCCCATTCTGTGGGTTGCCTTTGAGCTCGTGTTACAATCTCTTTATCTGAACAGAAGCTCTTTAATTTCACAAGATCCCAACTGTTGAGAGTTGGTAGCAGTGACTGTGCCATTGGATGTCTGTTGAGGAACTGTTGGCCTAGCCCAATCAGCTCGAGGGAGTTCCCTATCCTTTCAACTATGGTTTTTAAAGTCTCTGGCCTTAAATCAAGGTCCTTGATCCATTTGGAATTAAGTCTTGTACATGGTGACAAGTATGGGTCCAGCTTTAATCTTCTGCATGTGGAGATCCAATTTTGCCAGCACCATTTGTTGAAGATGCTGTTCTTTTTCCATTGGATTTTTTGGGCCCCTTTGTCAAAGACCAAATGGCTGTATATTTGTGGGCTTATATCTGGGTCTTCAATCCTTATCCATTGATCTGTGTGTCTATTTTGGAGCCAGTACCAGGCTGTTTTTATAACTATGGATTTGTAGTATAAACTAAGGCTTGGTATGGTAATACCTCCAGCTATGTTTTTGTTACTCAGGATTGTCTTTGCTATCCTGGGTCTTTTGTGCCTCCATATGAATTTTGAGATTATTTGGTCAACTTCTTTAAAGAATTGCTTTGGGATTTTAATTGGTATAGCATTGAATTTGTATATTGCCTTTGGTAGGATGGTCATTTTTACGATGTTGATTCTACCAATCCAGGAACATGGGAGGTCTTTCCACCTTCTGGTGTCTTCTGCTATTTCTTTTTTAGGGTTTTAAAGTTTTCATTGTAAAGGTCTTTTACCTCGTTGGTTAGGTTTATACCAAGGTATTTCATTTTTTTAGGGGCTATAGTGAATGGGATTGTTTCTCTCAAGGCTTTTTCACTTCTTTCATTCTGGGCATATAGGAAGGCCTCTGATTTTTGCACATTTTTTTTTGTATCCTGCCACCCTGTTGAACTTCTCAATTAGTTTCAGGAGCTTCCTGGTGGAGTTTTTGGGATCCCTCAGGTATAAGATCATGTCATCTGCAAATAGGGATAGTTTGAGTTCTTCCTTGCCGATTTGAATCCCTCTTACGTCCCTTTCTTGTCTTATGGCTTCAGCTAAGACTTCAAGTACAATATTGAATAGAAGTGGTGAGAGTGGACAGCCTTGTCTAGTTCCTGATCGAAGTGGGAATGCTTCCAATTGTTCCCCATTGAGCATAATCCTTGCTGTGGGCTTGTTGTATACAGCTTTTATTATATTGATAAAGGTTCCTTTCATTCCTACAGTCTCTAGCATTTTGATCATAAAAGGCTGTTGGATTTTGTCAAAGGCTTTTTCTGCATCTATCAAGAGTATGATGTGGTCTTGGACTTTGTACTGGTTTACATGATGAATTACATTTATTGATTTGCGTATGTTGAACCAATCTTGTGTGCCGGGGATGAAGCCTACTTGGTCCTCGTGAATGATCTTTTTGATATGTTTTTGAATCCGATTTGCTAAGACTTTGTTGAGAATCTTTGCATCTGTGTTCATCAGAGAGATCAGCCTATAGTTTTCTTTTATAAGTGCATCTTTATTAGGTTTTGGGATTAAGACGATATTAGCTTCATAGAAGGAATTTGGCAGTGTTCCTTCCTTTGCTATTTGATGGAACAGTTTAAGGAGTATTGGTGTTATTAGCTCCTTAAATGTCTGGTAGAACTCTGTGCTGAATCCATCTGGTCCAGGACATTTTTTGGTGGGAAGATTCGAGATTACTTCCTCAATTTCCTTATATGTTATAGGACTATTTAAATAATTCACAACTTCCTGATTCAATTTAGGTAGGTTGTGTTTACTTAGAAATTCATCCATCTCTTTTGTGTTGTCAAACTTCGCAGAGTATAAGTTTTTGAAATATGATGTTATAATTCTCTGGATTTCTTGGGTATCCGTAGTGATAACTCCATGTTCATTTCTAATTTTGTTAATTTGGGATTTCTCTCTCTTGCTTTTGGTTAGTTTAGCTAGGGGTGTATCAATCTTATTGATTTTTTCAAAGAACCAGCTTTTTGACTGGTTGATTTTTTCTATCGTTTTCTTAATCTCGATTTCAGATATTTCTCCCCTTATTTTGCTAATCTCCTCTCTTCTATTACTTTTGGGATCAGATTGCTCAAGTTTCTCCAAAGCCTTAAGCTGCATCATTAAATTATTTATTTCTGATGTTTCCAATTTTCTGATGTAGGCATTAAGAGCTATGAACTTACCTCTTAGAACAGCTTTCATTGTGTCCCAGAGATTTTGGTAAGATGTATTTTCATTTTTGTTCACTTTCAGGAAATCTTGAATTTCCTGTTTAATTTCTTCCTGAATCCAGTTCTCATTCAGCATCATATTGTTAAGTTTCCAGGAGTTAGTGTATTTTCTCTTGTTTGTTGTGTTGTTGTGGATGTCCAGCTTCAGGCCGTGGTGGTCTGATAGGGCACAGGCTAGAATTTCAACTTTTTTGTATTTGTGTAGATTCATTTTGTAGCCCAATATGTGATCTATTTTGGAGAAAGTTCCGTGTGCTGCTGAGAAAAATGTGTATTCTTTGGTGTGTGGGTGAAAAGTTCGATAGAGATCTGTAAGGTCCATTTCTTTAAGAGTTTGATTAAGTTCCAAAGTGTCTCTGTTAAGCTTTTGACCTGTTGATCTATCCCATGTTGAGAGGGCGGTGTTGAAGTCCCCAAGAATTATCGTTTGGGGGTTGATTTCTTGCTTTAGACGCTGTAGGGTTTTCTTAATGAATGTGGAGGGGCCCGTATTGGGTGCATATATGTTCAGTATTGTGAAGTCTTCCTGGTGAATTGTACCTGTGACTAAAATGTAGTATCCATCTGTGTCTCTTATGATTTTCTTTGGTTTGAAGTCCACTTTGTCTGAAAGCATAATTGCTACCCCTGCCTGTTTCCTGGTTCCATTAGCTTGCAAGATTTTGGACCAGCCTTTCATTCTTAGGACGTGCCTATCTTTTGTGGTGAGATGAGTTTCCTGAAGGCAGCAGATTGTTGGATTGTGGTTTTTAATCCAAGTTTGTAATCTATGTCTCTTAATCGGTGAGTTAATGCCGTTGACATTTAATGTTATAATGGAGAAATTATTTTTAATTCTGGACATTGTTTATGTTTAGTAGATTTTGTAAGCATGATGTTTGATATTTATATTTTGTTGGTATTATACTTCCCTTCTGTCCTCCTGGATACGCTTGTTCTTTTCTTCAAGCTTGAGTATCATTTCTAGCACTTTTTGAAGGCCTGGTTTGGTAGATATGTATCCCTTCAAGTTGTCTTTGTGCTGAAAAACTTTTCTTTCTCCCTCAATCATGACAGATAGTTTTGCCGGGTATATCAGCCTGGGTTGGCATTTTTGTTCATTTAATACTTGAAGTATGTCTCTCCAAGCTCTTCTTGCTTTTACTGTTTCCATTGAGTAGTCATTTCTTATTCTAATAGGTTTACCTTTAAAAGTGACTTGCTTTTTTTCTCTTGAAGCTCTCAGCACCTTTTCTTTGTCTTGAATGTGGAGTGTTTTGACTATTATTTGCCGTGGCAATTTTCTATTTTGGTCATATCTATTTGGAGTGTGAAATGCCTCTTGTATTTGGATAGGCCTCTCATTCTTTAGTTGTGGGAAGTTTTCATTTATGATGAATTGAAATATTTCCTCAGGTGTGGTATTTTTTGATTCTTGTTCTGGTATTCCATGAATGCGCATGTTAGGTTTCTTCAGGGTGTCCCATATTTCTTGAATGCTCCTCTCCAGTATCTTTTTGGCTTTAACAATCTCTTCCATTGAGCTGGTTAATTCTCCTACTTTGTCTTCAAGATCTGAGATTCTATTTTCTGCCTCATTTGTTCTGCTGATAAGACTCTCTGTAGAGTTTTGGGTTGAAGATAACTTATCTCTTAGTTCAATTTTAAACTCTGCCTGAGACTGTTTCACCTGCTCTATACCTATTTTTGTTTCTTGAACTGTTTTTCTCAACTCCTCCAGGTTCCCGTTGTGTTCCTGTTCAAAGTGGTTGACACGGTTATTTAACTCTTCTCGGATTTCCTCTTTCATATTATTAATCATGGTAATGATCATACTCTGAAAGTCGTTATGTTGGGTCTGGCTTTCATGGCTGTTTTCTATGGATTTGTTCTGGTCGCAATCCATCGTTATGGGATTGATTCTTTTGGTGGGAGATTGTTCTTGGGGTTTGTTTCTCGTGGATCTGCACTTTGACTTGTACATTGTTGTTTTGTTTTTTAGGACCTTTCAGTTTCTGTGTGTTTTTCACTGAACCGATGTAGTTGGTATTGTTATACCTGCCAGTTGTTACTAGTGCTTGCCTTGGATTGGGTATGTTTGTGTATTGGTATTGTTATATCCTAGATGAGACTACTAGGATGTTAGTATGTCAGTTAAGTAACCAGGGGATGAATATAACTATGGTAGTGCACTTTTACGATCTAGTGTCTTGGTGAAATGTGAGGGTGGGTGGTGTACTCCCTGGAGTTGTATGTTTTTGGGGTGGCTGTATGAGGAAGCTGACCTACAACATTGATACTAGAAAGGATCAGTAAGGTGAGAGAAAAGAAAAAGAGAAAAAAAAAAAGGTTTACTTATCTTTAGGCTGGATGTGAAGAGTCTCGCATGTGATACAATGGTTGTAGTGAAGTCCAGATGTATGGCCTGTGTTCTCTTTGTTCCTTAGAGTTTTGCTTGAGTTTCCTTTGTACTCTATTGAATTCTGAGTAGCAGTGTGTCTTCCGTGGACCACGTGCGTAGGTCCCCGATGGGCCAGAGAGGCAGAGGGTCTGATGTTGATGGCAGAATTCTTCACCTGCGACCTGGGGGGGGAGGGGCGCGGGGGCGGGAGGGCACAAGGGGCTGGTGTCCGGGGTGGGGCCCCGGAGGCTAAGCCGGCGGCCATGCACGAGTGCTGCTGGCCGGGAGGCTCGCCTCCGGGTTGGGGGGCTGGGCTGGGAGGGGCTCTCTCTCACCTGGGCTCTGGTCCGGGTTCGGCGCGGAGAGGGGGCTGGGGGCAAAGCAGGCGGCCGCGCGCGCGGGTGCTGCTGGCTGGGCGGCTCGGCTCCGGGGTGGGGGGCGGGGCTGGGAGAATTCTTCTTTTATACAATGGGAGGTTGTCTCTCCCCTATCTTTCCCTTTCTTCTCCCTCCCTTCCCCTTTCCTCTCCTTCCCTCTTCTCCCCCCCCCTTCCTTTCTCTCCTCCCCTCCCTTCACAGACCCCAGTTCATGGGATGGTGCTTCCACATTCAGAGTAGATTACTCCACTTAGGTTAAACCTTTCTTGAAATGCTCTCAAACCTTCGTGTCTACCTGCTTGTGTAAGTCCCCAGGTTCCATTTGGGTTGTCTGTTCAGATCCTCTGTGGCAGTTTAAGTAGTTCTTCCTTAGGTAGATCACAATAGGGATGCTGTCCTTGTCTTGCCTTGTCCCTAACTTTTGCTGCTGTCTGTGTTTATTTCTCCTGAGTTCCTTATTGGTCCATGAGGGAATGTTAATATGTCATGCATGTCTGGTGTGAGTAGATTTCATTGCAGTGAGATCCTGAATACAGTTGCCCTGTTATCTCTAGCATGACTTGGCTGGCAGTGAACCTCCTCGTCTTTAAGCTCTTACAATCTTCCCATGCACTCTTCCACAAAATTCCCTGAACTTTAGAATTTGAGGGGTTTTGGATAGTCTGATTTGGATTGAGCACTATAGGGTCACCGATACTCTGCACTCTGGTTGATTGTTCTTGTCTATTTTACTGTAGAGCATGCATTCTAAAGCCAGGGAACCCGAATTTAAAGACTAGCTCTCTTACTAGCTACATAGTTTTCTTCCAGTGCTTAACCTCTCTATAAATCTGTTTTCTCACTTGAAAACTGAATATAATGTAACTTAAAAGAAGGGTTTATTTCAACTCACAGTTTGAGAAAGGATATAGTCCATCATGATTTAATGACATGGTGGCAGGAGCATGAGGCTGTTGATCACATTGCATTCCCAGTCAGGAAACAAAGACAAATAAATACTGATACTCCACTCACTTTTCCCTTCTTATTCAGTCTGGGGCCCCAGTCCATGGGATGGTGCTTCCACATTCAGAGTGGATTACTACACTTAGGTTAAACCTTTCTTGAAATTCTCTCAAACATGTCTAGATGTGTCTCCCTGACAAGTTGGTAGTGAAGATAAATCATCACAGCCTCCAATCAACAACTATGAGCCTATTTTCATAGACCAGTAGAGATTTCATAGACCATTCTTCTTCCAGACAATGTAGACTCTTAGTTACACTATCAAAGTTCTGCTTCAGTAGATAGTACTCTCCTCTCCACTTCCTCAGAACAACATTTTTTTTATTCAATTGTGTGTGTGTGTGCTTGGGTGTATGTACGTGTGTGTGTGTGTGTGTGTGTGTGTGTGTGTGTGTATGTGTGTGTGTGTAGAACCACAAGTGAATTCGGGAACAACATGGACCACCTCCACCTCCTCTTTGTTTACTCTGCCCCTGGATTCGCAGACTCCGCCCTACCAGGACCAGAAAGGCAGGCCACCCCGCATCCTTCCGGCATCTATACGTGAGGTCTCTAGGATCTGAACTCAGGACCTTCCACCTGCAAAGGCAGAGACTTAACCCTTGAGCCACCTCTCCAGTCCCAGAACAACATTTTATTGACTTGACAGTGTCAAAAAAGTCAAATATCAAGTCATTGACAGTATGCTATGCTGAGTTTTATGCAAGATGAGCTCAAATATTTTTCCAGTGCCACCAACCACTATAAGGAGCACTTCATGAGATCATAGAAGAAATGGACATCCGTGTAACAAGAAAAGACTCTTTTCTTCTTACTCCAAGAATGATGAGAAAATAATCTTGTGACTTCAATCATCAGCTCTCCTCTCCTCAATATGGCATCTTTCTGTGCTTAGCTACACAGATATTTTTTCCTTAAGATAAGGTTTTACTTATGAGACCTACACTGGCTATTGGTTCCAAAGCTCAACATGTAGCCCAAACTGCCCTCAAACTTGTGATCCTTCTGTCTCAGCCTCCTGATTGTAAGTATGTGTCACTACACCCAGTTGTATACAGTTTCATTCATCAAAAACCATTGAAAGGCAGCTCAGGTTGCATGATCACTTGGTGACCCACGGTCAGGTACTCATCCTCTACCAAAGAACAAATGAGAAGCTACCTCTCCAAAACATCATAGTTATTCATTGAGGGAAGGACTTCCTCTCAATCTTTTTCCTTCCTCTTCTATAATTTTCCTATGATTGGAGCTTTCCACAGGCTTAAAACACAACCAGCTTAACCGCAGCCCTCCTAACTCTTTCAGATTCCTTCAGTCATATATCCCAGAGGCAGAACTATCTACACTGTCACCTGAAACAGCCAAAAGCTATTTTTACTCTAGGCCTCTGGAAAAGCCAGGAGTTTTGTGTACTTAGCTAAAAATTGAAAAATCAGCTCACTAAAAAGATGTCTCAGAGAGTTAAGGCACTTTATTCCAAGTTTAATAACCTTGGATCCCATATGGTAGAAAGAGAAAAGTGACTCCCACAAGTTATCCTCTGAAATTTTGGTAGTTATGTCAGCACATATATGCCTGTGCATAGAAGAGAGAGAGAGAGAGAGAGAGAGAGAATCCCAGTTTCTTTCTTTAATCTGTACAGAACAGTAATAAGGAACAACCTAAGTCACCATCATTGAACTCTTATTTTTTATTTCCATAATGCTGTGCCAAGGAACCACCAATCAAAGCCACTTCATATGACAATAACTATTTTTTACACTCAGTTGCTGTTTCCATCATCCAATGATACCCAAGGCCTCAACATCTTTAAATCTGATGTGGTAGAATGACAGATCATAACCTCTCTCTCTTGTAATCACCTCTAAAACTAAATACGGTTATCAGTTCATCTGCCAGGATTAAATCACAAGTAACAGATCCCATCATAACTACTTTAAGCAGAAATATACTTAGCTCATATAATAGATGTTTATAACATAAAATTAGTGGAAGGACTAAAAAAGCAGATTTTCAGCTAAGCTTCTACAATTGATTCAGAACAGCACCATAGATAAAGCCTATCACATCACAAATACATGAGGTATTTCAAAGTTCCTATCTCCAAACCCATATTAGTTCCAACATTATCCATGTCAAGACCATTTCTTATCTTTTGGTCCCAGGTAGCAAGACATCTACTACCAAAATATCACAACCACACTTAGGGGAAGCAGCAGGCTCCTTCTATTTTTCACAGAGTCACTTCAGGTTGGCAAAAGCTATGTCATGAGCTGTAGAAGAGTTTGGGAAATGTATCATGAAAAGAAATTGCATTGCAATCTGCTTGCAATGATAACATGTTTGATTATTGGAGATTTTAAAGTAAAAGAGTGATAGTGTATAATTTATAAAAATTAATAACGAAAGAACTGAGTGCAAGATTACAAAGGGCACAAGCGGGAACAACTTCCTGGACTAGGATCTTTGCAGTAAAGATGGTGAGAGAGATTATCAGAATAAAATTTTTGAAGCAGAACAAATATAACTTTCTAAGTTATCATATGTTCAGGAAAGATATTAATTAGGATTGATAACTATATTTTTTCTGAGAAATTGAGTGCAAATTAGTCATTTACTTGGTGAAGAACCTTGGAAGAACAAGAGTCATTAAGGATATAGCAACTCTGAGATGCCTCAAAAACATCCAAGAGGAGATGTTTGTTGCATATACAAGGAAAAATCACAGAAATGACAGAAAATATTTCAGGAGAGAGAAAGTAACAAATGCCCCCCCCAAAAAAAAAACTATTGAAATTTTGAGTAAAATGAAGATGGAAATTTTGACCTTTGGACTCAACCATATGGGTGTTTTTAATGGTTATTTGATTAAGAGAGGAATTGTAAGGAAAAAATGGAGAAAAATGAGAGAAAAAAAAATGAAGACTATGTCAACTGTATGGCATGAGAATAGAGAGAACAGTCCAGTTTGTCTCAGAGAATACCTCCATTCTACCCCCAGGGCCTCCCCACACTCCAGCATCTGAACCTCCCACCTCAGACTAATAATATTCAGAAGCCTGAACTCTGTTCTAGAACCCTTCTTTATAGATCTGCAGTGACATGAGAGATATAAAGATTGGCAGACTCTTCTGTGGTGCCCCAGACAATTACATAGGCAGTGTCCCACTAGAATATTTCCTTTTGAAAAGCAAAATAGGCATAGAAAGTATTGATCAAATCATACTTTGGCTATTAACTATTAGAATTGACTGAAACATCTACATTTAAGAGAGCGCTGAGATTCCATATACAAAACTGATGTCCCAAGGCAAAGTCCACATGTGAGGAAGAGAGATTCTCAAACCTCCTACTGTCTGTGACCAAGGACACCCTTTACATGGGAAAAGGTCAAGGCATTCAGAAGAGGGAATGGGAAGAAGAAACAGGAAGGGAATGAGAAGCATCTGATGTCCATGAGAAGCAAGTTTAAGAAGAGAAGAGACATAGCAGACGTTGGGGACCCAGACACAATTATCTGGCCCACAACACTACCACAGCTCAGGGCCTCCTAGGTCCCTGGGGATGGAGGCACTACACCAACTAGAGAATAAGTGTGGGCACCACAGACTCTGAAACTTCCACAGAGAAGAAATCAATGGGCAGCCTCATCTGTGCCCAATAGTTTCTACCCCAACTGGACAGCCACTTCTGCCTAACCTTGGTAAGGATTCCACATAGTGCTGTGAAACTTGGGAATTTATCTGAAAAGGGTAAATCCTGCCCTGCAGATGAAGAGAAGGATAGTGAGTAGATCAGAGACCATTCATATCTTGCAATCTCTCCGTCATAGAGAAAATGCAGAACTATGTCTCAGTGACTACAATTTTCCTCAGGATCCATACATCACCAGCCTTGCTGAACAGGAAAAACTTGGAAGGAAATAGGAGACAGTGGTCAACCTCTCCCAGGTAAAATTACAGATTACAAGGCCAGGCAAGTGTGAATGCAAACAGATTATAGCAACTTTGGAGGTGTGACAAGAGTAGATACTCTAGATGGGGGAACATGATCTGTGCTGTGTGGTGATTGTGGGGTGTCCTTATTTGCAATGTGTTCGACCGGATGGAATGTGTGGGATGAGACAGAGAGCAGTGTGTGGAGGGCTGTGAGCTCATATGTAGCAAGAAGATCATCACAGCCTCTTATATCTATGGCCAAGGTCTCTCGGAGTCCTATTAGTGTCCCTATCTCAGTGTGTACACTCAGAACTGCCTAAATCCTCCTTTGCTGTTCAACACTCTTTCCAATGTACATGCACATACACACACATATACACAAATACACACACAGCCCTCAAGGCACACCTTTCATATGTAGAATATAGATTGAATTATATCTGTGCATGAAATATATATATACATATTTATATATGATATGAAAGCCAAAATAGAACTATTTGGGTAGAGGAAAGAACAAGCTAGATATGGTAGAGGAGAGATCAGAAGGTCAGTGAGGGATTACTACCAAAGTATAATGATATGTATGTATAAAAATGTCATACTAAATGAAGCCCATTATTTTGTACAATAAGATATGTTTTTAAAAAGTTCTAGAGAATAATTGCAGAGAAATGCATTTGTAACTAACAGTCCTGAACTGTGAGCATTAAAATGGCCAATTCTGCATATTTTCACCATAATTAAAAGTAAAGCTTTTAACCAGAGAAAGCATATTCAGTTTGAACCCAGCATGGAATACATAGTGAGACCCTCTCCACAACCTATGTACATACGTGTAAACACACACACACAAACATTTGTGAATCTTCATGTCTTGTTTATGTCTCACTATATTTCTTTCTGGGCAAGAAGATTCACAAGATTACCTACGAGAAGTATACATAATGTTTAAATTAGATGTCAGCAGAGTAAATCAATGGATTACTACAAGAGCAGAATGTGTGTGTGTGTGTGTGTGTGTGTGTGTGTGTGTGTGTGTGTGTGTTGTTGTGGTGGTGGTGGTGGTGGTGGTGTTGCAACTGCTGTTGTCATTTGGGTGTTAAAGATCACCATGTAACTTCATGGGAAAATGCCTATAGCAAACATTACAAGGAAGAAAACAAACAAGCTACAGATACAAGCAATAAAGTGGATTTGCAATGGGACAAAGGCTTGAGAGAAATTTATATAAAAGAAATGAAGTCACCAAAGATGATCAAATCATAAATGGCTTTATTCCAACTATTTCTTAAATATTTTAATAACAAAAAATAGCATTTAAAATTTTATAAACACATTGATCCATGCCACCTAAGTGAATGTGGGCATCTGAAGGATTTTTGACCATCAAAGTCAGATACTCCTGTTCAAACTGACTACTTCCAATTCATCTTCCCAAAAGTGCAGGGTAGTGGTTGAGGTACAGTACATATGATGGTCAAAATCTCAAGTTTGGATACACAATTCTTGTCCGACTACTCACTATGTAAATCTAGGCAGGTAATTTAAATTCTTAGGAGTTTTTGTTCTTTCTCTGCAATGACAAAAATAATGATTAGACTAGCACTTGGGTTGTTAGAACCAAACAATTTCCATCACTCTGTGATCTCTAAATGTAACAGAAAATAAATGTATTTGGGCAAAATGTATGGAGAGAGGGCAAAGGGAAGTTTGTTAGATCCACAAGCAATGGGAAGAAAGTCTGAAATCCTCTTCCCTAAATAAAAGATTGAGAAAGCAAATGGCTGGACTAACCTCATATACTAGATGAATGCAGGCTAATAAATGATTGTTATATCTTGGGACCCAGGACTTCTCAAAGTCAGAAATTTAGTTTTCTGTCTTTATCTAACTAGCTGTCTAACTTTAAATAAATCACTCAATCTTTCTGTTCTCAGGTTCCCTTGTCAAGACAACTGGGTTCATGTATTTATTAGAGAAAGAAAAAGAGAGACAGAGATTATAATAGGTAGGTAGATAGATGATAGACAGATAGGCAGATGATAGAGACAGACAGACAGACAGATAGACAGACAGACAGACAGACAGACAGACTTGGCACATTCCAAGTACCATGCTAGTTGCTCTCTAAGACACTTGATAACTTAGAAGTGAAGAGTGCAGACTCTGGAATTAGGCAGAGATGTATATAAATTGGAGAAAGTTACCAAAGCTGTTTATAATTCCATTTCCTATAGAACAGAAAATAAAGGTTTCTGTGTCAAAGCATGATTGTACACATTTAATAGATACTTAAATCCAGTGATTTAGCAGGTATTAAACCCTCAGCAGTATATCTGCCGATGAAACACTAAAGAATTTTAAGCAGGCAAAACCCTCTTTACCTTGCCTTGTAGGATTTATGGTAGCAACTTTACAATAGGCAGCACTGGGACCAAAGATTAAGAAATTTCATGATATTTCATGATAGTATGGGTAAACATGGTTTCTTCAAATACTTGAAGGGCTGTCTGATGCAAGAAGAGTGAGACTCATTCTAAATTACTGCACATTTAGCCAAAATGATATAATGAAAACTTCCCATGGGCAGAGGAGGCTAAACTGGAAGGAATAACTGCCCCAGAGCATGGCGAGACACCTTTCACAAACTACTGTTCAAACACACCATGCACAACCTCTCTAAAATATTGTAGATAAAAGGTGAACAAGCATTCCTTCGTGGAACCCTCTGTCCCTGAATGCCATTTTCATTCCTGAAATTCCTAATTATTTCTACCCATGAGGAGTGCACATGCTGCCATGGGCCTGAACAGAGCTTGAAGGATAAGTAGGATTTTAACAAAATGGACAGAAACACTCTCCAGCAGGTTCTACTGGGATACTACTACTGATCACATCCACCCAGACAGGAAACAGCAAAAGGAATTGGGGAAGGTCCCAGAATCCATAAGCCTACCATGACCTCACTGTAATATTACAAAAAGTCACATTATGCTGGAGCAGCATTGCATTGATAGTGACATTTGAGACAATCCCCGGTGTAGTCTTTTGCTGTGAGCTGCAGATCTAGCATGGAGATAACAAATGGCACCATGGCTGCTCCACACAAGTGGTCCCTCCACTCTGAAAGTGAGGCTGAGACATAAGACCAAAAGGGAACATAGAAACTGTACAGACTATGGAATTAAGAGACCTAGATCCCTCAATATTAGCTCAGACAAGTTTAATCTCTGATCTATAGCTCATCCAAATAGAGAAGGCACCAACTCTCACTTGATTAAAGAGGAACTGTATGAAAAGGGCTTCATTGTGTATATTAATGTTGGTTGTTTCTAAATTACATCTCTTTCTTGATGGTATAAAGCTTCTGGCTTGGAGTGATGGCTGAAGAAAATCACACAACACCCGAGTTTCTCCTGCTGGGGTTCTCTGACCTCAGATCCCTGCAGGGGCCTCTATTCTGGGCGGTACTTCTGGTCTACCTGGTCACTTTGCTGGGCAACTCCCTGATTATCTTCCTTACCCAGGCAAGCCCCGTGCTACATTCTCCCATGTACTTTTTTCTGCGCCACCTCTCCGTGGTAGAGATGTTCTACACCACAGACATTGTGCCAAGAATTCTGGTTGATTTGACCTTTCCCTATCCCCGGGCTATCTCCTTTCGGAATTGTGCAGGCCAGATGTATTTCTTCATTGTCTTGGGCATCTCAGAGTGCTGTCTGCTCACAGCCATGGCTTATGACCGTTATGTGGCCATCTGCCGGCCCTTGCACTACTCCACCATCATGAGCCAGCGGACCTGCATAGCTATGGTGGGCACCTCTTGGGTCATGGGTATCATCACAGCCACCACTCATTCCTCCCTTATCTTCACTCTGCCTTTCCCCAGTCACCCCATCATCCCACACTTTCTCTGTGACATCCTGCCAGTACTGAGGCTGGCAAGTGCTGGGAAGCACAGGAGTGAAATCTCTGTGATGACAGCCACAGTGGTCTTCATCATGGTCCCGTTTTCTCTGATAGTCACATCTTATGCCCGCATTCTGGGAGCCATCCTGGCAATGGCTTCTGCCCAAAGTCGACGCAAGGTCTTCTCTACCTGCTCCTCCCACCTGCTTGTGGTCTCCCTCTTCTTTGGAACAGCCAGCATTACCTACATTCGGCCTCGGGCAGGCTCTTCTGTCACCACAGACCGCATACTCAGTCTCTTCTACACAGTGGTCACACCCATGCTCAACCCCATCATCTACACCCTTCGTAACAAGGAGGTGACAGGTGCTCTGCGACAGATGGTGCAGAGGCAGGTGCCCACACCCTGAGAGCCTCAGAACATAATTCTCATTGGCTGTTTCTCCTCCCAACCTTCAGAAGCTCTAGCCTAACAGACACTATGCAGTACTGAAAACAAGTAATGCTTCTTGGCAGAAAGTGCTGGAATTGAAACACAGATAAAGATATCTCTTATATTCTATTCCATATTCACTGGCAAAGTGTGGGTACTAGAAAGAAGTAGAATAAAAGAGATCCCTGCCTTGGAGAAGAGCAGCACATCCTTCAAATTGTCCTGAACCCCTGGGCAAGGTGATTTGCCATGGCCACACCAGCTGTTTTCACTTTCTTCCACATGTATGTGGTCTTTAGTGCACTCAGTGGTATTCTTGCTTGGTTCTCATTCTTCAAGAGGAGTTTCTCAGAATTTTTATCCTATGACCCATTCTCCATAGGCACCAAAATACAAAGGAGAAGATGAGACCAGTCTGTATCAAGGGCCAAGATTGGAGAAACTTATTCCAGGAGATATTTCCAGCAGTCCTTATGCCTCACAGATATTTCTCTTCTCTTTTCCCATCTCTGCCTCCTGTTCTAAACTCATTTCCCATAGAGCTCTCCTTTCCCATGAAGACTTCTTAGATCTATGTGTTTTTTCACCAGACTTCCTTCCAGAAATTAAACCCACATACCTTACCCACCATGTCCACCTGGAAAACTTCTATTCATCTTGTAATACTAGATGCAATTATTCCTTCATGAAATTTATTACCTGGAACATATTTCATCATTCCATTATGTCACCACCATTGTAAACATTTTTACAATGAGTTGTAATCATTTTTCATATTTCTTCATGTATTACATACAGAAAGTGCTAATATTTGAGTGGTATGTCAAGGTAAACTGAAGTATCTTGAGAAGAATTTTTACATTCTTTTTGCTATATTGTTTTTTAGTATTTTTATATTCTTTTTGCTAAGGTAAACAAAATGCACAGTAGTCTTTGAATATTTATTCTATACAAAAGTTCCCAAACACAATTTGCCTCTGTAAAGATAATTCTAATTACATTTTGTACATAAAAACTGAGAAATACTAGTTCTTTGGTATATATCTAAAGGTTGATGTCACCATATTAGAGAGAAAACTCTACACATGCACTTAACATACTGTTCATGATGGCCAAGAATCAGCCCAAGTATCTACCTACAGATGAATGAATAAAGAAATATACACATATATACACATACATATATATACAAACACAATGAGTTTTACTTAAAAAGAATAATAAAGTTGTGTCATTTGAAGAAAAAAGGTTATTTACTGGAAGTCATGTTAAGCAAAGTAAGTAAAACTCAGAAAGATAAATATTACATTATTTTTCTTGTACATAAAGTCTATATTCTTAACTGTAAACCTATTCAAATAAAAATGGAAAGGAGGAACAAAGACACTAAATAAAAACAGAAGTCTTATAATATACTAATATCTAAAGACTTCTTATTATACTCTTAGATGAGAAAAGCTCTCGGTACTCAACTAAGATGCATTCTGTTGCAATGAAGCATTAGAGATGTAGAGAACAGTAACTGGCCAGAGGGCAGAGTATAGACAACCAGGACTGCTTATCCCTAATCAGGCCATCAAAACCATTCCCCATCCCAAAGCTCAGGGAATCTTGTGGATGAGGAGGCAGTAAGATTGTAAGAGCCTAAAGGTGGAAAGGTATATGCCTGCCATGATGCTCCATTTACAACAGGGCTGCTGCATCAAGGAACTTACTGCAATGAGATCTACTTTCCCCAGATCTACATAAAAACTGGCATATCAACATTCTCCCGTCGATGAACGAGAATCTTAGGAAAAACAACTACACCGAGAGAGAATCATTTGAGTAGACATCAGACAAGAGAAAAGGAGCTTCCACATCTGTAGGTCTACCCACTGAAGGGCCATTAGCACTACAAAAGACACCCAGACTTGTGCTACTACAAACGCCACAAAAAGAGCCTTATAATCTACACTTATAGAGGTATATGAGAGTGGGAGGGACATTGCTGTATTTGTGCAATGAAGAGAGAGTAGGAGAGGAGCGGAGTTAGAAAGATGGGGGTGGAAAGTTATAACATAAACTCATTCTGAAAATATCAAAAAAATTTTAAGTAAGACATTAAAGTAGCAAAGGGATTGGGCAGAGAAAAGGAACCAGCAGGTGGGTGAGACAACAGAATGAATTTCGTCAAAAGACATTACAGCTTTATGAAAACATCATAATGAATCCCATTGTTCTGTATAAAGACTATATAATGATTAGTAAAAAATGAAACATGCAAACAGAGATTTAATACATTGAAAATTTAAGGAAGCCTTAAAGAAGATTTCTGTTTACCTCAGAAGTTGAAAAGAATTGCTCATGAATACTCTGACTCTACTAATTGGTCTTGTATGTCACATGCTTCTCTTGCTTCTTTTTTTTAATGAATCACAGTTCACTTGTTTCTACTTTGTTTCCATGACAGTCTTTCAGCACATTATAAATATTATAGTTCCCTACAGACTACAACTTCCACATTTTATTTATTAAACTTAATAGTAGCTATATTTTAAACTTAATAGTAGATATATTGAAGTATAATTGATATACAAAATAACTAAAAAATATGAGAAATCCTTGAAAAAACACATTGAAGATACATAATTTCGTTAATTTTGATGAATGCATTAATTCTTCACCACAACAGAGGTAATAAATACTTATCTACTTCAAACATTTCTTGCTGTTTTCCCTTTGACTTTGTTTTATAATTTAGTATTTTAAGTGGACAATATAATGCTGTCAACTCTAAAATACAATGTTATACATTGAATCTTTAGAGCATATACAGATTTCTAATTAAGATGGCAGACTCACTGCAGAGCAACTCTTCCTTTCTCTAAGCTTCCTAACATGGCACTTACTATTCTCCACTCTGTCCCTGAAGTTACCACTTGCAGTATTAGCTACATGAAAAGTAATTCGTGATTTTCTCATTCTATGATGGGATTATTTGGTTTAGAATAACATCTTCCAACATCTATATCGTTGCATCTGACAACTTCTCCTTATCATTTGAATAATACATGCATTTTAATCACTAATCTACATATATTTAACTTGCTTCCTATCCTACCTATTTCAAATAATGGTATAAAATATGTAGGTATAAATCTACTTCTTGAAAATCAAGGTTTCATCCAGACCAGCCAAATCTTTCTCCATTCTAAAGCTTAGGGAGCCTTGAGGAAGAGGGGGTGGCAAGATTGTAAGAACCTAAAGATGGAGAGGACCAATGATATACAAGATGGAATATCTTGTACATTCCACACAAGTTAGGCGTGCAGCAGCCATAACTGGACTTTGCCTGACCTGCACAATGGCTGACCCGTCAACGTCCCCCCAAAGTTTAGCAAGAATCACAGGGGAAAAGGCTCCGGTAGTAGAATCCTTAGAGGCAGGGATTAACAATCATAATAGAGTTCCCATACTAACAGGGAACCTAAGAAGAAGCTCAGGGCTATGCCACTGAGTCCTTACCCTTCACTAGGGTGGAGGACCTAGAGGGAGATTTGGCATTCACACAAAAGGATGCTCCAGGGGATGGGAGGAAGAAAAGGGGGTTGAAAGGAAGGGGGGAGGCCACCGACCACCGCCTGCCAGGTCCCAGGTTCCCAGCCACACCCAGGCGGCCTCAGGCTTTGCCTGGGCCCTGCCCCAGACTCCAGCCCCTCTCCTCCAGTCCCACTCGCTGCCACTGCCGACCCCCGCCCGCCAGGTCCCAGGTCCCCAGCTGAGTCTGTCTGCAAAGCCCAGCCCCCCAACCTGTACCCCCATCTCCCAGCTGCACCCAGGCCGCCTCAGGCTACGCCTGGGCCCCGTCCCGGGCCCCAGCCCCTTTCTTCCTAAGGCCTCCGCCTCTGCCAGACAGGACCTGTTCACATTTCCCCATCCCTGGAGCTTGGGTGGGCCCGAAGCAAAGTCCCAGGTCCCAGGTGAAGAATTCTGCCATCAATAGCAGACTCTCTGCCTCTCTGGCCTGGGGACCTACGCACGTGGTCCAGGGAAGACACACTACTACTCAGAATTCAATAGAGTCCAAAGGAAACTCAAGCAAAATACTAAGGGACAAAGACCATTCATCAGGAGTTCTCTACAATCATCCAATCACGTGGGAGAGATTCTTCACATGCAGCCCAAAGATAAGTAAACTCCTTTTTTTCACCTTACTGATCCTTTCTAGTATCAATAGCTGTAGATCCACGTCTCCATACAGCCACTCCAAAAACATGTAAAACTCCAGGGAGTACACCACTCACCCTCACATATCACCAGGATACTAAATCGCAAAAGTGCACTACCATACTAATATTCACCCCTTGTCTACTTAACCTGACTTAACTGATGTATTAATAGCCTAATAGCCTCATCTAGGAAATTACAATAACAATAGACAAACATACCCAATCCAAGGTAAGCACTAGTAATAACTGGCAAGTGTAATAATACCAACTAAATCAGTTCAGTGAAAATCACACAGAAACTGAAAGGTCGTAAGAAACAAAATAACAATGCCCAAGTCAAAGTGCAGATCCATGAGAAACAAAACCCAAGAAGACCAATCTCCCACAGAAACAATTAACCCCTTAATGATGGATTCCGACCAGAACAAATTCACAGAAAATAGCCAATAAAGCCAGACTCAACACAATGACTTTCAGAGTATGATCATTACCATGATTAATACTATGAAAGAGGAAATCCAAGAGGAGTTAAACAACAGAATCAACCACTTTGAACAGGAACACAACAGGCACTTGAAGGAGTTCAGAAAAACAGTTCAAGAAACAAAAATAGGCATAGAGCAGTTAAAACAGTTTCAGGCAGAGTTTAAAATTGAACTAAAAGAAATATTATCTTTAACCCAAAACTCAACAGAGAATCTTATCAGCAGAACAAATGAAGCAGAAAACAGAATTTCAGATCTTAAAGACAAACTGGGAGAACTAACCAGCTCAATGGAAGAGATTGTTAAAGCCAAAAAGATATTTGAGAGGAACATTCAAGAGATATGGGACACCCTGAAGAAGCCTAATATGTGCATTCATGGAATACCAGAACAAGAATCCCAAAATACCACACATGAGGAAATATTTCAAATCATCATAAATGAAAACTTCCCTCAATTGAAGAATGAGAGGCCATCCAAATAAAAGAGGCATTTCGCACTCCAAACAGATATGACCAAAATAGAAGATCGCCACAGCAAATAATAGTCAAAACACTCCACAGTCAAGACAAAGAAAAGGTGCTGAGAGCTTCAAGAGAAAAAAAGCAAGTCACTTTAAAAGGTAAACCTATTAGAATAGCAAATGACTAATCAATGGAAACAGTAAAAGCAAGAAGAGCTTGAAGAGACATACTTCAAATATTAAAAGAGCAAAAATGCCAACCCAGACTGATGTACCCGGCGAAACTATCTGTCATGATTGAGGTAGAAAGAAAAGTTTTCCTGCACAAAGACAACTTGAAGGGATACATATCTACCAAACCAGGCCTCCAAAAAATGCTAGAAATGATACTTAAGCTTGAAGAAAAGAACAAGCGTATCCAGGAGGACAGAAGGAAAGTATAAAAGCACCAAAATCTAAATGTTAAACAATATACTTACAAAAACCACTAAACATAAAAAATGTCCAGAATTAAAAATAATTTCTCCATTATAACATTAAATGTCAGTGGTATTCATTCACTGATTAAAAGACACAGATTAAAAACTTGGATTAAAAACCACAATCCAACAATCTCCTGCCTTCAGGAAACTCATCTCACCACAAAAGAAAGGCACATCCTAAAAATGAAAGGCTGTCCAAAATCTTGCAAGCTAATGGAACCAGGAAACAGGCAGGGATAGCAATTATGCTCTCAGACAAAGTGGACTTCAAACCAAGAAAATCATAAGAGACACAGATGGATACTACATTTTAGTCACAGGTACAATTCACCAGGAAGACTTCACAATACTGAACATATATGCACCCAATATGAGCCCCTCCACATTCATTAAGAAAATCCTACAGCGTCTAAAGCAAGAAATCAACCCCCAAACGATAATTCTTGGGGACTTCAACACCACCCTCTCAACATGGGATAGATCAACAGGTCAAAAGCTTATCAGAGACACTTTGGAACTTAATCAAACCATTAAAGAAATGGACCTTACAGATCTCTATTGAACTTTTCATCCATGCACCAAAAAATACACATTTTTCTCAGCAGCACACTGAACTTTCTCCAAAATAGATCACATATTGGGCCACAAAACGAATCTACACAAATACAAAAAAGTTGAAATTCTAGCCTGTGCCCTATCAGACCACCACGGCCTAAAGCTGGACATCCACAACACATCAAACAAGAGAAAATACACTAACTCCTGGAAACTTAACAATATGATGCTGAATGAGAACTGGATTCAGGAAGACATTAAAACGAAAATTCAAGATTTCCTGAAAGCGAATGATAATGAAAATACAACTTACCAAAATCTCTGGGAAACAATGAAAGCTGTCCTAAGAGGTAAGTTCATAGCTCGTAATGCCTACATCAAAAAAATGTAAACATCAGAAATAAACAACTTAACAATGCAGCTTAACGCTTTAGAAAAACTAGAGCATGGACGCTCCACCTCCTTCTGCCCCGGGATTCACGGCTCCGCCCTACCAGGACCAGAATGCAGGCTGCCCCCGCTTCCACCTGGCGTCTATACACACACACACACACACACACACACACGCACACGCACACGCACATACATACGTACATATGCACAATTGAATAAATAATAAAATTTAAAAAGAAAAAGAAAAACTAGAGCAATCTGATCCCAAAAGCAGTAGAAGAGAGGAGATTAGCAAAATAAGGGGAGAAATATCTGAAATCAAGATTAGGAAAACGATAAGAAAATCAACCAGTCAAAAAGCTGGTTCTTTGAAAAAATCAATAAGATTGATACACCCCTAGCTAAATTAACCAAAAGCAAGAGAGAGAAATCCCAAATTAACAAAATTAGAAATGAACATGGAGTTATCACTACGGATACCCAAGAAATCCAGAGAATTATAACATCATATTTCAAAAACTTGTACTCTGCGAAGTTTGACAACACGAAAGAGATGGATGAATTTCTAAGTAAACACAACTTACCTAAATTGAATCAGGAAGTTGTGAATTATTTAAATAGTCCTATAACATATGAGGAAATTGAAGAAGAAATCTCGAATCTTCCCACCAAAAACTGTCCTGGATCAGATGGATTCAACACAGAGTTCTACCAGACATTTAAGGAGTTAATAACACCAATACTCCTTAAATTGTTCCATCAAATAGCAAAGGAAGGAACACTACCAAATTCCTTCTATGAACCTAATATCGTTTTAATCCCAAAACCTAATAAAGATTCACTTAGAAAAGAAAACATATCAAAAGATCATCCATGGGGACCAAGTAAGCTTTATCCCAAGAACAAAAGGTTGGTTCAACATACGCAAATCAATAAATGTAATTCATCATATAAACCAGTCCAAAGTCCAAGACCCCATGATACTCTGGATAGATGCTGAAAAAGCCTTTGACAAGATCCAACAGCCTTTTATGATAAAAACGTAGACACAGCAGGAATGGAAGGAACCTTTATCAATATAATAAAAGCTGTATACAACAAGCCCACAGCAAGGATTATGCTCAATGGGGAACAATTGGAAGCATTCCCACTTCGATCAGGAACTAGACAAGGCTGTCCACTTTCACCACTTCTATTCAATATTGTACTTGAAGTCTTAGCTGAAGCCACAAGACAAGAAAGGGAAATAAGAGGGATTCAAATCAGCAAGGAAGAAGTCAAACTATCCCTATTTGCAGATGACATGATCTTATACCTGAGTGATCCCAAAAACTCCACCAGGAAGCTCCTGAAACTAATTGAGAAGTTCAGCAGGGTGGCAAAATACAAAATAAATGTGCAAAAATCAGAGGCCTTCCTATATGCCCAGAATGAAAGAAGTGAAAAAGCCTTGAGAGAAACAATCCCATTTACTATAGCCCCTAAAAAAATGAAATACCTTGGTATAAACCTAACCAAGGAGGTAAAAGACCTTTACGATGAAAACTTTAAAACCCTAAAGAAAGAAACTGCAGAAGAATTGCATTGCCGGGAAATGGATGGAATTAGAAACAATTAGATTAAGTGAAGTATCTCAGACCCAGAAAATTAAGCGTGGTATGTACTCCCTAATAGGTGGCTCCTAGTGCCAAACCCACCCAGCCCACCTTGAGACACTCAAAGATAAATCTATGTAATACCTACAATAATTGCAAGGATTATGAACAGGAGGGATGGGGTAGGAGGGCCACACCAGAAACAAGGGGAGTGGGGACCATGTTGCAGCAGAGAAAAATAGGCCTCCATCAAGGACTGCAAGTAAGTAATGGGACAGCTTGTTAAGTTCACAGATGTTCGTTCCTGATCATTTACAACTGAGGGGGTATGATCTCACCCGAAGGGGAGGGCTTATAGTCTGGCAGATTAAAAAGTAACCATTTTGCACATGGGTGATTGACTCCTCCCTCACTATGGTTTCCTACTTTTATTACATCTACCCTTGAATGTGCTCTTATAACAAGACTCTAGTTTAACATCTTTTTTGTCTCTGGCCAGGGGGTGACATACAATGCCCATCAGGATGGAGCCAAGGGCATTGCAGGAGCAGCAAAACTGCAAAAGAAAATCAACAAACTCTATATCAACTACCTAGAACTAGGCCAGACTAATCTCTCCCCATCCTGAAGCTCAGGGAAATTTGCGGAAGAGGGGGCAGTAAGATTGTAAGAGCAAAAGGATGGGAGGAGCAATGATTTGCAAGATACTCCACACAAGTTAGGACCAAAGCAATCATAATTGGACTTTGCATGCCCTGCGCAATGTCCAACACACTATTGACCTCACAAAGTCTAGCATCTGCTAAAGGCACCAAGATCCTTGGAGACAAGGGATTGACAGCCACAGTAGTGTTCGTATGCTTAAGGGGAACACAGGAAAGGGTTCAGGGAAATGCCACTGGATCCTTGTATGTTGGAGAGGAGGGCCCAGAGGAGAGTCTGGCATGCACATTAAAGGATTCTCTGGGGATTGGGGAGTAAGGCACTGAGGGATGGGGAGGGAAAGGTGAGGGGAGAGGGAGCAGGGGGTTCGGGGGGGAGGAGGAGGGAGGGAGGGAACTGGTGTACCTATTAAGTTTGTATGAGCAGAAATAATAATAAAAAATTTTATTGAAAGAAAGAAAGAAAGAAAGAAAGAAAGAAAGAAAGAAAGAAAGAAAGAAAGAAAGAAAGAAAGAAAGAAAGAAAGAAAGAAAGAAAGAAAGAAAGAAAGAGGGAAAGAGGAGAGTAGAGTGCAAGGGGGGATGACTGGGGAGGGGAAGATGGAGGGAAAGGACGGGGTACTTATTGAGCTTGTATGATTAGGAAAAAAATTAAATGTGGGGGAAAAAAGAGAAAATCAAAGTTCCAATTCTTTGGATGTTCATTCAAATGGGAAGTCTGAGTCATAAGTTAGTTCTGTTTTCAATTGTTTGGAAGACCATTCCTATTAACAGCCTTCATGCTGGCATGGAATTCATAATCCTCTGGCCTCAGCAAGGATTATGGCATGAGCATCATATCTACATTTAACTATGCTTTTGATTCTCATTTTCCTTATAATTAGAATTTTATCCTTCCTTATAGTTTTACGTCCCCTGCTGCAGTCAGACACCTCTTAGACTCAAAAAACTTTCAGGGAGAAAGGGAGATTTATTTGACTTATGATTCCAGAGGGAAGGTACAGTCCAAATATCAGGAAATATTTGGCTAGCTGGCATAAATTGATGGAGACTCAAGTCATAGCTGACATGGAAGTCAAGAGAGCTAGCTGCACACTGCAAGAGCAAACTGATAATGGAAGCAGGGTGGGGTACACAACCTCAAGGTCCACACTCTGTGCTGAGCCTTACTCCATCAAGGCTCCACATCTAAAGTTGTTATGACATTCCCAAACATCAACTAATGATTCAAGCAAATGAGTCTATAGGGGACAACTTACATTCAAACCATGAGACTCCACCTCTTGCCTCCATAGGTTCATGACCACCTTTTGATTCAAGTCACATTCAGTCCCCATAGACTACATCAGTACATAGAACATAGCACCACAGCCCAAAGTCTAAAGCCACCTCTAAATCAAAAGGCAAATTATATACTTCCAATATATAATAGCATAAAATAAGCATTCCTGTTACAAAAGAGAGGAATGGGGGCATATCCAAGAAAAATGTCTTTAATGAAGGCAAAAAAACAGCAGAACAAATGCCAAGTCCAGCATATGAACCTCCTGCTGAAATCATCTCAGTTCCAAAGGACTTTATTCCCACTCCTCTAGCACATTTTGTTGAGCTGGCTCCTCCTGTGGCATATAACTTTCCATGGCAAATGTCCCACATTTTAGCATCTCTAACATCTTTACTTCTCAATAACAGCAAACCAGGTTTCAACTCCATGGCATGAAATGCCCTTCTTAAGTCTGTTTGCAGATTTTCCAATCCTGCCACACACTTCTTAGCTTCAGTCATTCTCTGAAACCTTGGAGGAGAATTCCACAACCTCCCTCCTCTTGCATCTTCAATGCCCTGAAACCAATACCATATGGATGAGTTTGCCAAGTTCTGCTATAATCCTAGGTAGAGATTGGCCCCCTTGAGTCACAGCTGATTTAGCTTCTCTACTTTCTAAGTTCTCTCAGCTTCACCATTTCACTTTTTGATACCAGATTCTCTTAGACTTACAGCAACATCCCATTTCTCAGTACCAATCTCTGTAGGAGTTACTCTTTCTGTTTCTATGAGACACCACTCAGGCTCTAGCAATGTAATAGGAGAAAGTGAGATTTATTTGACTTATGGTTCCAAAAAGGAGATACAGTCTATATATATATATATATATATATATATATATATATATATATATATATATATATATATATATCATATATGGAAGAAACTCAAAATCATGGCAGACATCATGGATACCAAGAGAACTAGCTGCACACTTCAAGAGCAGACTGCTAGTGTAAGCAGGGATAGATTACCCAACCTCAAGGTCTACCCCTTGTGCCATTCCTTCCCGCAGCAAGGCTCCACCTCCTAAAGTTGCCATGACCTTCCCAAATATTAATTAATGATTTAAACACATGAACCTGTGGAGGACTTATATTCAAATATGACACCTATGCTTAGTGACTATCTGTATTTGTTCTTTAGGAAAATATCTGTTCATATCAAATACCTGTTTTTTTTAAAATTGGATTGTTCTATCCTTTTAAGTTGATAGAGTTCATTGTATATTAACTGCTCACTCAACACATGATTTTTTAATATTTTCTTCCATCCCACAAATTGTGTTCCTCATTTTTATTTCCTTCTTTGGTATCACCCTCACTTTTTCTCTGTTTTAGATTTATTTATGTTACTTAAAAATTGCTGTGGATATTTGTTGTTTACTTCACCCATTACTCTACCTTATCACCCTCCTTCCTTCCACTGAAAGATATCTTCTTCCTGATTAGCTTCCCATCTACTCCAATAACTTTTCTTGTGTATGTACCATTGAGTCCCATAAAGATGCCTGTTCTTGCATGTGCCTAGGTACTGCTACGGCATGGGCAATAGTTCAGCAGGTATATTCCCAATGAATGAAAGGTCTCTTCTTGTGTTAGGTCTAACCATCATAGATCACTCCTAGGATAATAAGATTGGCCAAATTTCTCCTTCATTAATTGTGCATGGTGTTAGACCCAGTCTTGCTAGGTTATGTGCAGGCAAGGATGTTTGCAATTAATTCATAGTTATGTTGGATTTATATCCATAGGGCATAGTTTGCAGTACTCTTCCCCCAATCTGGCTGTCCCTTCTTTCTGTCCTGTTCTCTGTGGCATGAGGAGACAAGAGTACTTTCTGTATCCTTACCATGGTTTGAAATATGGCCTTCACAGTCTCATGTGTTTGGGAAGGTGATGGCACCTTTAGGAGGTGGAACCTTGCAGGAGGAAGGCAGCCATAGGGAGTGGGCCTTGAGGCAGATTAGTCCCACCCTACTTCAGGGAGAGGCCTGCTCTAGCATGTAGCAGCAGTCTTACACCTTTCAGCCTCCTGGATGAGTGCGACCTATCCTGTCTCCAGCACTTCTCTAGTGCCACCAGTTATGCCATTTCCACCTTGAAAGACTATATCTCCCCTCTGGAACTGTAAGCTGAATAAATCCCTCTTTCTCCCTTAAGTTGTTTGACTGTGGATGTTCTCTCATAGCAACACAAAGAATAACCAGCACAATCCTGTTTGTGTTTGAATATTCTTCAGTTGCTATTCTCTTTCCTTAGATTATTTGTGATTATCTTTGCTGAACAATTTTAATTAAGGAATGGATTTAATTAAGGAATGGATGCAGGCTGAGAGCTGCATTATTCTATCAACTTAAAGATAAACTTTTGGAAGATAGTGTGTTGTCATGCCTGCTTAGCAAGAAAAGAGTCATGGTTTCTCCTCTGGAGCCTATACCCTTCCCAGTCAAGGCTTTCAGGCAGGCTTACAGTGACCAGGCATGACTCTAATCATTAGTTGTTCCCATACCATTCTTGTCTGGTTGGATACTATTGAAGTTCATAGGGTTCCTCTATGGGTAAGACCATTGATAGCTTTTATCATTTGGCAGATTTGTATGTCATCTAGCCTGAAAAAGTTAATTTATAGGTCACTTACAGCTTGTTTTCATCATGTCCTGTGTGGCCATAATGTGTGTTGTCTTTCACAATAGGGTCTTACTGTCCAGTTCTTCCAGATGGTCAAGAGCTGTGGTAATATCCCATATTGTTTTAGGGGTCTCTGGGACCTCAATGACAAACTATTCCTTCAGGAATATCTCAAACCTAGTATTAGGGAGTTTATATGACCTCTTCTATCTTCTGAGTGAAGCATCTCTAGGTGATTACTGTTTCTCTGGTTATCCCTCTTCTCTGTATGTTTTTACTGGTCTGGTTGTTATTTTGGAAATCAACTCTAAATATACGACAAAGTCATAAGGAAAGCCACTCTATCAATATCCTACTCAAAAACCCTCCCCTCTCAATAGTCTAGTAGTGGTTATAAAGGTGGTTTTTCATTCTCTCATAACTGGAGCTAGTCTTGCTCAAGGATGTGATTTAGACTACGAAAAACAAAATCATTGGTCTGAACGTATAGTTACCAAGAATTCTTTTTAATACAAAGAAAGAGTAAGGCTGAGTCATTTTCCAAGGCCAGATATGAAATTTTCTCACCCAGTTAGTTATATCCATTCTTATTTCTTTTCCATGTTGATATCTACTAAAATATAGATACTAGAAATAAGACAAGCATAAAATTTTTCTACCTAAAACTAAGAAATTCTCCCATGTGAATGTTATACTCTGCAAACAAGCATGTATGTCAATGTTTTATATAAAAACTTTAAGGAGGTAATTTTCATTACAATGAAGCAAGGCAAACAAGCTTCCAAACCTGTGTTGTTACAAAAGTGCATGTGGCAGTTAGCTTCAAATGCCAGCTTGAAAATTGAAGGCCAAGCCTTTGGGCATGTTTGTAAAGAGTTACTTAATTAAGACAAGCCCTGACCTATCAAATTGATATGAGAAAATTCAGCCCAGAGTAGATGAGACTATTCCCTGGGCAGCTGAGAAGATAGTGATAGAAGAGTAACTGGAACACTGAGATTAAATTATAAATTCAGTCAAAATGATAACTGAAAGACAGCATCATGACTTAGACATCCAACAGATCTTTAAGATTTCGTTACATGATTTTGTATTTAAGCAACTACTACTGTGTTTCTGGGGTTTTTCTTTTTTCTTTATGTTTTTCATAATATCCATCAGTTACTTCATAAAGTTAAAGTGGACTTATGCCAGCTTCATTACTGTGAGCAATACAGGACATTTTTGAAAATTTTATCATTCATCAAATACTGTCCAGCAATATCAGTGTGTCTCATGAGGTTACATTTTCTAATCCCCAGGGACTTTTTCTCTATTGTTTCATGTAAATAGATTGTCAAAAATTATTACATTGATTCCTAAGTGATTTGAGCTTCAGACTCCAAGGACTGTTTTGTTTTTTGACTCAATTGTTTTCCATTATATTAATATCTGAAACACATATAATACTAACTACAGTATTGAATGCTAAATATATTCAGATTAACTGTCCCTAGTCACTTTATAGCCCCTGGTATCTTCAGCAATTTACACTAGGGATTCCATACTTATTTCAGCTAGCAAGAGAACAAAAACATATCTTCTTTGTTTAAAATGGAAGCAGCCATCTCAAGGAAAAGTTCTGCAAAAAAGAGTTCTGGGCACTTTGGAGCCTCTTCTGATTGAGTATGTTTTCCTGAAGAAACAAAAAAAAAACTTAGCATCCTGTCTCCACTGCAATATCATTGTTCAACCTGAGTCTCATCGTGAGGATTTACAAATGAGCTAACAACAGATGTCATGAAATAATCTGCTGCTAAAGGGGTGAGTATGAACATGTTTATTACTCCAGTTAAATCTTTATGTATCAATATAAATAATTACAGGGAAAGAGAGTTCAATGGGAAGTAAAGTGATGCATTTTTCCCTTTAAGGAAATCTTTAGACTTAATCAATATATTGAATACAGATGGCAGGGTCTCATGGAGCAATTCCCTATACATTTAGGGAATTTTTACTGGAATGGTGATCCTATAAATTATCTTCTTGTTTAAACCTAATGGCAAACAAACATAAATAAATCAATATACAAAAAAGTATAAAGAATAAAAAGAGGGAAGTAGTTTGCTTCCACTTTATCAATCTCCCTCAGCCCCAATACTACACATAAACTGAGTAAATGTTTGCATAGAAGCATTTGTTTAGGCTTTTCCCTTAACTGTCATGTTCTACCTGTTTTATCAGCATAATTTCTAACATTCCCTGTCTTTTTTCTCAAGTGTTTTTATTAAAAAAACACATTCAGATAAATGCATTCCAGTAATCACAGAACAGTATCAGAACCTGGGAATCTGAAAATTGACTAGCCATTAACCTAGGAAATGGTGAGCTCTCACATTACTCTCAATACCTCAAATTTCCTATTACTAAAATGTTATTAAAGTACACCTCCCTACTTCACAATTTGTTCTAAGGATTATGGTAGTTCATAAAAGGTGTACTTAGAACACTGTCTGGTACAAGATTTGTGTTTGTTATTATTGTGCTTATACTGAATTAAACTCAGACAAATATGGAGAGCACTTTTTAAGTGAGTGAGGTTGGAAACAATACATTAATAAATTGAGAAATTGATGGATAATAAATAATAAAAGCCAAGAATGTGGACATTAAGGAAATGCGAGAAGTGGGGATGTAGTTTAATGTTGAAGATATTCAGCAACTTTTGCCTTAACTTTCTCTGTAATATATTTGCCTAAATGTGTAGTAATCTGAACACCTACCTGAAGCAATGAATATATACACATGTGCATATATAGGCTCACTCTTAGAAGTCTTCACATTAGTAAGTACAACACATGGCTATTAGGTAAATTGAATATTTATGAGATTGTTCATAATTAACTGATTCTGTCATTGAATTCTACAGTTAAAGTCTCCCCGACATTAACTTAAGGTCTGGAAAAAATTTTTTAAATCAATAATGAGGAACCACACAGCAGTTACAACATTCATCCTCCTGGGACTGACGGAAGATCCTCAGCTCCAGGTTTTGCTTTTTATTTTTCTATTTGTCACCTATATGTTGAGCATATCTGGTAATCTGACTATCATTACCCTCACCATTGTGGATCCCCACCTTAAAACTCCTATGTATTTTTTCCTTCAAAATTTCTCTTTCTTAGAAATTTCATTTACAACTGCCTGCATTCCAAGATTCCTGTACAGTATTTCAACTGGAGACAGAACAATTACTTATAATGCATGTGCCATTCAATTATTTTTCACAGATCTCTTTGGGGTAACTGAATTTTTTCTTCTGGCTACTATGTCCTATGACCGCTATGTTGCCATCTGCAAGCCATTACATTATATGACCATCATGAGTAACAAAGTGTGCAAAACAATGATCATTTCTTGTTGGATAGCAGCATTCATGATTATCCTCCCACCGCTTGGTTTAGGTTTACATCTGGAATTCTGTGACTCTAATATCATTGATCATTTTGGCTGTGATGCAAACCCTCTTCTGAAAATATCATGCTCAGACACATGGTTAATTGAGCAGATGGTTATAGCTTCTGCTGTATTGACCTTCATCATTACTCTTCTATGTGTAGTGCTTTCTTACATATACATCATAAAGACAATTCTAAAATTCCCTTCTGTTCAACAAAGAAAAAAAGCCTTTTCTACTTGTTCTTCCCACATGATTGTAGTTTCCATCACCTATGGCAGCTGCATCTTCATCTACATCAAGCCATCTGCAAAAGAAGAGGTAACCATTAATAAAGGTGTATCGTTGCTTATTTCTTCCATATCACCCATGCTGAATCCTTTCATATACACTTTGAGAAATAAACAAGTTAAACAAGCCTCTAGTGACTTACTCAAGAAAACTGCATTTCTTTTAAAGAAGTGAAGTTTACCTAAGTTGGCAAATCAAAGTATTCACATTCATTCCATACTTTTCATGATCAGTGACTGACTTTACAATTTATTGACTATAGACCAATCAAATTACAATAGGACTGAAATTTGGCTTATCAGGAAAAAAGGTCTGTGTGCAAACTTAGTGATGTAAGTTTGATTCTCAGGGCCCACATGATAGAAGGGGAGAACCAACTTCTGAAAGTTGTCCTCTTATCTCCACACATCTCCATTTATATTTTGGCTCTTCTCTCTCTCTCTCTCTCTCTCTCTCTCTCTCTCTCTCTCTCTCTCTCTCTCTCTCTTTCTGTGTGTGTGTGTGTTTCTCTCTGTTTCTTTCTTCTCTCTCACACACACATAAATAACTAAAATATTTCCAAAGAAAAGAGAACACAGAAATATGTGAATCACAAAGAGGGAGATTATTTTCTCATTCCATCAAAACTTCTGGATAATGCCATGAGGAAAGTCAATTTCACTAGTTACAAGTGAACAATTTATTTGGAAAATTTATTTGGGATGGTTTATGTACATCCTCTTTCTTAGAAATTTCTTAGAAATGTATGTTATTCCTTAACCAATTGAGTTTTCTGTCAGAGGGAAGTAAAAAAATATGATTCAAAAAAGTGCCAGATGCAAAATTTGCAATCATACAAACTAAGGTGATAAAGGAGAAATTTAGCAATTCTTGCTGTATGGTAGTGAATAAATTAGTTAAATTGCTATCTGGCTTGTAATGAGAACTCCAAATTTATGTATAGCAAAGTTGCAGGATTAATAAGATGGAGATTGTCGAAGGTGATTGACTCTTGTAAGTAGCTTTCTACACCTTCAAAATAGGTCTTCATAGAGGGGGAAAATGTTTTAAAACAAATATAAAAATTTAAAAATTCAGTTATTTCTCACAATTCCTGTGAGTTGGTAATCTGCAGCCTTGCAAACATGAAAAAAGGCAATTTTGCATATTGCAAAATGAAGTTACTAAAAGTCAAGTTTGAACCCCAGGCATGGAATCCATGAGAAGCAAGGAGCTAGAAACCAACTCATGGTACTCCAAGGGAGCCAAAGATGGCTGCCAGAGTCAGGCATATTTGTACACTTACGCAAGCCCGGGGAACTGGCTTTTTCTCATTGGTTAGCTCCCATTGGGTCCATAGGACCCTCATGGCACCTGCCCCTCATTGTACTCAGGTTACTATGAGTCGGTTTTCAGCTGCTTGCTTTTCATGGATTCCACGCCTGGGGTCAGTGAGTTCTCTGGGGCGATTGCTCCTCATGGCACTCTAGCACCATGAGTCTGTTTCTAGCTGTCTGCTTCTCATGGGTTTCATGCCTGGAGTTCATGAGTTCTCCAGGGTGCCTGCCCCTCATGGCACTGTAGTGCCATGAGTCTGTTTCTTTCTCCTTGCTTCTCATGGGTTCCACATCTGGAGTCCATGAATTTCAGCCTTTCTCTCTTCTAACAACTCTACCTTAATCCTCTAAAAAAAAAAAAAAAAAGTTAAGTTTGAAAAACAAACAATTCTACTAAGAAATAATATGGGAGTCTACAAGATATTGGATATCCAAAATCTCTGAAATGAATGGCCATGAGGGCTTAATATATAGGGATACATTGTCAGGATAATGTGGGAGTCATTTTCAGTTTCCTGTGATTTTTCTCAATATGTTAATATTTCACATTATCAAATAACAAAAAAGTGCTGTGTTGAAGTAGCGCCTGTGTTGATAATTTGTCCTTGCTCCAGTAAACATACATCCATTCACACATAGGTAAGAAATTATAATTAACTAAAAAAGAATACACACAGGAAAAGAATACATGAAAGTAGGAGAGGAATTTGTAGGAGAAGAAAACCTTCCGCAGAAGAGAAAGGAATGAGAAAGGGAATGTAAGTAAAAATGACAAAATTCAATTTATAAATGTATGAAACTGTGAAGGAATTATTTTTAGAAGTTTAAAAAAATTCTCTCTCCCTCATTCACAATATATGAAAAATTTAAGGTGTTCTTTGGTCATAGTTACATACAGGTGTCAACTTGACAACTGAGGACTAGAGATCTGGGCATAGTTGTAAAGAATTAGTATTTGAGTCTTGAGCAATTTTTCAGGATATTTTCTGAATGATGAGGAGAACCAACCATGGAAGATGGAACTTGTCCCTGGGCAGATGAATAAAATAAAGGGAACTAATTGAGAAAATTGGAATTCTTTGACCAGACATGTGTGTTTGGCAAGTGAGGATTGTCCCTCTCTCAGCAGTGTGGTAGAAATATGCTGCGGCCAGTTCCCACAGCCCCTCATGTTGATATTAAGAGCTGTAACAGGACAATTGTAAGTCAAAATAAAACCCTTTGTTCCCCCCTCTGTTCATTTTATTGTAAACTGATCAGCAACATACAGAGTAACTACAACATCCATATATTTAGAACATAACATTATATCCTACATGACAACATTGAATATCACACTATATATCTCCCATTTGATATCCAGCAAGATGCTACATCATTTATTAGGGATAGCACTTCTATTTATTATGGTTTATTATGAGGTAACATTAGGTCATTCACTTGCATTTTTGCTAAAATATAAGCACCTTAATTGAAGTCGGTTCTGAATGAAAGAATTTTTTCATGGAAAGACATCCTCATTGCAGGAAGGAAAAATATACCCATGTTTAAAATAGAAGGTTATTTTAGAACACAAATATTTACCATTTCTATTAAAGGCAGGAATCAAAACAAGTTCCTTATGATTACTTCCTCTGACAAAACTGATGCTATCATCATCAAGGTCAAACTAGAAAGAATGGAAAAGTATATATTGCTGAGTCTGTAATTAACCTCTTAAAGAGCTGTTTTGGATTTTTTTTTTAGTTAGGGCTCTAATTTTAAAAATACTATAGCACTTAGGGGCAACCATTAGTCACAGAAAGAACTTATATCATTGTTATTATTGATTTGGGACCTATGATAAAATTTCTCATGTAGAACCAATATTTACATACTCTGAAGGAATTTCAAAATAATAGTTATAGAAAAGAGATTTGAGGGAAATCTGAAGGAAAATGATATTTTTAAATTCTTCCAGTGTTTGAACATATCTGTTCTACATAAGAATTTTCAACGAAAAAGATCCCGGAAACTTACCTTAATCTGCATAAAAATATCCTGAAATCTACCTCACAAATTAAGCTTCATTGTTTTCTTTCACATAGCATTAATGAAACAGAATTCTCCCAGATTAGGTGTGTGTCGAAAGATGTGTCAAAGTTTTTCCAACAAGAGTACTTGGAAATTTAGAAATTTTAAGCCATGTACTTTCCTCATAATGGCAGACTCTTTCTTGACAAATAAGATTTCATTATTGAAGTAAAATATTATAATAAGACAAGTCCTCCAAATTTTGTCACGGTAGCACCATCTTGCAGCAAAACACCATTTAACTGTTTAACCTCCCCAACTACAGCAAAAGAAGGTATCCTTCTCTTCCCACAGTTTGACAGTGTAATCTCTGATAAAGACAAAGATAGAATACACATAAATATAAAACATTTCCAGTATCTGATTTAGTCTGTGCCTTCTGTTGTAGGAGTCTGCAGTCATTTCTGTTGCTGAACACTAGGTAGCACTCTGAACCCAGCTTTGCATCCATTCTACTGTAGAAAGGCAGATAATGTTTGTATGAGCAGAAAAAAAAAAAAAAACTAGAATTTGGTGGAAGTTGGAGGATAATATGAAACAGTTACATCAGGAAGATGCAACTGGCCTTAGTTATCCACCACTCCTTAAGTAACAACTAGTAAATCCATTTTACTTCTCAAGATGAACTTCTAGGAGTCATTATTTGAACCATTAGTGCAAGAATGACTCTAGGAGTTAGGAAGCATTAAATCTCCCCAGGGAAAGTCATGTGACAAATAAACACAAACAAGTGAACATACAGTACCCATACAGCTTTGTGCATTATAACATACTATTTATAATTATTATCCATTCATAAAATGGAAAATAACTATCACCCCACAAGATTCCCTTATACCACTCCATTATAATTCCTTCCCATTTCTGACAGTTTCAAATGTCACCTTGACAATTGATAACAGAGCCTTTAAGAACACCTATGAAGAATTATTTAGTTAAGACAAGTCTTGGAGCAAGTCTGCGAAAATTATCTAATTGATATGGGAAGACTCAGCTCATGGTAAGTGGGATCATTCCCTAAGCAGATAGTTAAGACAGGGAGAGAAGTGGTCACAATTTAACAACTGACAAGTTACAAGGTATGTTTAGGTTCTTGCCCCTTTCAGCCTATCAGTGGATATGATGTGGCCAATTCCCTCAGTCCCACGTGTAGTTCTGCTGTTATGATAAACTATAATCTGAAAAATAAAAATCCCCTTGTTCCTCTGTATTGTTTGGGTCCTGTATTCATTGTACTACATTCATTAAGTATTCATTGTACTACATTCATTAAGACACAATCATTCTGGCACTAACCTGTTTCTCTCTATTATATCCATAAATTTTGTTTTTTTTAAATTAGTATTTTTGGAAGTGTATGTATTTTCAATATGAAATTTTCTAACTCAACATGATACTGAAAACTATGTTTTGGCAGCCCCCTTTCTCCCTCCCGTGCCATCTTTGTCCGCCCACTGGCGCACCGCCCCGTCTGCCATCCTCAGGTGAGTCCGCCCCACCCCAGACCCCCAGGTCGCCCAATGTCCCAGCGGCACTCAGGCTGCCTCGGGTTTTAGCCTGGGCCACGCCCCAAGCCCCACCTCTTTCTTCCTCCCACCTGCCTGTCCGCCCAACTGGACAAGACTTGCTCACATTCCTCCATCCCTGGAGCTTGGGAGGGTCACTAAGCCAAGTCCCAGGTCCCAAGTGAATTCTGCCATCAACATCAGCCCCTCTGCCTCTCTGGCCCCCGGGGGACCCAGGCACGTGGTCTACAGAAGACACACTGCTACTCAGAATTCAATAGAGGTCAAAGAAAACTCAAGCAAAGTTCTAAGGGTCAAAGGCCATACATCTGAAAACCTCTACAATCATTCTATCATATGGGAGAGATTCTTCACATCCAGCCCAAAGATAAGTAAACCTCTTTTTTTTCACCTTACTGTTCCTTTCTAATATTAATCACTGTAGATTAACTTTTCCATACAGCCACCCCAAAAACATATACAACTACAGGGAGTACCCATTCACTCTCACATATTACCAAAATACTACATCGTAAAAGTGCACTACCATACTAATATTCACCCCCTGTCTACTTAACCTGACTTAACTGATATACTAACAGCATAATAGCCTAACTAGGAAATAACAATAACAAAAGACAAACATACACAACCCCAAGGCAAGCACTAGTAATAACTGCCCAAGTGTAGTAATACCAACTGAATCAGTTCAGTGAAAAATACACAGAAACTGAAAAGCCCTAGAAGACAAAACAATGCCCAAGTCAAAGTACAGATACATGAGAAACAAAACCCAAGGAGACCAATCTCCCACTGAAAGAATTAACCCCTTAATGATGGATTCCAACCAGAACAAATTCACAGAAAACAGCCGAGAAAGCCAGACCCAAGACAACGACTTTCAAAGTATGATCATTACTATGATTAATACTATGAAAGAGGAAATCCGAGAGGAGTTAAACAACCGCAACAACCACTTTGAACAGAAACACAACAGGCAATTGGAGGAGTTGAAAAAAACAGTTCAAGAAACAAAAATAGGCATAGAGCAGTTAAAACAGTCCCACGCAGAGTTTAAAATTGAACTAAAAGACAAGTTATCTTCAACCCAAAACTCAACAGAAAGTCTTATCAGCAGAACAAATGAAGCAGAAATTAGAATTTCAGATCTTGAAGACAAAGTGGGAGAATTAACCAGCTCAATGGAAGAGATTGTTAAAGCCAAAAAGATACTGGAGAGGAACATTCAAGAGATATGGGACACCCTGAAGAAGCCTAACATGCGCATTCATGGAATACCAGAGCAAGAATCACAAAATACCACACCTGAGGAAATTTTTCAAATTATCATAAATGAAAACTTCCCTCAATTGAAGAATGAGATGTCATCCAAATACAAGAGGCATTTCGCACTCCAAACAGATATGACCAAAATAGAAAATCTCCATGGCAAATAATAGTCAAAACACACCACATTCAAGACAAAGAAAAGGTCCTGAGAGCTTAAAGAGAAAAAAAAAGCAAGTCACTTTTAAAGGCAAACCAATTAAAATTACAAATAACTTCTCAGTGGAAACAGAAAAGGCAAGAAGACCTTGGAGAGATGTACTTCATGTATTAAATGAGCAAAAATGACAATCTGTCAAAACTATCTGTCATGAACGAGGGAGAAAGAAAAATTTTACAGCACAAAGACAGCTTGAAGGGATACATGTCTACCAAACCAGGCCTTCAAAAAATGCTAGAAATGATACTCAAGCGTGAAGAAAAAAACAGGCATATCCAGGAGAACAGAAGGCAAGTATAACACCATTAAAAGCGAAGCAATATACTTATAAAAACTACTAAACATAATAAATGTCTGGAATTAACAATAGTTTCTCCATTATAACACTAAATGTTAATGGAACTAATTCACCAATCAAGAGACACAGATTACAAACTTGGATTAAAAATCACAATCCATCAATCTGCTGCCTGCAGGAAACCCATCTCACCACAAAAGATAGGCACGCTCTAAAAATAGAAGGCTGGTCAACAATTCTACAAGAAAATGGAAGCAGAAAACAGGCAGGGGTAGCCATTATGCTATCAGACAAAGTGGACTTCAAACCAAAGAAAATTGTAAGAGACACGAATGAATACTACATTTTAGTCACAGGTACAATTCACCAGGAAGACTTCACAATACTGAACACATATGCACCCAATACGGACCCCTCCACATTCATTAAGAAAACCCTACAGCGTCTAAAGTGAGAAATCGACCCTCAAACGATAATTCTTGGGGACTTCAACACCACCCTCTCAACATGTCAAAAGCTTAACAGAGACACTATGGAACTTAATCAAACCCTGAAAGAAATGAAACTGACAGATCTCTATTGAACTTTTCACACACGTACCAAAGAATACACATTTTTCTCAGCAGCACACGGAACTTTCTCCAAAATAGATCACATATTGGGCCACAAAATGAATCTACACATATACAAAAAAGTTGAAATTCTACCCTGTGCCCTATCAGACCACCACGGCCTAAAGCTGGACATCCACAACACATCAAACAAGAGAAAATACACTAATTCCTGGAAACTTAACAATATGATGCTGAATGAGAACTGCATTCAGGAAGAAATTAAAAAGGAAATTCAAGATTTCCTGAAAGTGAATGATAATGAAAATACAACTTACCAAAATCTCTGAGACACAATGAAAGCTGTTCTAAGAGGTAAGTTCACACCTCTTAATGCCTACAAAAAAATGGAAACATAAGAAATAAACACCTTAAAAATGCAGCTTAAAGCTTTAGAGAAACTAGAGCAATCTGATCCCAAAAGTAGTAGAAGAGAGGAGATTAGCAAAATAAGGGGAGAAATATCTGAAATCGAGATTAAGAAAACAATAGAAAAAATTAAACAGTCAAAAAGCTGGTTCAAAAAGATTGATACACCCCTGGCTAAATTAACCAAAAGCAGGAGAGAGAAAACCCAAATTAACAAAATCAGAAATGAACATGGAGTTATCACTACTGATACCCAAGAAATCCAGAGAATTATAACATCATATTTCAAAAACTTGTACTCTGTGAAGTTTGACAACACAAAAGAGATGGATGAATTTCTAAGTAAACACAACTTACATAAATTGAATCAGGAAGTTGTGAATTATTTAAATAGTCATATAACATATAAGGAAATTGAGGAAGTAATCTCGAATCTTCCCACCAAAAAATGTCCTGGACCAGATGGATTCAGCATAGAGTTCTACCAGACATTTAAGGAGTTAATAACACCAATACTCCTTAAATTGTTCCATCAAATAGCAAAGGAAGGAACACTACCAAATTCCTTCTACGAAGCTAATATGGTTTTAATCCCAAAACTTAATAAAGACTCACTTAAAAAAGAAACCTATAGGCCGATCTCTCTGATGAACACAGACGCAAAGATTCTCAACAAAGTCTTAGCAAATCGGATTCAAAAACATATTAAAAAGATTATTCACGGGGACCAAGTAAGCTTCATCCCTGGCACAAAAGGTTGGTTCAACTTCGCAAATCAATAAATGTAATTCATCATGTAAACCAGTCCAAACTCCAAGACCCCATGGTACTCTCGATAGATGCTGAAAAAGCTTTTGACAAGATCCAACAGCCTTTTATGATCAAAACGCTAGAGACAGTAGGAATGGAAGGAACCTTTATCAATATAATAAAAGCTGTATACAACAAGCCCACAGCAAGGATTATACTCAATGGGGAAAAACTGGAAACATTCCCACTTCTATCAGGAACTAGACAAGGCTGTCCACTCTCACCACTTCTATTCAATATTGTACTTGAAGTCTTAGTTGAAGCCATAAGACAAGAAAGGGGCATAAAAGGGATTCAAATCGGCAAGGAAGAAGTCAAGCTATCCCTATTTGCAGATGACATGATCTTATATCTGAGTGATCCCAAAAACTCCACCAGGAAGCTCCTGGAACTAATTGAGAAGTTCAGCAGGGTGGCAGGATACAAAATAAATGTACAAAAATCAGTGGCCTTCCTATATGTCCAGAATGAAAGAAGTGAAAAAGCCCTGAGAGAAACAATCCCATTTACTATAGTCCCTAAAAAAAATGATATACCTTGGTATAAACCTAACCAAGGAGGTAAAAGACCTTTACAATGAAAACTTTAAAACCCTAAAGAAAGAAATTGCAAAAGACACCAGAAGGTGGAAAGACCTCCCGTGCTCCTGGATTGGCAGAATCAACATCATAAAAATGACCATCCTACCAAAGGCAATATACAAATTCAATGCTATACCAATTAAAATCCCAAAGCAATTCTTTAAAGAAGTTGACCAAACAATCTCAAAATTCATGTGGAGGCACAAAAGACCCAGGATAGCAAAGACAATCCTGAGTAACAAAAACAATGCTGGACGTATCACCATACCAAACCTTAGTCTATACTACAAATTCATAGTTATAAAAACAGCCTGGTACTGGCTCCAAAATAGACACACAGATCAATGGATAAGGATTGAAGACCCAGATACAAGCCCACAGATTACAGCCATTTGGTCTTTGACAAAGGGGCACAAAAAATCCATGGAATAAGATCAGTATCTTCAACAAATGGTGCTGGCAAACTGGATCTCCACATGCAGAAGATTAAAACTGGATCCGTACTTGTCACCATGTACAAGACTTAATTCCAAATTGATCAAGGACCTTGATATAAGGCCAGAGACTATAAAAACCATAGTTGAAAGGATAGGGAACTCCCTGGAGCTGATTGGGCTAGGCCAACATTTCCTAAACAGACATCCAATGGCACAGTCACTACTACCAACTCTCAACAGTTGTGATCTTGTGAAATCAAAGAGCTTCTGTTCAGATAAAGAGATTGTAACACGAGCTCAAAGGCAACCCACAGAATGGGAGAAAATCTTCACTAACCACATATCTGATAGAGCTTTACTGTCCAGAGTGCACAAAGAACTTAATAAACTAAACTCCAAGGAAAACACTGGCCCAATTAAAAAATGGGCCCTGGAACTTCAAAGAAACTTTACCAGGGATGAAATTAAAATGTCTAACAAATATCTTAAAAAATGCTCCACTTCCTTAGCCATCAGGGAAATGCAAATCAAAACTTCCCTGAGATATCATCTCACCCCAGTCAGGATGGCAAAAATCCAAAAACAAACAACAACAAATGCTGGAGAGGATGTGGAGAGAGGGGAACTCTCCTACATTGCTGGTGGGAGTGCAGGCTCATACAGCCACTCTGGCGAGTCGTCTGGAGATTCTTAAAGAGATTAAAGATTGAAATCCCATATGACCCTGCTATTCCACTTCTGGGAATAACCCTACATATAGCAAAAATTCACCTTAATAGCACAAGCACGACCATGTCCATAGCAGCATTGTTGACAATAGCAAAGTCATGGAATCAACCCAAATGTCCAACAGTTGACGAGTGGATAAGGAAAAGGTGGTACATCCATACAATGGAGTACTACTCAGCCATGAAAAATGATGAATTACTGGAATTTGGCGGGAAATGGATGTCATTAGAAACAATTATATTAAGTGAGGTATCCCAGACCCAGAAAATTAAGTGCCATATGTACTCCCTAATAGGTGGCTCCTAGTACCAAACCCACCCAGCCCACCTTGAGACACTCAAAGATAAATCTATTTAATACCTACAGTAATTGCAAGGATTATGAACAGGAGGGATGGGGCAGGAGGGCCACACCAGAAAAAAGGAGAGAAGTGACCATGTTACAGCAGAGAAAATAGGCCTCCATCAAGGACTGCAAGTAAGTAATGAGACATCTGGTTAAGTTCACAGACTTTGGTTCCTGATCATTTACAACTGAGGCGGTATGATCTCACCAGAAGGGGAGGGCATATAGTCTGGCAGATAAAAAGTAACCATTTTGCAAATGGATGATTGACCCCTCCCTCACTGTGGTTTCCCACTTTTATTACATCTACATTTGAACGTGCTCTTATAACAAGACTCCAGTTCAACAGCTTTTTGTCTCTGTCCAGGGGGTGACATACAATGCCCATCAGAATGGAGTGAAGGGCATTGCAGGAGCAGCAAAACTGCAAAAGAAAATCAACAAACCATAATCCAGAACTTCAGAGACTCTCTATCAACCACATAAAACTAGGCCAGCCTATTTTCTCCCCATCCTGAAGCTCAGGGAAATTTTGCGGAAGAGGGGGTGGTAAGATTGTAAGCGCACAAGGATGGGAGGAGCAATGATATGCAAGACACTCCACACAAGTTAGGGCCGAAGCAGTCATAATTGGACTTTGCATGTCCCGCGCAATGTCCAATACACTATTGATCCCACAAAGTCTAGCATTTGCTAAAGGCACCAAGATCCTTGGAGGCAAGGGATTGATAGCCACAGTAGTGTTCCTATGCTTAAGGGGACACAGGAAACTGTTCAGGGAAATGTCACTGGGTCCTTGTACGTCATCAGAGACAAGGGCCCAGAAGAGAGTCTGGCATGCACATTAAAGGATTCTCCGGGGATTGGGGGGGGGGATGCACTGGGGGACGGGGAGGGAAGGGTGAGGGGAGAGGGAGCAGGGAGGTTGGGGGGAGGAGAAGGGAGGGAGGGAACCGGTGTACCTACTAAGTTTTTATGAGCGGAAATAATAATAAAAAATGTATTGGATGTGGGATTAATGCTACAATTATTTAGAAACCCTCCACAACTCAACAGAAAAGAAGTTAGGTGACTCAGTTAAATAATGAGTTAGTGTTAGTAAGACATATTTATACTTTTCATTTTCATTGCATCATCAGTCAAAATGTAGAAACATGAGTTTCACTCTTGGATAAATATGGATACAGGAAATGTTATATACATACAATACCTCATTATCTAGTCTTTTAAAGGTAGGAGCATCCTCTTACATGTGAAGACACTATGGGAAATTAAATTAGCCAGTTAAAGACAGATAAATATGACACGATCTCACTTATATTAGGCATTTAAAATACTCAAACTTATAGTAACACACAATATGACTGTCTTAATCAAGTTAGGCTTCCATGCAAACTACTTTAATTTATAAATAAGAGCTCAAGAATCCACAATACTTTTAAATATCAGTAGTTTTTCCAATCTGCTATGAAAACAAATTTATGGTGTGAATCTATGAAGTCCAGTCTAGGGGAAACTGTCCATAATATGATCAAATAGAATCTGGTGTATGAGAAGCCTCTTATGCTCTAAGTATATGGTTATTGGAATTCAGGGGGTTGACAGGCACTAGTGGTGTTAGGCTACTAATCATTCAAATGTTCATAGGTCAGAACACAAGTATAATACATAGCTTCTTTCATTGTATCACCTACTAACACACATGTTAGTCAATGCAGTCAAATGTGCAATGCCTCAAGGGCCAGTTAAGATTGTTATATCTTCCTGGAGAACATTTTCATTGGTCAATATGAAGTAACCTTCTATATCCTTTTGGAATAATTTTGGTTTCAAATCTACTTTGTCAGATATTAGTATAACTACCACTTTTCATTTCAGTTCCATTTGTTTAACCATCTTTTTCACATTGGTAACTGGGAATGCCCATTAAGGATCTTTTAGATTAGGTTAATTAAGATGAAAGACCCATCCTAAATGTGGATGGAGTCCCAGACTCAATATAATGGAATAAATTAATTAAACACAAGCATTACTGTCTGCTTCTTCACTGTAGATACAATGTGACCAGCCACCTCAGGAGGGTGGGAACATAATGAACTGCATCTTTTGGAACTGTATACCAAAATAACTCTTCCTTCCTTATATTGATTTTGTTTATTGCACATTTTATTTTTGCTTAATTGTACAAACTCAATAAGTAACCTCCTCCTCTCTGTCCCTTCCCCTCCTGCTGTTGTCCCCCATTGTACTCTTCCCCTGCCCCTCCCTCTCTCCCACTGCCTACCACTTCTTCCCTTCCATCCCCAGAGCATCCGTTTATGTGGCCACTGAACCTTCCTGTAAGTCCTCTATCCTACTGAAAGTTCAGAACTCAGTGGCATAACTTGGGACCCCTTCTTGGGCTGCCCGCCCAATTTTATCACAGGATGGAACAAGTAATTTACATATCTACCAAGCATCATGAAAGAAATTTCAGTCTCCTTGGGTAGTGGTTATTTGGGTATGTTGTATTTTCAAATTTCCTTAATGTTCACCTTTAACTATTTGCATTTTTTACATAAACCATACTCCAATTAAGCTTTATTTTAGCATAAAAATAGACAAAATATTTCAACAAATATTTCACTATAAAATATATCTAATTGGCAAATAAGATTTTGAAAGTGACATGGCTATGAACACACACACAAACGCACATGCCCCTTCAACGAAAGTGTGGAAACTTGGATTCTAGCAGGGTGCTAATATTAGTATAAACTGAGAAATGAGCAATTACAATCTCAACTATATTGCCATCAGAAACTCCTGCATACATAGTTAAATCATATGTTTGTCATTCTGTATCTTACTCAAAATATAGCAACCTCGATGTGGGCTAACAGAACAGATAAACTTTGGCATATTAATAGATCAGGAGGGTGGGAAGATAATGCTGATAAGAAACTATTTTTATAGTCCACAAGATTTTTACAAATAGAATAAGTATTGTACAAAAGATTATGAAAATAAATACTTTGCAAATGCTTCTGAATGAAATTCAAACATTAGAAAAATCTACAATAGAAGTTGTCACAGTGGTTATCTTTCATCCTAGCTGGGCATAGGTATCAACTTGACAATTGAGGGTTTGAGCTCTGAGCACATTTATAAAAAGTTAGTGGTTGAGTTAGGCCAGAGCAGACCTGCAGGAGATTGTCTAGCCGATGGGATGTGATTAGGCCCTGAATAAAATACAGACAGCTGGTTGAGAGAGTGGGTATCCTTGTGTACACTTGGCCAGACATTCTGGTCTGGCAAGTAAGGATTGTTCCTCTCTCAGCCATTATGTAGAGATGGTGTGGCAAATTCCTCGGCCCTGGTGTTGATGCATTCTCTACTGTCAAGCTTGACTACAGACTATAAATCCCTTGTTCCCTTAAGCTGTTTGATGGTCATTTATCAGCAACTATGCAGGCAAGCTGCAACAATTTTGAGAGAGTTGGCTTACAGATATGGCCAAAGTGTCCTACAATGGCTGCCAGTACCTGCTCAGTCCAGTAGTCAAATAGATGATGGCTGAAGGCTAGAGTATTCCTAGAGAGTCTTTAGTCTAGTCAAAGATTTGAAGGGTTAGAAGGCTAGAGTGTCGAAGAAATTAAGAAACCAGGCAGCCAGAAGGAAGAGCAATTCCTAGCACAGCTAGAATAGCATCACTTCTCTTTGGTGGTTATCTTTTATATGGTCCATTACTGGAAGGTTCCTATGATACTTATGGAGGTTCTGATGGGACCTAGGGTAGGTATAATCCTTTCAGGTAGTCTCAGTTGATCTTTCCAGGTGTGATCTCAGCCAATCATAGTTAATACCAGGTGTATCAAGTTGACACCCAGACTTAACTATCATACCTTTGTATGACAAAAGGTATTATCTCATTATTGCTGAAAGAATTCTGTATCCTGGTCTACATGGTTACACACACACACACACACACACACACACACACACACACACACACTGGGGATGACTCAGTGTTCAAAGCCTTTGCATTGCAAGCAAGAGGATCTGAGTGCCTGTTCTCAGACCCACACATGAAAATACAAAGTAAGCAACCAAGAAGTCTGCTACAACAGAAGTAAAGAATCTCAACACCCTGACAAGGTGGAGCCTAAGTCAGTAGAAGAGCAGTGAAGTGGACAACTACAGTCAGCCAAAAAAGAAGAATGCTGAGGACCCAGCAGTGTTCACCCAGAATCAGCAAACCTAATCTCTCCACATCCTTAGGCTTAGGGAACCTGTGGAAGAGGGGGTGGTGGGATTATAAGAGCCTAAAGATGGGAAGGTCCATCATTGGACAAGACATTCCATTCAAGGTAGGACTGCTTTGCACCCAGGAATTCACTGCAGTGAGACTTGTCCTTACCAGACCTGCATAATGAGTGACATATCAACAGGACCCCCATAAACTATAGAGGAACTCAAGACAGATTAGAACACACAGTGGAATCCTTAGGGACTAAAGCGGGATGAGTGAAAGGAAATGCCCCTATCAGTGGGGTAGCCCAAAAGGGGCAACTTGGTATGTCACAGAGACCTGAACCTCCATAAAAGTAGACAAGCCACCCTATCCACCAGCCCGGGACACTCACAATCCAGGAAGGAGACACTGCTTCCCCAGAATTCAACAGAGTCCAAAGAAAATCCAAGTAAAGCTCTAAGGGACAAAGGCCATATATTTGAAGTCCTCTAAAATCATCCTATCACATGGGAGAGATTGTCCACATCCAGCGCAAAGTAAACCCCTTTTTACCATCCTGCTACTTTCAATTATTAATCACTGTAGATTAACTTTTCCATATAGCCACCCCCAAAATATATGCAACTTCAGTGATTATACCACTCACCTTCACATATCACCAAGGTACTAAATCATAAAAGTGCACTACCATACTAGTATTCACTCCTGTCCACTAAACCTGACTTAATTGATGTACTAACAGTTTAATAGCATCATCTAGGAAATAACAATAACAACAGACAAACATACTCAACTCCAAGGCAAACACTAGTAGTAACTGCCTGAAAGTAGTAATACCAACTCAATCAGTTCAGTCAAAAACACACAGAAACTGAAAGATCTTAAAAGACAAAACAACAATGCTCAAGTCAAAGTGCAGATCCATGAGAAACAAAACCCAAGAAGACCAATCTCCCACCAAAAGAATTAACCCCATAATGATGATTCTAACCAGAACAAATTCACAGAAATACCCAAGAAAGCCAGGCCCAAGATAACGACTTTCAAAGCATGATCATTACTATGATCAATACTATGAAAAAGGAAATCCGGGAGGAGTTAAATAACCGCATCACTTTGAATAGGAACACAACAGACACTTGGAGGAGTTGAGAAAAACAGAACAAGAAACAAAAATAGGCATAGAGCAGTTAAAACAGTCTCAGGCAGAGTTTCAAATTGAACTTCAACCCAGAACTCAAAGAGAATCTTATTAGCAGAACTAATAAAGCAGAAAATAGAACTTCAGATCTTGAAAACAAAGTGGAAAAGTTAACCAGATCAATGAAAGAGGTTGTTAAAGCCAAAAAATACTTGAGAGAAATATTCAAGAGTTATGGGACACCCTGAAGAAGCCTAACATGTGCATTCATGGAATACTAGAATATTCCAAAATACCACACCTGAGGAAATTTTTCAAATTATCATCAAGGAAAATTTTCCTCATCTAAAGGAAGGGAGGACCATCCAAATACAAAAGGCATTCTGCACCCCAAACAGATATGACCAAAATAGAAACTTGCCACAGCAAAAAATAGTCAAAACACTCCACGGATTCAAGACAAAGAAATGGTGCTGAGAGATTCAAGGGGAAAAAAAGTCGCTTTTAAAGGTAAACCTATTAAAATAACAAATGACTTCTCAATGGAAACGGTAAAAGCAAGAAGAGCCTGGAGAGACTTACTTCAAATATTGAATGAGCAAAAATATTAACATAGGCTGATATACCCGGCAAAACTATCTGTCATGATTGAGGGGGAAAGAAAAGTTTTCCAGCACAAAGACAACTTGAAGGCTTACATGTCTACCAAACCACCTTCAAAAAATGCTAGAAATGATACTCAAGCTTGAAGAAAAAAAAACAAACATATCCAGGAGGACAGAAGGGAAGTACAATACCACCAAAACCTAAATGCCAAATAATATACTTACGAAAGACACTGAACATAAAAAGTGTCTGGAATTAAAAATAATTTCTTCATTATAACATTAAATGTCAATGGAATTAACTCACCAATCAAGAGACACAGATTATAAACTTGGATTAAAAATCACAACCCCACTCCCCAGCTCCCCAGGTTAAGTGCACCCACCACCAGAACCTCTCCCATTTCCCACCCGCCAGGTCAAGAGCAGTCAAGCCAAGACACAATGTGCCCTAGGTAAGCATCCCTTGCTCACCTCCCCCCCAAACCCAGGTAACCCACTAATCCCAGCTCCTCCCACTAGCCAGTTGGAGCAGGGGCTGCTCCCAGCCAGGAGGACCCCTGGGCCTCTCCCCAGCTCCCTAAGTTAAGTATGCCCGCCAGCGGCACCTCTCCTCTTTCCCACCCACCCAGACGTGCAGTCCAGCCAGGACACACTGCGCCCCAGGTAAGCACCCCTTGCTTATCCCCAAGCCCCAGGTAACCCACTAGTCCCAGCTCCTCCCACCAGCCAGTCAGAGGAGGCGCTGCTACAGGCCAACTAATTCAGTTCAATCAAAAACACACAGAAATTGAAAGAAGGTCTTAAGAGATAAAAAGACAATGCCCAAGTGAAAGTGCAAATCCATGAGAAACAAAACCCAAGAAAAAAAATCTCCCACTGAAGGAATTAACCCCATAAATGATAGGCCAGAGACTGTAAAAACCTTAGTTGAAAGGGTAGGGAACTCCCTGGAGCTGATTGGACTAGGCCAACAGTTCCTAAACAGATATCCAATAGCACAGTCAATACAACCAACACTCAACAGATGGGATCTTATGAAATTAAAGAGCTTCTGATCAGATAAAGAAATTATAACCTGAGCACAAAGGCAACCCACAGAATGGGAGAAAATTTTCACTAACCACATATCTGATAGACATCTATTATCCAGAGTGCACAAAGAACTTAGAAAACTAAACACCAAGGAAACAAATGACCCAATTAAAAAATGGGCCTCGGAACTTAAAAGAAACTTTACCAGGGACAAAATTGAAATGTCTAACAAATATCTTTTTAAAATGCTCCACATCCTTAGTCATCAGGGAAATGCAAACCAAAACCTCCCTGAGATATCATCTCACCCCGGTCAGGATGGAAAAAATCCACAATACAAACAACACCAAATGCTGAAGAGGATATGGAGAGAAGGGAACTCTCCTACACTGCTGGTGGGAATGCAGGCTCATACAACCACTCTGGCGAGCCATCTGGTGATTCTTAAAGAAGTTAAAGATTGAAATGCCATATGACCCTGCTATTCCACTTTTGGGAATAATCCCCCACACAGCAAAAATTCATCTCGATAGCACAAGCACGACCATGTACATAGCAGCATTGTTTACAATAGCAAAGTCATGGAATCAACCCAAATGCCCAACAGTTGATGAGTGGATAAGGAAAATGTGGCACATTTATACAATGGAATACTACTCAGCCATCAAAAAAAGATGAATTAATGCAATTTACTGGAAAATGGATGGAATTAGAAACAATTATATTGAGTGAAGTATCCCAGATACAGAAAATTAAGTGCCGTATGTACTCCCAAATAGGTGGATCCTAGTACCAAACCCACTTAATGACATAGGAGGGAAGGGGAAGGAGGGCCCCGCCAGAAACAAGGAGAGAGAGGATCATGTTACAGCACAGAAAATAGGCCACTATCAAGTACTGCAAGTAAGTAATGAGACATCTGGTTAATCTCACAGACTTTCCTTCCTGGTCACTTGCAACTGAGGGAAGTTTGATCTCACCAGTCAGACAGATAAAAGGTAACCATCCTGCAAATGGGAGACTAGCCCACCTCACCATAGTCTACTCTTATTCCATCTACCTTTAAATTTACTCTTTTAATGAGACTCTATTTTAACAGCTTTTTGTCTTTGGCTCAGAGGTGGCTTCCAATACCCATCAGAATGGAGACAAGGGCAGTGCAGGAGCAGCAAAACTGGAAAAAAGAAAAAAAAATAATTCAGAACATCAGAGACCCTACATTAATCACCAGGAACCAGGCCAGTCTAATCTCTCCCCATCCTAAAGCTCAGGGAAATTTGCAGAAGAGGGGGCAGTAAGATTGTAAGAGCCTAAAGATGGGGAGGAGTTATGACATGGAAGATACTCCACACAAGTTAAGGCCAAAGTAATCATAATAGGACTTTGCATGACCTGTGCAATGACCAACATATCATTGACCCCCAAAGTCTAACATGGATCACAGGCACTAGGATGCTTAGAGGCAAGGGATTAACAGTTGTAGAGTTCTCCACCCATGATGTGGCATCTCTCTACCCCCCCCCCACACACACAGTAGGAGATGACTCCAGGCTGTCAGGACAAAGATAGGTAAGCCCAGCCACCCACTCCTCTACCTCAACACCCCAAAGACTCGGAAACGGATGGGGAGTTTGTCAGAGCAAATCTCGATTTATTGGGGGGGTTAACAACAACTTATATAGACAAAGGACCACAGGGCGTGAAATGGGCAGCCAACTGTGTCAAAGGTCAACCCAACATCCAGGCCCTACAGGTCAGGCTCGACGTATCTCAATAAGGAAGGTAGGTCAATTCCTGAAAGGCAATTAGGGTTCTCCGTAATTTGATCAGGGTTACACCCAGGACACTAGCTCTCAGCTCCATCTTTGGTCCCATGTGCTCAACTATGCCCTGGGGTAATTCCTGGGGGGCCCAACATCTCCCTCTTTTTGTTTTAGTAGAGACTGTATTTTACAAATAACTACACATATGTCCAATGTCCCATTTGTCCCAGCATGAGCTTTCAGGGTTGTCCTGTCTCGGTTGGTCTTCTCAGTTAGGCAGGTTGGCATCAGCGCCAGGCATGGCAGCAGGTAGCTCGGGGAAGTTGCATGCAGCCCATACAGGCCTGCCTGGTCTGTCATTCCTACGTATCCATCCTTTGTGGCAGCCAGCGGGAGCCAGAGTGCCTCTTTTGCTCTGACCTTGTTGACCCCACTTCAGAGGGGGTCCAGCATAATGGACTGCTCCTGGCTTGGGTTGGTCACCACCTCGTGTGGAGTTTTACCCATCATTGACTGCCAGCCCTGGAAGGACCTCTCCTCTGGAAGGCATGCCAGGATATGTGGCTAGTAGATTAGACCAAGGCCTTACGAGCCTCCAAGCTTGAATCACATCTCTAGGGGAGGCTATGGCAGGGATGTACAAGGGCCATAAACATTTGTAGCATGGTCTCGTTGATGGAGCGCTGCTGAGAGATATGCTGAGGAAACACTTACATTATATAATTATTAAAAGAACAAGTCTTTCTAGATGTTAGGTCAAACCCAGATCAACTCCACCTTGGTTTAGGAAAGGTATCAATCAGGCCATCTTATGTTAGGTCAAGCCTATAAGGATTATGGTTGGCATCTTCCTTGAGCACACCATGGATAGTTTCTGAAGAGAAAAAGCAAAGAAAACTGCCTCAAAGGCTTTTTACACCTTGGCTTAGTTTGTTAGTCTGGGGATGATTCTTTTGGGTCTCCTTCATGAGGATTCCCCTGTGGATAAAATTTGAGATTCCCTGCCGGAATCCATATAGGGGAAGACTCTCTAATTGAGAAGAAACATCCAAATCCTTGTCCCATAGTAATCAAGGGATCAGGTCCCCTCTAATGCCCAGTTAGGGGGTCCTTCCAATGCACCTTAAACAAAAGGTTTAGTGGATAGACTTCCCCAGTGTCTTTGGAATCTCGATTCAAGTTGTCCTTTTTGAAAATTTTGAAATTTTTGAAAATGTTGATGGTAAATAATGCCAACTCTAGCTGTTGGTGTGGGCTTACTTGTGGGAACCAGTTCCCACTCACGCATCCATTCACTCACTCAAACACACAGCTGCTGGCTATGATGAAAACAGGTTCCAGCCGTCCCCACCTCCACCTCTACCCCCAGAGACTTGACACAGGACAGGGAGATTGTCAGAAGCAGATCTCTCTTTATTGGGGGGAGAAAAGGAACTTTTATAGACAAAGGCCACCAAGGCACAAAACAGGCATCCAATTGTATCACAAGGTCAAGACATCCTACAGGTGCTAATGGTCAAGTTCAATGTCACTCAGCACAGGGGGCAGGTAGATACCTGAAAGCCAATTAGGGCTCTCTGTGAAGTGATCAGGTTATGCCCAAGACCCTCAGCGCCATCTTTAGTCCCATGTGCTCAGCCATGCCCTGGGGCAAATCCTGGGCGGGCCCAACACTTACTCCCCCTTTTTGTTTTTGTAATTGGGCCTTTAAATATTGGTCATTTCTTTCAACAATGGCTTGTCCTTGGGGATTATATGGGATTCCTGTGGTATGAGTAATATGCCAAGTCTCAAAAAAGTTCTGTAAAGTTTAACTAGTAAAACAAGAGCCATTATCTGTCTTAATTTGGTTGGGTAACCCTAGGGTGGCAAAACATTGTAAAAAATGTGACTGTGCATGTTTTGTCTTTTCTCCTGTATGTGCAGAAGTCCGACATGCTTAAGAGAATGTATCTATGGAAATAAAGACATATTTAAGTTTATCAAATGGTGCATAATGAGTAACATCTGTTTGCCACAGCATATTAGGTCCCTGTAAAGGTGGGACTTGGAGAAAAGGTTGACAAGACTTGCAGGTTTGAACGATTTTCTTTAAGTCCTTTATAGGAACTTGAGGGAACCTCTAATTATTGTTGTAAATCAGTGATAGTAATATTGTCAGACACATTTATGAATGGTCTAAGAGGTGATGACCGTGTAAGTGTAAATGGGTTCCTAGAACCTTGAAAGGAGGCACCTTTTGGACCTTATCAAGGGCAATATGTAAATTTCCCCTTTTTAAATATTTAATCACTTCTTGTATAAGAGATTGTAATTTAGTTGGATCTCTATGTCCAATGGTAATATCATCCATATAGACATATATAAGAATATCTTTATCTTTTAGCAACAGTTTAATCAGTTTACATACATAAATCTGACAAAAGGCTGGACTATTTGCCATTCCTTGTGGGAGCACTAGTCATTAATACCTTTGGTTGGGGTCTGAAAAGTTCATAAATGGAACAGAAAAGGCAAACTTTTCGCAGTCCACAGGGTGCAGTGGAATAGAAAAAAAAAAAAAAACAGTCTTTAAGATCAATGACCAGGGGGGCTCAAGTGGTGGCTCAGGGGTTAAGCCTCTGCTTTGCAAGCAGAAGGTCCTGAGTTCAGATCCAAGACTGCATGTATAGATGCCAGGCGGAAGCAGGGGCAGCCTGTGTTTCTGGTCCTGGTAGGGCAGAGCCTGTGAATCCCGGGGCAGAGTAAACAAGGAGGAGGTGGAGGCGTCCATGGTGATTCCCGAATTCATCCGTGGTTCTACACACACATACATACACACACACACATACATACATATGCACACACATACACGCACAATTGAATAAATAATAAATAAAAAAATTTTAAAAATATTATGAAAGAAGGATCAATGACCAGAAGAGTAAAGTCTGAGGGGATGGCTGTTAGTCAGGGAATTCCTCTAAGGGGGATGCCCACCAGCTTTATCCGTTCATTGATCAGCCTTAAATCTTGTAACATACACCATTTCCCAGAGGACTTTTTGATAACAAACACTGGTGTATTCCACACACTCATAGATGGGTGGATGTGGCCTTGTTTTAACTGTTGATCTACTATTTCTCTTAGGGCCTTTAGTTTTTCTTGGGATAGGGGCCATTGCTCCACCCAGACCAGTTTGCCCGATTCCCACTCAATCTGGGGGCTGTAAGGGAGAGTGGCCCTTAGAATTGGGGGTGAACCTGAGGAACTTTTGGGGTCTTCCCCCAATAGTTACGAAAGTTAGAAAACTTGTTTTCAGGCACTGTTTTTTTAGCTCAGGAAACCTAAAGTCCTCCTCATGATCTAATAGGTCCTCATAGAAGGCTCTATTATCAGTAGTCAAAACGGCCTGCATTTGCCCCAGGATGTCCTGTCCTAGTAAATTGGCCTTGAGCCCCGTGACCACAAGGGGTCGCACTTCTCCTTTGGAACCATCAGCATCCTGTTACACCACCCAAGAGGCCGTTTCTTCTAACCGTATATTCCCTCCGATTCCCAGAACTTTTGGACCAGTTGTTAAGCCCCACATGGGAGAACTTCCTCTTTCCTTAGGACCATTCTATCTTCCCCGATGTCTATAAGGCAGTGGAAATGTTTGCCATTAATAAAGATGCTCATTTTAGGACAGAGACCTTCTACCAGGAGAATAAGTCCAAAGAGCTTGGGGCCTTTCCTTTCTAGACCAGTCTAATTTAAGATCCTCAGGGGTTTCCCTTTGTAAGGGTCCCCATGCTCCTCCTTTGGCTAATGAGGCTGGAGGCTTCCCCAGAGCTAGTTTAAAGGCTTGCCCTCCAGATCAAATCTCAATCTACAGTCTTTTTCCAGTGAAACCCTTTGTGACACCTAGGGCATGGGGTTGTAGGGGGCTTAGCCCCTTTATCTCCCTCAGCTTCCTTTCCTCGACCTGGGGACACTCCCTCTGAAATGCCCCATCTGGCCACAACAAAAACAAACTCCATTGATTCCCCTCCCTTCTTGGCCCTGCAGGCTAGGTGTCAACCTTAAGGCCAATGCCTGAGTCACAGCATCAGACAGTGCCTTTGTCTGCATCTCCAAGGCTGCCATGAGTACCTGACTCTGGTGTTTTTGAGTCCCCGCATCTTGTGAAGCAATAATCCAGGTGCCCACGGATCTCTCCTTAAGACCTGCACGTGCTATTTTGTGGTCCCCGTTTATCCCTTTCCATACCAGCAATTTAGTAAATTGTTCCCACAGGAGGCCTGGGGGAAGTTTATGACGGAGACTTTTTTCCACCTGGTCAATGAACTCGGGGAGGGTCTCACCAGGTTTTTGTACAATGCCTGCTAGAGCCACTTTAGAAAGACCTTCATCTAGCTTTTTCCATGCCACTAACCCTACCAAACGAACTTGATCCTGGTATGGTGCTCCTATGGCAGTCTGCTGATTTCAGTAGAAAATTGATCTGCTGTTCCCGACAACATTCCAAAAGTGATTGCAACCAGGGGCTGAGCATTTTGATTACACTCAGCTTGGACTCTGCATTCTTCTCTAAATAGCGCTGCCCACTTAATAAATGTGGGGCTGGGGAGCACCGCTCTGTCCATGTCCATCCAGTCCTTAGAAGTGCAGGGTTGGTGAGCTAAATCTTGAAGGAGGGCCTCGACCCAAGGAGAATTTGGACTATCTTCTAGTACTACTCTCTTTTAAATCCTTAGCTTCCCAAGGATACCATACTGTGGGGCGACTGCCTCCTAGATTTAAGTTAACAGGATAGGCTTGTACTTGATATGCCTCAGCATATGTGGGCTCCAGCTCTGGATTTCCTGCTCTAGCCTGGAGGGGGCCAGTGTGCCCGTGCCAGATTTGGGATGGGTTTTTGTGAAGGCGTATGGGGGGGATATTCCTCTAAATCGTCTCTACCCTTTTCTCCCTTGAGCAGAGTTAAATATGGATCCAGGGAACTTCTCCCTGTTCTCAGATCCCACGTAGCGTCTTCCTGTTGATAAAGGGAGTCGCACATGCCAGGCACTCTTTCTCATGGCAGCCACTTTCCCACATCATTTTGGAGCTCTCGGAGCAGGTGCCCCCCCCTTCCTTGCCTCGGGCGGGCAGCTCTGAGCCGCTGCACTTACCAGCAGGTAGGTCATCCCCCTCACCGGGGCTGACAACTCTGCGCTCTGCTCCCAAGCATTTTGCCCCACCCACGGCCTCCCCATGCACCGCTGTGTTTCCACATGGCTCTGCTTCCCCACAAGCCACCTTGTTTCCCACGGCTGACAAGCATTATTTGGCTCTGCCATTCCCGGGGCCCATAGCTCTGTGCTCTGTTCCCAGTGCGCACACAGTGCTGGGGTACCATCCAGTGTGGAAACCCCCAAATGGGGGGCATGCCCACCATCCTCATGGCTTCCCGCAACCTGCCATGGCTCAGCAAAATCCCCACCCTGCCATGGCTCAGCGGAGGGGCACACAGGATGGCTGGTTTTTGGCTTCAGGCACCCTGGAGCCACGTGGTGAGTATGAAGCATCTGTGGCTCCTCCTCCTCTTCCTTCCCCTTTGTCTGCTCTGCCTCTACCTTAGTCTCTGGTGGGCACTGGATTGCATCAGGAAGGAGTGATATCTTAAGCACTGAGACCGTGGGATAAAATTCCAAGGGAGACGATATTTTAAGATTTTTTTCTTGCTCTCTGGCATGTCATCTATCTTATTCCACGTGTCCCATGAAAGCATATTGGAGGATTGGGCCCAAGGTGTTAATTCAAGGGCCGTTTGCCAAATGTTGGCAATGCGGGGATCTGGAATTTCAAAAACATGGCTTCTTAATACAGATCTCAATTGGCACTGGGTCACGTTTGTTTTTGGAGTTACCCATGCTAAGGGTTAAAACTTACCTTGAGGCCCAATTCGCTTCATCTGATCTAGGAAGTTCCTCACACAGGGGCACCAGATTGTAGAGTTCTCCACCCATGACGTGGTATCTCTCCACACACACACACAGTAGGGGATGACTCCAGACCATCAGGACAAAGATAGGTAAGCCCAGCCATCCACTCTTCTGCCTCAACTTCCCAGAGACTCGGAAATCAACGGGGAGTTTGTCAAAGCAAATCTCGATTTATTGGGGGGAGTAACAACAGCTTATATAGACAAAGAATCACAGGGCGCAAAACAGGCAACCAACTGTGTCAAAGGTCAACCCAACATTCAGGCCCTACAGGTCAGGCTTGACGTATCTCAATAAGGAAGGTAGGTCAATTCCTGAAAGGCAATTAGGGTTCTCTGTAATGTGATCAGGGTTACACCCAGGACACTAGCTCTCAGCTCCATCTTTGGTCCCATGTGCTCGGCTATGCCCTGGGGTAATTCCCGGGCAGACCCAACAAACAGCCACAATAGTGTTCCTATACCAAAAGGGAATGCAAGAAAGAGCTCTAGGCAATGCTACTGAATCCTTACGCCTCATCAGAGAGGAAGACCCAGATGGAAGTTTGACATCCACAGTAAAGGATGCTCCAGGAACTGGGGGTGGGGGGACTGGGAAAAAGGGAGGGAGGGAGGGAAAGGAAGGAGTGAGGGAGCAAGGGGATCCAGGGATGGATGGAGGGAGGGGAATGGGGTACCTATCAAGTTTGTGTGAGTGGAAAAAAATACACTATAAATTAAAAAAGTATATGTATATACCTTATAACTAAGAAAATTTGCAACCACAAAGATATCCTCTACAGTCAAAAATAGCAAACAAGGTCCTGGATGGTGGAGCCCAGGGTTCCGGGGCCTGGGACCCGCAACTCTTTCCACCAGAATAGGAAATAGAGCTGGGCATGGTGGCTCATTTATGTTATCCCTGCCTTCAAGTTGAGGCAGGGACAAATGGCTCAGGAGTTAAGTCTCTACTTGCAAGCTGAAGGACCTACCTAGTTTGAATCCCAGGAGGAAATGGCGGTGGCCTGCACTTCAGGCCCTGGAAGGCAGAGTCTAGGAAATCCCAGAGCAAAGCAGAAAGGAAGGAGAGTAATTCATGGTGGTTCCCAAAGTCTCTCACAGTGTGCTCTTTACTCACACGCAAAAATACAAAGTTGAAGCAAAGGAGCCTGTGAGTTCAAGGGTAGGCGTGTTACACTTCACAGTGCGGCGGGGGCCTAGTGGAGCCTTCAGTACTTCCAGACAGGACAGCTGAAGAACACGTGACTGAGCATCACTGTGCCTGATTCAGCCTCCTCCTTGGACCTTAGGGAGCCAGTTGGTTCTCGCAGCCTGGTTGAAATACCTTGATACCAAGTTGTAGTACAACTGTATACATAATTAATACCTGAAGTCTCAGTGTAACCTGGACAGTAACAGTGATGACGCTTGAGGATCAAATGCCAGGTGAACACTGAAAAAGAGAGCAATTTAAGAGGTTCTGGTATTGTCTGTGGCTGAAGCCAAGAGCCTGAAGCCCTGAGGCATAAGCTCTGTTCCAGAGCCAGCTCCGTCCCCTTCAGAATAGAAGGAAAAGACAGTGTTTCTGCAATGATAGATCTTTGGTTATATAGGTTTCCCAATGAGTGGATCATGATGACCGTATGGTAGGGACTTGCCATAGTATGGCTGCTTCCCGAGCTGCCCGTGTCACAAGATCAACAGTGGGGTTAAACGGATTGGATGAATCTTTTTGTGGTAGAACTTTAAGGAATCGTAGCATTGCTCGCCCAGAAGAAATTGCTGCTCATTCTCAAGTGCGAGCAAGATCACCAAAGAAGAGACCAGAACCTGTGCAAATTCAGAAAGGAAGCAGTAGTGGAAGAACCTCTGACTTAAAGCAGCAAAATCCCCGGGAGTCGTGGGTAAGCCCTAGGAAAAGAAGACTTTTTTTTGAAAAGGATAACATAGAAGGGCAGGCCGTAGAGAATCGCGAGAGGAAACAAACAGAACCGCTGTCGCCAATTTTAAAGAGAATTAAACGTTGTCTTAGATCCGAAGCAGCCAACAGTTCAGAAGAAGATTCGCCGGTGAAGTCCGACAAGGAGGCGGTAGAGCAAGGAGCGCAGTAGTGGACGATGATGCGGCTTTTCAAGAGACTAAGCGAGCTTGTCGCTGTCTTATACTGGATGGTGGTGAGAAAAGGGAAGTTAAAAAGGTGAATGTCAGTGAGGAGGGGTCACTTAACTCTGCAGGAGTTGACGGACTCACCGGCTATTTGGCTGTCAATGGTGTTGCTGACAGTGCGTCCGCTGTTGTAAACTGTGGGGACGGCCGGCCTGGCGGGGACACTGACCGCAGCAGCACCGTGGCCTGTGTGTTTCGGCAGCAGTCAGCTGGAAATGGGGATACGGACCCCCAGACTTCCATGTTCCTTGATGGTAGGAAGAACAGTGTTGTAGACCGTAACGTGCCTTGCACACAGTCAGAAGTGCAGGTCAAGGTGGAGGACCGCAGACGCGGAACCGCCTGCCTGCCGGGGGACCACCCACACCGGCCAGCAGCGTCGGGCGCCGCCTGGGACGTTCAGTCGTCTCTCGGAGACTGGAGGAGAAAGTGGATGTGGTGGGAGACAGCGGCGCCTCCAGAGAGCAGAGCCGGGAGGCCGCCAGCAGCCAGGCCGCCCACGCCGCCCCGGGCTCTGGAGAGCCAGAGCCGCCTTCCGCTCTAGACTGTGCTGCGGCCCCACGATGTTTCTGTCCGAACCCCAGGAGCATCGCTACACCCTGAGGACGTCGCCGCGAGAGCCCCGGCGAGAGGGACCCCCACTAAAAACAGTTCTCCCTGCAGAGAAAATGGACAGTCGGAAGAGAACAGTCTCAGTCCCAATGAAACCAACACAACCCTCAGTGATGATGTCAGTGAGACCCCCACGAATCCCGACGAGATTTCTCAAAGTGAGAAAGTCGTGTGCGGAGATCCTGAAAACCGTGGAAGCGAAGGACTGAGCAAACTACCCTCAGAGGCGAGGCTGCGCGTCGGACACTTGCCGTCGGCCAAAGAGAGCGCCGGCCAGCACGCCGCAGACGAGGATGAAGACGACCCCGACGTGTATTACTTTGAGTCAGATCGTGTGGCTCTGAAACACAACAAAGACTACCAGAGACTGCTGCAAACCATCGCTGTCCTAGAGGCCCAGCGCTCCCAAGCCGTCCAGGACCTGGAGAGTCTAGGCAGACACCAGAGGGAGGCGCTCAAGAACCCCGTTGGATTTGTGGAGAAACTGCAGAGGAAGGCTGGTGTAGGGCTTCCGTACCCGCAGAGAGTTGTTCAGTTGCCTGAGATTGTGTGGGACCAGTATACCAATAGCCTTGGGAACTTTGAAAGAGAATTTAAAAATCGCAAAAGGCACACTAGAAGAGTTAAGTTAGTTTTTGATAAAGTAGGTTTGCCTGCTAGACCAAAAAGTCCCTCCGACTCCAAGAAGGATGTCTCTCTCCTACTCCACACTGCCTTTGAGTGATGGCCCAGAAGGTATCCACAGTCGTCCCCAGATGATAAGAGGCCGCCTGTGTGATGACAGCAAGCCCGAGACCTTCAACCAGCTGTGGACTGTGGAAGAGCAGAAAAAACTCGAGCAGCTGCTTCTAAAATATCCCCCCGAAGAAGTAGAGTCTCGGCGCTGGCAGAAGATTGCAGATGAACTGGGCAACCGCAAGGCCAAGCAGGTTGCCAGTTGAGTGCAGAAGTATTTTATAAAGCTGACCAAAGCCGGCATTCCAGTTCCAGGCTGGACGCCAAACTTGTACATTTACTCCAAAAAGTCTTCAACAAGCCGACGCCAGCATCCCCTCAATAAGCATCTCTTCAAACCTTCCACGTTCATGACTTCCCATGAACCACCAGTGTACATGGATGAGGACGACGACCGCTCCTGCTTTCATAGGCACATGAGCACTGCTGTGGAGGAGACCTCAGACGAAGAAAGTATTCCTATCATGTATAGGAATTTACCTGAATATAAAGAACTATTACAGTTTAAAAAATTGAAGCAGCAGAAACTTGAGCAAATGCAAGCGGAAAGTGGCTTTGTACAGCATGTGGGCTTCAAGTGTGATAACTGTGGCACAGAACCTATCCAGGGCGTGCGGTGGCACTGCCAGGATTGTCCTCCTGAAACATCTGTGGACTTCTGTGACTCATGTTCAGACTGCCTACATGAAACAGATATTCACAAAGAAGATCACCAGTTAGAACCTATTTATAGATCATAGACATTCTTAGACAGAGACTACTGTGTGTCCCAGGGCACCAGCTATAGTTACCTTGACCCAAATTACTTTCCAGCCAACAGATGACATGGGAGAGAGTGCGTCACGAGTCTCTTCAGCAGGCAAGACACCATTGCGGATGACGTGCACAGTTGGGCCCCTCCCAGCATGTGCTGCCGCATGTGCTCAGCACGGCTCTGCACTGTGCGTCAGATCACTGTTCAGCCGCTGAGCCCTCCTGTGAGCAGAGGGTCTTTCTGGTGACCTGGTCACCACGTAAGCAAAGCCTGTCAGTGGTGATCCTAAGTGGTGAGTAGGAAGCGAGAGTAAATTCCAAAGGTTTCAAAGAACTTGGTCATAAATACGATAAGAAGAAGACAAAGTATTTATCTCACAACACTTTAGTAGCTTTCAGTTTTGTGAACATAGTTTTCAGCACAGAAACCTACTTCTTTAGACAGTTTAACCAACGGCGGTGTTTGCTTCTAGGATACATATGCTCTAAAGAACTCTCTGCCCGTGGCGTTGTGGCCTGAGGCAGCTGGAGCTGCTTAGCCGAGCTTGCGTCTGTCCCCGCAGCAGAGGCGCGGGCCGGTGGCCAGGCGCGCTCCCTGCTCACGGTGCAGACGTTAGCAAGTCATCACTCAGATATATTTTTATTGTTACATTATATAAGATGATCATGTGATGTGTGCGAACTATGGTGAAAAGTGCCCGTGGTAGTTCTGTGAAGTCTCTAGCCCGCGTTGACCTTCAGGTGTGTTAGCCGGTGGCTCCGAGCAGCCGGCAGCATTTGGAGCTGTCATCAAAGAAAACTGCCTAATATAAAGTCATATATATGGTGATAATTTCCCTCCTTTTGTAGTCTGCACAAGATCCATAAAAGATTGTGTTTTTATTACTATTTAAACAAGTGATTAAACTTAGTCTGCACAGCGAGCAGCATCACGCATCCTTTTATACTCCAGGATTTGTATGTCTCTTCTCTGTGGACACTATGTTCTTGAGTAACGTTCAGTTGTCAGAACTGTGGAAATAAAGTATGTGGATACCGTTTGTTTATATTATAGAATGCTTGTCACTTCCTTTGGGTCAGATTTGGTTTTTTAAAAAGTGTCAAAGCAATTTATGTTTTAGGAGTATGTTTCTCCTCTGTTAGTTTCTTCCTCCTCTGTGTTCAGGCGAGGAAAGGGTTAAGGAGCAGAGTGCAGCCAGAAGCTGGAGCAGCGGTTCACTGGTTCACCGCTGGCAGAGGAGCTGCTCTCAGTAGCTTCCAGAGTGGGTCTGCGATCCTGACTGCAGAAGAGGCGGGTGTCAGTGTCAGGTGGGGGCCGAGACCTCAGCTGAGGTCTTGGTTGCAGTTGTTTTAGGTGAAAACGAGTCTCCCCATGTCCAGGTGGACTTCCTGGACGTGATGACTGACCGGAAAGACAGCCGGTTGCCGGCGGTCAGCCACACGCAGGCCTGCTTTCAGCGTCCATGGAGCACTCCCGTTCCGAACCTAGGGAACAGTGCTGCTTCTCTGCAGATCTCGGGACACCCACCCTGTCCTTTCGTTAAGAAGAATAGAATTTTAAATATAAAAATGAGAACTTTCATATTGATGCAGTGTCACTGTTGACAATGACCCAGTGTGTCATAAACGGGCTTATCGTTCTGGAATGACCAGTGGGGCAGGTGGGGGCAGCGTTCCAGGCCCCTCTGTGAGTGCTGGGCGCACAAGCCCGCACATTGATGGGAAGCCCGCGAGCTCTCTGTGTAGACGTGGCCCGTTCATGTTGGAGAGCCGTTCCGACCACTCAAGCCCTCGTAAGGGGTGACGTGTACCGTGGAAGGGGTTGTGAGAGGAAGCGGTTACCCAGCATGAGGGCAAGCCTGCACCCTGGGTACTTTGATACTTTAGGTGGCAAAGCGCGTGGTTCTCGGCTTGAACAGAAGGTGTATTCTGGGTTTTTCAGCTCTAAACCCACAGTCTGAGGCGCGGCGGCAACGCGTGTTTTTCATCGAGGGTTATAGGAGTGGGCAGAACTGTCTTTGCAAGTTGACCTCTCTTCTGCTTGCCAAGAAATACTGGCTGTAAGGGGCAAGCCTTACAGAGAGCTTCTGCCTGCAGAGAGGCTGGCAGCAGTGGGTCCGTCTTTCCTGGAGGTGCAGCTTCTTTGCATTCGAAGCCGTCACTCCACCGCTAGGTGGGGGACGTTTTCTTGGGCGCCCTGATGTTAGGCTGAAGTAGCGCTTACCGTGCCAAGCAGGCCTGTGGCTGCTGATCTGGCTCTTCCCCGGGGGCAGGTGCAAATAGCCTGAAGCTGCCTTACATTGAGGCCAAGTGGGTGTTGGCTGCCAGGACCCAAAGTGTCGGGCGCGCAGGGTCTGTGAACAAGTAGCAGAGACATGCCGGGTCCCTGTGGCTGAGAGCAACACCGTGTATGGAGGCTGCTCCGCCCTCCGGTGCCTGACCACAGCGCCTTTGCCCCATGGTTGGCGTTGGGTTGCACACAATTTCCTGAGGTGTGAGGAACAATTTTGCAAAGAGAAAATAGCATATCCAGTAGTCAAGTCTTCTTTTGTAAAGTTTCTTTTTCAGTTGTGTGAGACGTGCTGTGTGAACACTGTTTCTCTCTGGAATGCAGTTCGGAGTCATTATTCTAGTGGGAGTTTCCATGCCACAGCGCATTTTCCCAAGATGGTGGAGACAGTGTCCTTAGACTGTGAAGTTGTTCATCTGACACCTGGGTAGAGAAGGCGCTGCTACCGCCGGTGTGATTCCAGGTGAGGCGCTGGGAGCCTGCTCTGCAGTTCATGGAGCTGGTGACGTGGGTGTAGGAGTTGTGCCGTTGAGCTCAGATCAGACCCTCCCTTGCCTGTCTCCACGCTGTACACTCTGCATACGTGTAGTTGGTGGTATGGCCGAGGATTGGTGCTTCCCACGTGTTTCTCTAGAGAGCGTGGAGTGGGGCCCGTGCCTGCCTGTCTTACAGTGCTTTCTGGTCTCCCCTGGGGGCTCCGCTTGAGGGTGTCGTGTCTGTGCCGGTGCACATCCTGCACCCTGCTGTGCAAGTGGAATCAGCCACCTTCCCTGGAGTCCAGGGGTTATGAACAAGCTCAGCTCCCATGAGTCGAGTGGGGTTGACCCTGTGGGGACCGCCAGGTACAGAGGGTCAAGGTGGTCAGTTCTCAGCACTGACGGCTGCCTGGGGACCGGGACGCCAGCCTGGCCTTCACAGAGCTCGCAGACTAGCGCAGATGCGCGTAAGACTCAAGTCAGTACACAGAGAAATGTTGGCAGGAGACTGCAATACCTGAAGGTGAATATGAGTGTGGAACATGTCATTTTTTGTCGAATGGTCTAAGGCCTCGGTGCCGAGGTGCGTACCAGGAAGTGTGGAGCTGGCCCTGGAGCTGCCACGGATGGACCTGGTCTTTACCTGCCTTGGCTTGAAGACTGCCCTGTCATCGGGAGCCACCCAGCAGCGTGTTTCCGCTGCCTTCGGAGGCTGGCTCGTCTCGGTGTCGCAGGACCCAGCCGCGCTGGCCGCCCTTCTGCCTCTGCGGCGCCTTCCAGCCTCGGGCCCTGGGCACTCAGGCAGCCTCCAGGTGCTGCTGGTGATCTTCGCCCTGTGACACCGCCCAGGAGAACAACTACTTGGGCTCCTGTGAACTCGATGCACCCAGAGAGTGCTAGGGTTAGCCACGTGAATGGGGTACACCCGTCTGTTGATGGATTTACTGCAACCAAAGAAATTAAATCCCTTGCTCTCATGTACTGACATTTCTATGTAAGAATGAGTGCTAGGGAAAAAGTATCAAAATTGAAATGTGTCGCAAATACATTAAGAAAGTCTCTGTAATAGCTCGTCTGGTTTAGGGCCTAAATTAAAACCATGTAAATGGCTCATAAATTTCAACTATTCCTGTGTTTGCTTCCAATTCTGTTTGGAATAAAGGTTTTGAAATGCTTTCCAGAATAATGTGAGTTACAAATAAATAGAAAAATTGTTATTCTGTCTTCCAAAAAAAAATAGCAAATAAGAGCATAAACTGGCAGATCTAATTATGTTTCCAAAAGTAAGTAAAAATAAAATAGATAAAAAATAAAATAAAAAATTAAAATTAGATAAAAATAAAATAAATAAATAAAATAGAAAATAAAATCTTATGGAATTAAAACAGAATTTTTTTTACAACTAAAGAAAGAGTTTATTAGGCTTACAATGCAAGGGTACAATTTATGCAGATATGGAGGAATTGTCATTCTGTCTCCATAAGGACCCTGGCCACACTGCCCATGGCTCCTTATATCCATACACCCTTCCCCATGGGCCATCTGTCCACATTACATCTTCTAAACCAAGTCCTCTCACATTTTCCCTGTCATTGATTCTTCTATCTGTTTCATTTTCCTTCATCAATACATAGGACTCCCTCCCATACTGTTTACTCTCCCCATGTATGGGCACCAGGTTTCCCTCTGGCTTGTCTACTCTTGTGGAGGCTCAGGACTCTGTGATGTATGACTGTAGGGACATTTCCCTTCATTAACCAAGCTACAGTCTCCAAGATTTCACTGCATATTCCTATCTCTCTTGAGTTTCTGGATAGTGAATGTTGGTAGGTAAGTCTTTGTACAGGTCTGCTAAAGACAATTCTCACTACAGTAAGTTCTCCCTGACAATGTTTCTAACATGTCTAAAGCCCACTGCTCTGTGTCCCAGGTGGGACTCAGGCCTAGAACTAGAAGTCACTTCTTCAATCAAACTGCCATCAGTGACACAGGGTGGTGCCCACCCAGGCTGTAGATGAACTGACCGTGACATTCTGAGCAGATATCTGTAGCAAAGGAGATCTTCCTGGGTTGCCTTAGGGCACACAGTGTATCCATGAGATGGGAACAGAGTTGGGCAAATCTCTCAGGGATAATATCACCCATTTCATCATAGGTCTCCAGAGGGGCAGGGTAAAGATTCAGCGTTAGCTGGCTTTGGGTGGTAATGTGGCAGAGCAGATTGTTTAGGACAGGCAGGGAGAAGTTGTTCCCATTGAAGTTGACTTCAAAGTGCTGGGAGCAGTGGCTCAGAGCTGGCAGGAGGATGCTGAGCTGGGAATCCTCCATCTTGCAGTTCTCCAATATCGGGCTCTGCAGGGTGCCCGCTACTCTCTCCAGGAGCACCTTCAGGGGCCTAGCATGTGAGTGGAATAGGTACATGCCACTCAGGTTGAGGTGTCTGAACTGCCTCAGTCTCTGGCAGTGGGGCAGATAATTCATATCTGCCTGTGAAAGGCAACATACTGTGATTGACAGGGTCTTCAAGGGAGTCTTGAGGCACTTGAGCAACTGTTTCAGATGATGCTTGAGGAAGTAGACATCATTCATGTGCAGATGCTGGATACTCTGGAGTTTGAGGAACCAAGAAATTTACTGGAGAACACACTTCTCCTCCATCTCTTCATCCTTAAGAAGGTAGGTTTCGTTGTAGATGCCTGCCAGAAACAGTGTGCGATTTCTCGTCTGGACCAAATAAGGTGCAATACCAGTCAGTGATCCCAGCTTCCACCACGAATTCAGTTCCAATTCCTGGATGGAGTTTGGCTCAAAAACCTTCAGCATCTCTAGGATCCTGGAGATGGGCAGGGCCCAGATCTGCAGCTTCCTACAACACAGCTGCATGGAGCCTTTTCTCAGCTTGGCCCACTGCAAGAGGACTTTGTTGTTTTCATGTAGATGGTGGCTCTCCATCTTCAGGTCCACTTTCAGGAGCTGCTTCTCTGCAGATCCTGGGTGTTCCTGCATTCCTGGCTTCCTGGAAGAGACTTGTGTTGAGGAGCATGGATGTTGAACTCCAGCCCATATGTTCCAAAAGTTGTAACCCACATTTCCCAAGCCAACTACTTGTAGTTTCCACCTCCTGTGAACAAAGCAGATGTGTAAGCACATAGCCCTGACCACCATTCACTCTCTGTCATTATTTTTTTTAGAGTTTTATTTGTTAGTTATTGGTTGTTTTATTTTTTTATTTTTTTCCATATCTGTTTTTTTTTAAATTAGGTCATTTTATTACATACAGAATTATATAGACTTTTATTCCTATAGAAACATAAGTAAAGTGAAGCAATAGGCTCAAATTTTATCAATAGGCATTTCTTTAAATAACAGTTTCAATTATAATAAGCTAATTCTTCAGTTTATTCTTTTTTATTCAATACATTTTTTATTAAATCCGCTCATACAAACTTAATAGGTAGACCAGTTCCCTCCGTCCCTCCTCCTCCCCCAGAACCCTCACTCCCCCTCCCTTCCTCCCCATCCCCCAGCGCCTCCCCCCAAATCCCAGAGAGTCCTTTATTCTGTATGCCTAACTTTCCTCTTGGTCCTCCTCTCCGATGATGTACAAAGACCCAGTGGCATTTCCCTGAACCCTTTCTCAGGTTCCCCTTAAGCATAGGAACACTACTGTGGCTGTCAATCCCTTGCTTCCAAGGATCTTGGTGCCTTTAGCTGATGCTAGACTTTGTGAGGTCAATAGTGTGTTAGACATTGCGCAGGGCATGCAAAGACCTATTATGATTACTTTGACCCTAACTAGTGTGGAGAATCTTGCAAATCATTGCTCCTCCCATCCTTTTGCTCTTACAATCTTACCGCCCCCTCTTCCGCAAATGTCCCTGAGCTTCAGGATGGGGGGGGGATTAGGCTGGCCTAGTTCTATGTGGTTGATATAGAGTCTCTGAAGTTCTGGATTGTGGTTTGTTGATTTTCTTTTGCAGTTTTGCTGCTCCTGCAATGCCCTTCACTCCATCCTGCGGCACTGTATGTCACCCCCTGGTCAGAGACAAAAAGCCGTTAAACTGGAGTCTTGTTACAATAACACATTCAAGGGTAGATGTAATAAAAGCAGGAAATCTCAGTGAGGGAGGGGTCATTTGCAAAATGATCACCTTTCATCTGCCAGACTACATGCCCTCCCCTTCTGGTGAGATCATACCCCCTCAGTTGTAAACAATCAGGAACGAACGTCTGTGAACTTAGCCAGGTGTCACATTACTTACTTGCAGTCCATGATGGAGGCCTATTTTCTCTGCTGTAACATGGCCCCCTCTCTCCTTGTGTCTGGTGTGGCCCTCCAACCCCATCCCTCCTGTTCATAATCCTTTCAATTACTGTATTACATAGCTTTACCTTTGAGTGTCTCAATGTGGGCTGGGTGAGTTTGGTATTAGGAGCCACCTATTAGGGAGTACATACGGCGCTTAACTTTCTGGGTTTCGGATACTTCACTCAATATAATTGTTTCTAATGACATCCATTTCCCAGCAAATTCCAGTAATTCATCATTTTTGATGACTGAGTAGTATTCCACTGTATAGATGTACCACCTTTTCCTTATCCACTCGTCAACTGTTGGACATTTGGGTTGATTCCATGACTTTGCTATTGTAAACAGTGCTGCTATGAACATGGTCGTGCTTGTGCTATCGAGATGAACCTCTGCTGTATGCGCGGTTATTCCCAAAAGTGGAATAGCAGAGTCATATGGCATTTCAATCTTTAATTTCTTTAAGAATCTCCAGACGGCTCGCCAGAGTGGCTGTATGAGCCTGCATTCCCACCAGCAATGTAGCAGAGTTCCCCTCTCTCCACATCCTCTCCAGCACTTGTTGTTGTTTGTATTGTGGATTTTTGCCATCCTGACCGGGATGAGATGATATCTCAGGGAAGTTTTGATTTGCATTTCCCTGATAGCTAAGGAAGTGGAGCATTTTTTAAGATATTTGTTAGACATTTTAATTTCATCCCTGGTAAAATTTCTTTGAAGTTCCAGGGCCCATTTTTTAATTGGGCCATTGGTTTCCTTGGTGTTTAATTTTTTAAGTTTTTGTGCACTCTAAAACAGAATTTTTAATATATACTTTTTCAAATATAATATGTCATCATACATTGTAAAAAATGTGTGAATAACTCAGTAAAAATATTGAGTATGCAAAGAAGCATGAAAACATGACCCATACTCAACAACAAAAAAATGTGTGAATATTATTGAAGATTCCAAATTATTAGTCTTTTACCCAAAAAATTCCATTTATGATGAATCATATACTAAATAGGCAATTATACGAAATATGCAAATGCTTATATAAGATAACTATTGGAGTATTTTGGGGGGTTATAAAACCCCTTTTATAAAGCTATTTTAAACAAACAAAACAAAAATTTACAAAAGACAAAAAGATACAGGAAACGGATAACTTGCTTCACGTCCCCAAAAAATAAAAAAAAGGGGGATGTACCAACATGCTCAATAATAAGGGGTTCTTTTCCTTATTTCTTAATACAAACTACAAACAAAGGATACACACACTTAAAACAAAGCTCAGGAGCAGACATGCAGTCCTGGAAATCTTTCACTATTGGAGTATTTTAACATAGAATTTTAATAATCAAGATTTAGGATGCTTTATTAAATAATGATTTTATACAGAAAAAGTACAATGCAGAAAATTATGATGTAAATATATTTAAACATATTAGTTAGATTTAGAAATTGCTTTCTTCTTCTTGTTTATGGGTTTGGCAATAAAAAGTTCTCAAAACTCAGAATTATCTTTTTTAGCCAATTATTATTTTGTACTTGGAATGCATCTGAGAAAACTGCTGCATCTTAATGTCTCTAAGGACACTATTCCCACTACTGCTTCTGTTAGATATTCTGCCAAAATGTAGAAACTATTACGTTCATTAGTCATGTTTGAGCTTCAGTCACAAAGGACCTTTATTTATCACCTATATCTATATCAGACTAGCATAATAAAGCAGCCACTCTTCTTTGCAGTGTAAAAGTTTCTTTGTCCAAAGAAATCAGAAATTATCTCTTTCAAAACATTCTGAAAATTATTTTATGTACTTCATTTCAGTTTTAAGACATAGTAAATACTTTACTAGGTTTAAAATGAAATAGGACCTTTAATTCGAACTGTTGTCAACTAAGACAATTATCTACTGATTAAGAATTGCCTGAATCTAAGTATATCTTAAGACTTTGGTATATAGTTGGTCTGCTTAGACTTTCATCTTCATCTTTTGGAAAAATCAAGATTATAGTATTAATTAAAGCCTTGATTACTCTCAACAAGTGTGAGTATATTCTACTTTGGTGGTTTCATTCAACATTCTTTGTCAGTCTCTATAATATTTTGTATTTGCTTGTTGAAAATCAGATATAGCAAAAAATTAATGTTGATATCTCTAGACAAATAAGTAGTTATTTACTGTGTTATTTATTTCTGCAAAGGTCAAATATAAAGGAATTGAACTCACCAGAAATAGTTTATACATGCACCCTCGACACAATCAACTGCTTTTATCCTCAGTATTTACATGTGAACCAGTCATATCATGGATTCCCAAGAAACATGACTAAATAGACAGAAAAAGGATAATTTTATGGGCAAACAGAAGTAACCTGAGCCACAATGTCACTTTTAACAATCTGTATATATTTATATCAAATGGAAATTATATTTTTCCTGAAAGTGGAAAAATATTTGCAATGTGACCATTAGAGGCCACTGAGTTCATTATAAATGCAAATTATCTCTGAAATATTTAAAACTGAATTAGGCCTGAATTAAACTGGTTCATCAGGACAGTCACCTAATATTCAGGTATCATAGAGAAATAGCATGACTGATCACGTAAGGGGGTTTTGGATTCTGTGACACTGCTCAAAGTTAACATCCATACTGAAGGGCTAAGAACATAATTTTCTGATTGTTTTCAGCAGGGTCAATTCTCATGTGATCCCATAGGAAAAGAACCTGTTTCAACTCCTCTGTAACCTTATCTGATTATCAACTAATAGTTCATCCCCCTGAACCTGAATTATTGCTCTTATTTTGTAGAAATGACTATACCGTAAGTATTTCTGTCTACGCCAGTCTAATTACATTCTTAATAGACACCATCCTTAGGAAAACATACCTCTACATTTCTTGTGAGGGTATTTCACAAGAAATAAGTATGAGCATTATGTTACTTTTTTCACAGGAAATCCTTTTCTACCTTGAAATGTAAGGGAAGCAATATTTATTTACAAAATAGATTTACGCAATGAAAAAGCATCCATATTGTGCTAGTTAAACATAACAGGTGTCAACTTGACGATTGAAGGCTGTACTCTGGTCAAATCTGTGAAGAATCTATAGTTAAGGCAAGTCCTAATAGCAGAGTATCTAACTGATGTGAGAAAACCAATCCTGCTGTGGGTGGAACCATTTCTTGGACAATTAGATAAGATAGAGAAAGCTGCTTCAGCAGTTCAGCAGCCAGACTTGCAGTATGAGAAAGGAAATTTGCTACTGTCTGTGAATATCTCCTGCCAAGCTAAATTATGAACTGTAGTAGAAACTCATTTACAAAAATAAAGCCACCTTTGTTCCCCTAAGCTATTTGGTCATGAATTTATCAGCAACATGCAGGCTGAAATACATATGGTAGTGTTTCTTTTCTCCAAAGTTATTATCTATAAATGAATGAACTGATTACCTTGTAAATGAAAGATGAATAAAGATTTCTAAGAAAATACAGAATATCAAATGAATGATGTTGTGGTCAGAACCACATGTGAGACCATCTGGGAACTCAGGAGGAAAGAACAGATGGCACAATGGAGACTGATGTTCTGGAAGTCAGAGAGGAAAATGGTCAGAGAGCATAGCTGATCTCTGTTACTTGTGTCCTGTGGGCTGGTGAGACTAGTAAGAGAGAATTTTACTCAGAGCAGTGTTCCATTTTATGATTATCCTGTATTCTGTAAATGTCTGTAGATGGATATCTCTGCAGGGAAAAGACTATAAATTCAGTTTATCTCAATGAAGGAGTTCTACAAAAATCCTTCCAACCTAATTATATTTTCTGTACTCTCTGCTAAAGAAAATATTCTGTTGTAGAGAATACAAATTTTTTCTTGTGTGTGAATTCAAAAAGAAGAAGAATTCATGCTTATATATTTCTATACTCACAAAAGGGAAATGTTCTCTGAAAATAAGTGTCATGCTGGTTTACTACCTAATCTTAATATTTGTTGGGCCTAATTTGTATATAAAAAGTTAAATCAGAGATTTGAAGATTGGGGGTAAGGTGTTGAGTTCGTCATGCCCAAACCTAACTACATTTCCTATACAGGTTCAGTAACTTCAAAAAAATTTTTGTTGATGACATTGTTTTCCTTTTAAATTTATAATTTTTTTTACCATATAAAATTTTATTTTTTTTATTTCAGCTCATACAAACTTATTAGGTACACCAGTTCCCTCCCTCCCTCCTCCATACCCCCTACTCCCCCTCCCCACCCCTCTCCCTCCCCATCCCCCAGTGCCTCCCACCCCAATTCCCAGAGAGTCCTTTCTTGTGCATGACTGATTTTCCTCTGGGCCCTCCTCTCCGATGACGTACAAGGACCCAGTGGCCTTTCCCGAACCCTTTCCCGTGTTCCCCTTAGGTATAGGAACACTGCTGTGGCTGCCAATCCTTTGCCTCCAAGGATCTTGGTGCCTTTAGCAGATGCTAGACTTTGTGAGGTCAACAGTGTGTTGGACAATGCGCAGGGCATGCAAAGTCCAATTATGATTGCTTCAGCCCTAACTAGTATAGAGTATCTTACATATCATTGCTCCTCCCATCCTTATGCTCTTACACTCTACCGCCCCCTCTTCCGCAAATTTCCCTGAGCTTCAAGATGGGGGGAGACTACAAAAGAAAATCAACAAACCACAATCCAGAACTTCAGAGACTCTATATCAACCACCTAGAACTAAATTTATAATTTTTAATATTTTTATGACATATTTGACTCATAAACCAGACTAGAAACTACTATTCAATCTGAAATATGATAAATTGCTTAAACATTTATTGAAAATGATAGAAAATATGTTTCCTACTCATATTTCACATTTTGTAATATATATCATAGCATATGCACCTAGCTGCATGTACCCTGAAGCTTTTTTAAAAAGAAATTTAATCATTGGTCACAGTAAAATTAGATGAAAGTGAATGGATTTTATAGGTTAAGCGCTGTTGAAAAACCTGTCTTTATGAAATCTAAGACGTTAATAGGTTAATGAAATTCATTTGTCAGTGTGCCTAACTTCAACATGAAATTCTTTTTTTTAAGAACATACTTTTTTATTTTTCTACTTTTACAAGCACATTGAGTACTCATCCTTGCTTCTGTCCATCCCTCCTCCCTTCCTTTCATCATCCCTCCCACTTCCTCCCACCCTCCTGCCTGTATGAGTCTATGGACCCCAGGCTTCCCTCTGGCTTGTCTACTCTTGTGGGGTTCAGGCCTTTGTAGCATACCAAGTTGCTTTCTTCAGGCTATCCCACTGATAAGAGCATTTCCCTTCACTCGACATGAAATACTTTTATTATTCTATTTGGAGAATTCATCTAAGGTCTAACTTAACAATTGGTATAATTTGGTGGAAGAACAGAGAAAATGTAAGAAATGTCATGGAACAAGTAAGTATGACTAAAAAGTAAAATATATAAAATTTAAAAATTAAATGTTCATCATCTCAAAATGTTAAAAAATGCAAGTTATGACACATCTAATCTTTAAGGAAATAGATACCATAAAAATATTTTCAACATAGATGTGGCACTGTAATGATGCAATAAACATTTATTATTAATTTAATAATTAATATGCATTATGAAGTTTAAAGTTAGGATTTTTGTAATAGAGAACACTCTTCATTTCTTTTTGATTCTTCTCTCCTAGGAGCATATCTGGGAAAAGAAGTTAGGAGAAGGCATAATTGTTGAACCAAAGCAACTTATTTAAATGAGACTTTTTTTGAATGATATTCATAAGACTGAATATGTAATTCAGCATTGATTACCGCTAGGTTGTAGGAAAGCATTTGATATGATATATGTGTTTTAAATAGGAACTATTCATATGACACAAACAGGAAATTACCAAACGTTAGCATGTAGTGCACCTGCTTCTCCATTAATTAAATGTATATGAATGATTCCCAAGTTAATGAAAGGCTAAATAAAGTCTTTCTTATTTTTTCAAGCAGATTTGACAAAAGACAATGATCAAGAATGAGAAACCAAACTGTAACAACATTCATCTTGCTGGGACTGACAGATGACATTCGGTTGCAAGTTCTGCTTTTTATCTTTCTGTTTCTTTCTTACATGTTGAGTTTATCTGGAAACCTAACCATTATCATCCTGACTCTGATCGATGCACACCTCAAAACACCAATGTATCTGTTCCTAAAGAATTTCTCCTTCCTAGAGATTTCATTCACAACCACTGGTATTCCCAGATTCCTATATAGCATCTCATCTGGGGACAAGTCCATTACCTACATTGCTTGTGCCAGTCAGCTGCTGTTTTTAGACCTCTTTGCAGTAACAGAATTTTTTCTCCTGGCCACCATGTCCTATGATCGTTATGTGGCCATCTGTAAACCTCTGCATTACATGACCATCATGAACAGTAAAGTCTGCAAGAACTTCATCTTATTCTGTTGGGGAGCAGCACTGATCATCATTCTCCCACCAATTAGTCTTGGCTTGGGCCTGGAATTTTGTGATTCGAATGTCATTGACCATTTTTGCTGTGATGCATCTCCTCTCCTGAAAATTGCTTGTTCTGACACATGGTTGATAGAACACATAGTGGTAGTGTTTGCTGCACTGACGTTCATCACCACCCTCATGTGCATTGTGCTTTCCTACGTTTATATCATCAGGACTATCCTGAGAGTTCCCTCTGCCAAACAAAGGAAAAAAGCCTTTTCCACGTGTTCCTCCCACATGATTGTTGTTTCTATCACTTATGGCAGCTGCATCTTCATTTATGTCAAACCTTCAGCCAAGGATGAGGTGGCTATTAATAAGGGGATTTCACTGCTGATCATTTCTATTTCACCAATGTTGAACCCCTTTATTTATGCACTAAGGAATGAACAAGTGAAGCAAGCTTTCAATTCCTCAATTAAAAAATTTACATCTGAGTCAGTGAGATGGCTCAGCAGATAAAGCCTGATGATCTGAATTCAATCACCGATCTGAGCTCACATGGTGGAAGGAGAGAATCAACTCCCAAAAGTTGTCCTCTGCTCTCTGACCTCCATGCAAGCACCATGACAGGTAGGTGCTAAGAGTTAAAATACGAGAGAGAGAGAAAGAGAGAGAGAATAAATATGAAAAATCCTTTCAAAAATGTAAAGGAGACAGTGCTCAACTAAATGGGAAGGTGAATGAGCACAAAATCTGAAGCTTTTAACATTATTTTTCCACATACTTATATCAACACTTACAGTTTCTCTTTAAATTTATTATGAACATTCTTTATTTTTATTAAAACCAAACTCATTGAGTAGCATATTAGTTTATCTACCTGAAATGTTGTCTGACTGTTATTCCTGAAAACACAATCAATCATACATCTCTAATGTCAAACCACATTGTTTGGTGTAGCTGGGTATTTTAAATTACAACTGATAAAATGATTGTGGAAGTGATATATTCCATTTGTAGATAAGGAGTAGTAAAAATACCCAATTCATATTCACACTGTTTCTTTTCCCACCTATTAACCACATGGCTATGCTTAAATGATCTTAAAAGCTTCATGGTGACTATGAATGAACTTCTGAATGTTTCCTTTTTTTATTAAAAATTTAATTATACATTTAAAAATTTTTTACCAGTTCCCTCCCTCCCCCCTCCTCCCCCCGAACCCCCTCTTCCCCCTCCTCTCCCTCGCTATCCCAGTGCCTCCCCCCCAATTCCCAGAGAGTCCTTTATTGTGTACGCCTAACTCTCCACTGGGTCCTCCTCTCCAATGACATATAAGGACCCAGTGGCATTTCCATAAGCCCTTTCTCTTGTTCCCCTTAAGCATAGGATCACTACTATGGCTGTCAATTCCTTGCCTCCAGGGATCTCGGTGCCCTTAACAGATGCTAGACTTTATGAGGACAACAGTGCACTGGACATTGCCCAGGGCATGAAAAGTCCCATTATGATTGCTTTGGCCCCAACTATTGTTGAGAATCTTGCAAATCGTTGCTCCTCCCATCCTTTTGCTCTTACAATCTTACCGCCCCCTCTTCCGCAAATGTCCCTGAGCTCCAGGATGGGGAGAGATTAGGCTGTCCTAGTTCTATGTGATTGATATAGAGTCTCTGAAGTTCTGGATTGTGGTTTGTTGATTTTCTTTTGCAATTTTGCTGCTCCTGCAATGCCCTTCACTCCATCCTGCTGGGCACTATATGTCACCCCCTGGCCAGAGACAAAAAGCTGTTAAACTGGAGTCTTGTTATAATAGCACATCCAAGAGTAGATGTAATAAGAGTAGGAAACCTCACTGAGGGAGGGGTCCATCACCCATTTGCAAAATGATTACTTTCTATCTGCTAGACTATATGCCCTCCCCTTCTGGTGAGATCAGGAAAAAACGTCTGTGAACTTAACCAGGTTTCTCATTACTTACTTGCAGACCTTGATGGAGGCCTATTTTCTCTGCTGTAACATGGTCCCCTCTCTCCTTGTTTCTGGTGTGGCCCTCCTACCCCATCTCTCTTGTTCATAATCCTTCCAATTACTGTTTTACATAGGTTTACTTTTGAGTGTCTCAAGGTGGGCTGGGTGAGTTTGGTACTAGGAGCCACCTATTAGAGAGTACATACGGTGCTTAATTTTCTGGGTTTGGGATACTTCACTTAATATAATTGTTTCTAATGACATCCATTTCCCAGCAAATTCCAGTAATTCATCATTTTTGATGGCTGAGTAGTACTCCATTGTATAGATGTACCACTTTTTCCTTATCCACTCGTCAACTGTTGGACATTTAGGTTGATTCCATGACGTTGCTATGGTAAACAGTGCTGCTATGAACATGGTCAAGCTTGTGCTATCGAGGCGAACCTCTGCTGCATGGGGGGTTATTCCCAAAAGTGGAATAGCAGGGTCAAATAGCATTTCAATCTTTAATTCCTTTAAGAATCTCCAGACGGCTCGCCAGAGTGGCTATATGAGCCTGCATTCCCACCAACAATGTAGGAGAGTTCCCCTCTCTCCACATCCTCTCCAACATTTGTCGTTGTTTGTATTGTGGATTTTTGCCATCCTGACCGGGGTGAGATGATATCTCAGGGAAGTTTTGATTTGCATTTCCCTGATGGCTAAGGAAGTGGAGCATTTTTTAAGATATTTGTTAGACACTTTAATTTCATCCCTGGTAAAGTTTCTTTGAAGTTCCAGGGCCCATTTTTTAATTGGGCCAGTGTTTTCCTTGGAGTTTAGTTTTCTAAGTTCTTTGTGCACTCTGGACAGTAGAGCTCTGTCAGATATGTGGTTAGTGAAGATTTTCTCCCATTCTGTGGGTTGCCTTTGAGCTCGTGTGACAATCTCTTTATCTGAACAGAAGCTCTTTAATTTCACAAGATCCTAACAGTTGAGAGTTGGTAGCAGTGACTGTGCCATTGGATGTCTGTTTAGGAAGTGTTGGCCTAGCCCAATCAGCTCAAGGGAGTTCCCTATCCTTTCAACTATGGTTTTTAAAGTCTCTGGCCTTACATCAAGGTCCTTGATCCATTTGGAATTAAGTCTTGTACATGGTGACAAGTACGGGTCCAGCTTTAATCTTCTGCATGTGGAGATCCAGTTTTGCCAGCACCATTTGTTGAAGATGCTGTTCTTTTTCCATTGGATTCTTTGGGCCCCTTTGTCAAAGACCAAATGGCTGTATTTTTGTGGGCTTATATCTGGGTCTTCAACCCTTATCCATTGATCTGTGTGTCTATTTTGGAGCCAGTACCAGGCTGTCTTTATAACTATGGATTTGTAGTATAAACTAAGGTTTGGTAATACCTCCAGCAGTGTTTTTGTTACGCAGTGGTTTTGTTACCCGGGATTGTCTTTGCTATCCCGGGTCTTTTGTGCCTCCATATGAATTTTGAGATTATTTGGTCAACTTCTTTAAAGAATTGCTTTGGGATTTTTAATTGGTATAGCATTGAATCTGTATATTGCCTTTGGTAGGATGGTCATTTTTACGATGTTGATTCTACCAATCCAGGAACATGGGAGGTCTTTCCACCTTCTGGTGTCTTCTGCTATTTCTTTCTTTAGGGTTTTAAAGTTTTCATTGTAAAGGTCTTTTACCTCCTTGGTTAGGTTTATACCAAGGTATTTCATTTTTTTAGGGGCTATAGTAAATGGGATTGTTTCTCTCAAGGCTTTTTCACTTTTTTCATTCTGGGCATATAGGAAGGCCTCTGATTTTTGCACATTTATTTTGTATCCTGCCACCCTGCTGAACTTCTCAATTAGTTCCAGGAGCTTCCTGGTGGAGTTTTTGGGATCCCTCAGGTATAAGATCATGTCATCTGCAAATAGGGATAGCTTGACTTCTTCCTTGCCGATTTGAATCCCTCTTATGTCCCTTTCTTGTCTTATGGCTTCAGCTAACACTTCAAGTACAATATTGCATAGAAGTGGTGAGAGTGGACAGCCTTGTCTAGTTCCTGATCGAAGTGGGAATGCTTCCAATTGTTCCCCATTGAGCATAATCCTTGCTGTGGGCTTGTTGTATACAGCTTTTATTATATTGATAAAGGTTCCTTTCATTCCTACAGTCTCTAGCGTTTTGATCATAAAAGGCTGTTGGATTTTGTCAAAGGCTTTTTCTGCATCTATCGAGAGTATCATGTGGTCTTGGACTTTGGACTGGTTTACATGATGAATTACATTTATTGGCTTGCGTATGTTGAACCAACCTTGTGTGCCGGGGATGAAGCCTACTTGGTCCGTGCGAATGATCTTTTTGATATGTTTTTGAATCCAATTTGCTAAGACTTTGTTGAGAATCTTTGCATCTGTGTTCATCAGAGAGATCGGCCCATAGTTTTCTTTTTTAAGTGAATCTTTATTAGGTTTTGGGATTAAGACAGTATTAGCTTCATAGAAGGAATTTGGTAGTGTTCCTTCCTTTGCTATTTGATGGAACAGTTTAAGGAGTCTGTTTAAGGAGTCTTCTTGTGTTATTAACTCCTTAAACTCCTTAAATGTCTGGTACAATTCTGTGCTGAATCTATCTGGCCCAGGACATTTTTTGGTGAGAAGATTCGAGATTACTTCTTCAATTTCCTTGTATGTTATAGGACTATTTAAATAATTCACAACTTCTTGATTCAATTTAGATAGGTTGTGTTTACTTAGAAATTCATCCATCTCTTTTGTGTTGTCAAACTTCGCAGAGTACAAGTTTTTGAAATATGATGTTATAATTCTCTGGATTTCTTGGGTATCTGTAGTGATAACTCCATGTTCATTTCTAATTTTGTTAATTTGGGTTTTCTCTCTCTTGCTTTTGGTTAATTTAGCTAGGGGTGTATCAATCTTATTGATTTTTTGCAAAGAACCAGCTTTTTTTTTTTTTTTTTTTTTTTTTTAATGTGGGACCTGGGATCCGAACTCAGAACCTTCTGCTTGTGAGACAGAGTCACAACCCCTGAGCCATCTCTCCAGGCCCCAAGAACCAGCTTTTTGACTGGTTGATTTTTTCTATTGTTTTCTTAGTCTCGATTTCAGATATTTCTCCCCTTATTTTGCTAATCTCCTCTCTTCTACTACTTTTGGGATCAGATTGCTCTAGTTTCTCCAAAGCCTTAAGCTGCATCGTTAAATTATTTATTTCTGATGTTTCCATTTTTCTGATGTAGGCATTAAGAGCTATGAACTTACCTCTTAGAACAGCTTTCATTGTGTCCCAGAGATTTTGGTAAGTTGTATTTTCATTTTCGTTCACTTTCAGGAAATCTTGAATATCCTTTTTAATTTCTTCCTGAATCCAGTTCTCATTCAGCATCATATTGTTAAGTTTCCAGGAGTTAGTGTATTTTCTCTTGTTTGTTGTGTTGTTGTGGATGTCCAGCTTTAGGCCGTGGTGGTCTGATAGGGCACAGGGTAGAATTTCAACTTTTTTGTATATGTGCAGATTCATTTTGTGGCCCAATATGTGATCTATTTTGGAGAAAGTTCCGTGTGCTGCTGAGAAAAATGTGTATTCTTTAGTGCGTGGGTGAAAAGTTCGATAGAGATCTGTAAGGTCCATTTCAGTAAGGGTTTGGTTAAGCTCCAAAGTGTCTCTGTTAAGCTTTTGACCTGTTGATCTATCCCATGTTGAGAGGGCAGTGTTGAAATCCCCGAGAATTATCGTTTGGGGGTTGATTTCTTGCTTTTGACGCTGTAGGGTTTTCTTAATGAATGTGGAGGGGCCCATATTGGGTGCATATATGTTCAGTATTGTGAAGTCTTCCTGGTGAATTGTACCTGTGACTAAAATGTAGTATCCATCTGTGTCTCTTATGATTTTCTTTGGTTTGAAGTCCACTTTGTCTGAAAGCATAATGGCTACCCCTGCCTGTTTCCTGGTTCCATTAGCTTGCAAGATTTTGGACCAGCCTTTCATTCTTAGGACCTGCCTATCTTTTGTGGTGAGATGAGTTTCCTGAAGGCAGCAGATTGTTGGATTGTGGTTTTTAATCCAAGTTTGTAATCTATGTCTCTTAATCGGTGAGTTAATGCCGTTGACATTTAATGTTATAATGGAGAAATTATTTTTAATTCCAGACATTTATTATGTTTAGTAGATTTTGTAAGTATGTTGTTTGATATTTATATTTTGGTGGTATTATACTTCCCTTCTGTCCTCCTGGATACGCTTGTTCTTTTCTTCAAGCTTGAGTATCATTTCTAGCATTTTTTGAAGGCCTGGTTTGGTAGACATGTATCCCTTCAAGTTGTCTTTGTGCTGGAAAACTTTTCTTTCTCCCTCACTCATGACAGATAGTTTTGCCGGGTATATCAGTCTGGGTTGGCATTTTTGCTCATTCAATACTTGAAGTATGTCTCTCCAAGCTCTTCTTGCTTTTACTGTTTCCATTGACTAGTCATTTGTTATTCTAATAGGTTTACCTTGCTTTTTTTCTCTTGAAGCTCTCAGCACCCTTTCTTTGTCTTGAATGTGGAGTGTTTTGACTATTATTTGCCGTGGCGATTTTCTATTTTGGTCATATCTGTTTGGAGTGCGAAATGCCTCTTGTATTTGGATAGGCCTCTCATTCTTTAGTTGTGGGAAGTTTTCATTTATGATCAATTGAAATATTTCCTTAGGTGTGGTATTTTGGGATTCTTGTCCTGGTATTCCATGAATGCGCATGTTAGGTTTCTTCAGGGTGTCCCATATTTCTTGAATGCTCCTCTCCAGTATCTTTTTGGCTTTAACAATCTCTTCCATTGAGCTGGTTAATTCTCCTACTTTGTCTTCAAGATCTGAGATTCTATTTTCTGCCTCATTTCTTCTGCTGATAAGACTCTCTGTCGGGTTTTGGGTTGAAGATAACTTATCTCTTAGTTCAATTTTAAACTCTGCCTGAGACTGTTTTACCTGCTCTATACCTATTTTTGTTTCTTGAACTGTTTTTCTAAACTCCTCCAGGTGCCTGTTGTGTTCCTGTTCAAAGTGGTTGACACGGTTATTTAACTCTTCTCGGATTTCCTCTTTCATATTATTAATCATGGTAATGATCATACTCTGAAAGTCCTAATGTTGGGTCTGGCTTTCATGGCTATTTTCTATGGATTTGTTCTGGTCGCAATCCATTGTTGGGATTGATTCTTTTGGTGGGAGATTGTTCTTCTTGGGTTTTGTTTCTCGTGGATCTGCACTTTGACTTGTACATTGTTGTTTTGTTTTTTTAGGACCTTTCAGTTTCTGTGTGTTTTTCACTGAACCGATGCAGTTGGTATTGTTACACCTGCCAGTTGTTACTAGTGCTTGCCTTGGATTGGGTATGTTTGTGTATTGGTATTGTTATATCCTAGATGAGACTACTAGGATGTTAGTATGTCAGTTAAGTAACCAGGGGATGAACATAAGTATGGTAGTGCACTTTTATGATCTAGTGTCTTGGTGAAATGTGAAGGTGGGTGGTGTACTCCCTGGAGTTGTATGTTTTTGGGGTGGCTATATGAGGAAGCTGACCTACAACATTGATACTAGAAAGGATCAGTAAGGTGAGAGAAAAGAAAAAAAAAAAGGTTTACTTATCTTTGGGCTGGATGTGAAGAGTCTCGCATGTGATACAATGGTTGTAGTGAAGTCCAGATGTATGACCTATGTTCTCTTTGTTCCTTAGAGTTTTGCTTGAGTTTCCTTTGGACTCTATTGAATTCTGAGTAGCAGTGTGTCTTCCGTGGACCACGTGCGTAGGTCCCCGGTGGGTCAGAGAGGCAGAGGGTCTGATGTTGATGGCAGAATTCTTCACCTGCGACCTGGGGGGGGGGGGCGGAGGGGCGCGGGGGCGGGAGGGCACGAGGGGCTGGTGTCCAGGGCGGGGCCCCCGGAGGCTAAGCCGGTGGCCACGCGCGGGTGCTGCTGGCCAGGCGGCTCGGCTCCGGGTTGGGGGGCGGGGCTGGGAGGGGCTCTCTCTCACCTGGGCGCTGGTCGGGGTTCGGCGCAGAGGAGGGACTGGGGGCAAAGCCGGAGGCCGCCCACGCGGGTGCTGCTGGCTGGGCGGCTCGGATCCGGGGTGGGGGTCTGAATGTTTCCTTGTCTAAATAATTTTAGAAAGACTTCACCAAAATTGAAATCTCTGTAATCCACTTATGTGAACAAGAAATTAATTTCTGCTCTGCTTGTGCAACTGTCTGTGATATCTCTCTTAAAGTAATCAGCTATTTTACTAAAAATCTAAAATATGCAACATTTTTAAATAATAAAAAACATGAAAATTTATGCAGTGAAATAGGAAAACATTTGAAAAGACACTTGCTTGATTTGGAAGAAAATTAAGTCTTCTGAGAAAGCAGCTCAGGGAGAGTAAATGGACAAAACTACATGGATTATTATTTTCTAATTTTTGAAAAGTTATAAAATAAACATGAAATTAAGCTAAAACTGGCTAATTGCAGACCAGAAATTAAAGGAGATGCAAAGATTAGGATTGAGTAATTTGGGAAAATCAAACTCCTTCCAAACTTTAACCAGTGAGAATAATATTAATAAATAAAGCCAAAAAGATATCAAAGGAAAAAATGCCAATTTATATTTAGTCCTATGTACAGTTCATATTACAGATATTTTCTTCCTAAACAAGGTTTCTATTTCAGACTGACATAATCATCATCAAAAGGCAAAGATGAAAGAAGCAAAGAAATAGGCAAATCTGATAACTTCATCTAGGAAGAAAATTTGTCTGTGACTTTTAGCATTTAAAACTTATTGGAATCAGGTAACTCAGAAGTTTTCAAAACTGTTGAGAGAATTTAAGAGCATTTCCATGCTCTTTTCTATCTTTTCCAGTCAGTCATTAAGTCCCAGAACAATTTCTGAAGCCACTGATTAGAGTTGGCAAAGGCTATCAGCTCTGTATGGGAAAAAAAAATGCATCCACTATTGTACATTTTTTTACAGCATTTAGCCAACATAATTAGTATGCATTAGCAAATGGTGGAAATGTAGACTTCCTAAAAACAGAGCCATGTGAAAAACAAAAATCAAATAAAAATAATTTAAAGGATAATAAAATTATATCTAAGAACTCAAAGGAAAACAAAATGAGTCTCATGGTAATCTCTTCCAGACCCATGTATACAAAAAAAGTATTGTCTTCTATTTTGAAGTATTACAAAGAATTGAAGGCTAGAAACAATTTATAGGGAGTAATATGGCAAAACACAGGCACCCAGCACTGTGTTGAGAAAAATTGTCACAATTTTGAAAGTCACCAGTAAATACATGGAAACCATAAGACGTCCAGAGACCAGAGACTATAGCCTCATAAGAGGAATACCACGCTCAACACCTATCACCCATCTTCACAGACGGGCACAGGGAATCTCATCTCGTGGAGGTCAAGGTGAAACAGAAAATTCCAGAAAGTCCTATCAGTCTAGATATTACCTTGCAGATATACAGCCTAAATAAATATAATGCCCAAAGTCTGCTCAGCAGGCTTACTTTAGAAAAGTTCTCCATTTCTCAGTGAATTCCCAAACTGCCATAGGTAGGAGCTATATGGAGCAGTGATTAACTGAGTTAGTCTCCTTCTGGGAGAAGAAATCCCTGCATGTCACCATTTCTAGGACTGCAATGTCACACTTCTTTACTGTTTCAGTGGACACTTGCTTCACAAGGCAGTCCTCTCTGAGAGAGGGGCTCTAACACAAACTCATTGAGTTCTATGCTGTAGGGAACATGAGTGAAGACAGGAGTGAAGGAAACCACCATCTAAAACAAGGAGATACTGAATCTGGCCTCTCAGGCTGGAATCCTTCAGCTTCAACCTAATATGGATGCCAGAAGAGAAGACTCCAAGGTCAAGAGAAACAGACTGTGCAGCTCCTTCTAATGCAGAACCTCGTGGTTCCACTACTTCCATCCTCAGACACAGAAGAGAATAGTCTTAAGCAAATTGCAAAGATTTTCAATTTTGCCCTGTGCTCACACACCCAGGTGTGCAAACTAAGAAGCTCCAGAGAAACTATGCCTCACGTTGACCACATTCCACATAACTCATTCTGAAAAGCACCATATCTGGAAGGAATTTCAACTAGCCTCAGCAGTCACTCAGCCCAGCTTCATATGAGGAGTACTACAACTGAAAGAAGAGAGGAGCCCTGGACATTGCCTTGTTCCAGGGTACACGGCCAAGAAAACCGGAAAAGAAACTTTTCATGGCATAAGCTGTGATCCACTCTCACTTGTTCTGAGAACTTGAAATGAGATGACAGCTTTTCCTCTTTTTTTTCCTTGTATTTTTCTTGTTTCCTTCTGTTTTCTGTTTTGGTGGTAGTGGTGATGGTGATGATGGTTATCATTTTTACTGAAGTACTAGGAAACAAGCCCTGGGTTTTGTGAATGAGAAGGTGCTTTGCTCCTGCACTACACACTCAGCTGAAAAGATCTGAAAACAGATCAACCCACACTAAATCAGCCTGAATTTGGTGGATACATCAACCTAAAACTCCCTACCATCAACCTCGCCCCCACTTATGGTCCCCACAGTAGCAGTAGAGAGGAATAATATTTTTGCTGATGAACTACATCTCTGTGAGTTCTCTGTATCTGCCACACCCACGCCTTCCTGGGTCACTCACACAGTGCTGATCAGAAACTCTGAAAATTTCTGATTTAGAAAATCTTTGGCTTTATATGTGGCTAATAACAAGATAAGGCATAAAGTCCTCATTGTGTGACTAATGACAAGATATGGCATAAAGTCCAAAAGTGCAGAAACAATCAAAACCATACCCTACTTCTCAAACAGATAGACTGCAGCATTTGGATAGACAAAGGTCCACTGAGCTATAGTAATGCTGGTAGATGAGATCATTAGACTTATTCTGGAATGTTCTTTAGAGGTGCTAACATCACACTAAATTCAAGGTGTCCTAGAAAATAACCCAAGAGTTCTCACAGGCATTGAACTTTACAGTATCTCCAGATCTCTTGGCATCCTCAATTATCAGGAACTGTTGAAAAGTAAAATTTACATATTGAAATTACTTTAGTCAAACTGCATCAAAAACTATCAGACACATAAGCATGTTTGATTTCTTTTATTTTATTAAGAAATTCATTATTAAGGCTGGAAAGATGGCTCAGAGGTTAAGAAAGACTCTGTCTCACAAGCACAAGGTCCTAAGTACAGATCCCAGGTCCCACCTAAAAACGCCAGATGGAAACGGTAATGGTCTGCACTTCCGGCCCTGTTGCGCAAAGCCTGAGAAATCCCAGAGTGAAGCAATAAGGAGGTAGAAGCAATCCAGGAAGATTCCCAAAGTCACCCTTGGTCCTCCATAGGAACACAATGACCTCTGATACACACACATACAAACACACACACACACACACACACACACACACACACACAAAATAAATAAATAAAATATTATAAAAAGAAATTCATTATTAGATTCGCCCTTAAGTCCTCCTCGAAGCCCAGCCCTATGAAATACTTTGTATTTACTAACATCTGATCCAATAATTTATCCAAAGGCATTAAAAGGTATAGAATATGCACTAATTTAAGAAAGGTAGAGAAAGCATTATTAAAATATGCTATTAAAGATGTTCCAAGATCTAATAATACACCAAGTGAGCCACTTGTGAAGCTGGGACACAATGTATTATTGAAGGCCTGCTTGCCCAGTATAAGAAGATAGATCAGAAGCAGCTTTGGTGTGACAGTGTGAATGAGAAAAGTCAAGAAGAAAGCAACAGAAATCACAAAACACCTGACAAGGCAAAGGGACAGGATGAAGGAAGGAAAAGAGGAGGGGGGAGGGAGGGAAGGAGGAAGGTGTCCCCCCTCCTGCTGAGCACTGGTAGACACTTCAGAGCTATAGCCCTTTCCCTCTGATAAAGCTTCGCTGTAAGAAGTGTCAAATAGTGATATGAAGGAGACTGTCCACGTGGAGGGTGAGAACTAATACACTGCATTTAGATCAAACTCTCCAATAGTAAGAAAGAAAAGAACCTGAGTTCAGTTCCCTAGATCCCATGTAAAAATGTCAAGCAGACATAGCAGCAACATTGAGATTTGACCTTACCTGACCTGCACAATGGCTGACATGTCAACAAGCCTCCATAGACTAGTGAAGATCTCAGAAGGGATGGTTTCAGGCAGTAGGATCCTTAGAGGCAAGAGATTGATTAGACAGGTATAGGTGAGTACCCATATTAGTGGATGGCCTGAAGAGGAGTTCCAAGGTCTGCCACAGTCCTGAACCCCTACTAGAATAGGTGATTCAGAGGTAATATAAGCTGATGAACGAGGGTGGGAGGGAACAGGTGGGAAACACTAATAGAGAGGGATGGTAGGGGTGATGAAAGGGAGGAAAGGGGGGGAGAAGAAGAGATGGGGAAAAAAGGGAGTAAGGAAGAAATGAGGGGAAGTTGGAGGGAGGAGAGAGGATAACTACTCATTGAGTTTGTATAACTAGGTAAAATAATGATTGACAGATAGATAGATAGATAGATAGATAGATAGATAGATAGATAGATAGATGATAGATAGATAGATGATAGATAGATAGATAGATAGATAGATAGATGATAGATGATAGATGGAAGGAGAGAGAAAAGAAAAAGAAAGAAAGAAAGAAAGAAAGAAAGAAAGAAAGAAAGAAAGAAAGAAAGAAAGAAAGAAAGAAAGAAAGAAAGAAAGAAAGAAAGAAAGAGCAGCAGCCTGTGAGTCCAGTGTTGGAAGCAGATTCTGGGAAATCCCAGAGCAAAGCAATAAGGAGATAGAGAAATCCACAATGATTTTGAATGAAACAAAGAAAGAGAAAGAAAGAAAGAAAGAAAGAAAGAAAGAAAGAAAGAAAGAAAGAAAGAAAGAAAGAAAGAAAGAAAGAAAGAAAGAAAGAAAGAAAGAAAGAAAGAAAGAAAGAAAGAAAGAAAGAAAGTGGCAGCAGCCTGTGAGTCCAGTCTTGGAAGCAAATTCTGGGAAATCCCAGAGCAAAGCAATAAGGAGATAGAGAAATCCACAATGATTTGGAATGTCACCCTTGGGTCTGCACAGGCATATATACTCAAGTATCCTCTTGTATACCCACATACAGGTATCCACATGCACACACACAAAAAAAAACTATTGACAGTAATCACACGGTTTACTTTGCTTACTCAATAAATCATTGCATAATCTTTCTTAGTTCTTGTTAAAATACTCAGCATTGTATTAATATCTGTATTTTCCCACATTCCTAAGAAGTTTATACTTAAATCTCCTTCAGTGCTCCATCTACTGAAATTCCTGAAAGCTCATGTCATTTCTCAACATACACTATATGCTAAGTGCATACTAAATATAGCAATAAAAAACAATTGAGAAATTAATATTTAACCTGTTTTCAAGAACTCATATTTTAACATATATCTTTTTCCACTGAAATATGGTCCAAACACCATGTACTGCCATTATCTTAACTCCAGAAACAAATCTTTCTAGTGTACATGCACATTGTTTCTATGATGAAGATTTTCAAATATCCTAGAAAAGGACTTGAGCAGAATTTTTATTTTCCAACATATCTTCAATTTAGATAACACCTTGTACATCATTAAAAACGCAAAGGATTTCATGAGTTTCCAGGCAGCCTGAATCTTCACTTCAAATATACAAAATAGAGGATTCACTGATACAACCATGACATTTAATATAATAAGATGCATAGTGACATAAGGATAATTTAAACAAAAAAATTATATAGCCACTATACTAAATACTATAAAACGTATCTGAAAGAAATCAGTGTAAAGTCAATAGAAACATTTCTAGACATAAGACTGGAGTGTTGCTAAGATACTAACCCTGCCAAATAGAATTATTTACTACATAAGCTCCAAGACAGTGTATTTGATGAAGTGGGGAAGTAATGACATAGATGTACACTTCTAAATTTCATTGATATGTAATGTAATGCCTCTATATTAATGTCTAATTTTATTGATTTGAGTATTTTTCTTTTCATTAAGTTGTCTAAAGATTTGTAAATCTTGTCTTTTTTTTTATTTCCACTCATACAAACTTAACAGGTACACCGGTCCCCCCCTCCCTGCAACCCCCATCCCCTTGTGCCCCCCCTCCCCCTTCCCTTCCAGTGCCTCCCCCTCCCATCCCCTGAGCATCCTTTAATGTGCATGCCAAACTCTCCTCTGGGTCCTCCTCTCTGATGGGGTGCAAGGACCCAGTGGCATTTCCCAGAACCCTTTCCTGTGTTCCCGTTAAGCATAGGAACACTACTGTGGCTGTCAATCCCTTGCCTCCCAGGATCCTAGTGCCTTTAGCAAATGCTAGACTTTGTGGGGTCAATAGTGTGTTGGACATTGCGCAGGGCATGTAAAGTCCAAATATGATTGCTTCAGCTCTAACTTGTGTGGACTATCTTGTATATCATTGCTCTTCCCATCCTTGTGCTCTTACACTCTTACCGCCCCCTCTTCCGCAAATTTCCCTGAGCTTCAGGATGGGGAGAGATTAGGCTGGCCTAGTTCCAGGTGATTGATATAGAGTCTCTGATGTTCTGAATTATGGTTTGTTGATTTTTTTTCAGTTTTGCATTTTAAAAAAATGTCCTTGGCTCCACCCTGATGGGTATTGGATGTCACCCCCTGGCCAGAGATAAAAACCTGTTAAATTAGAGTCTTGTTATAAGAGTATATTCAAAGGTAGATGTAATAAAAGTAGGAAACCACAGTGAGGGAGGGGTCAATCACCCATCTGCGAAATGGTTACTTTCTATCTGCCAGACTATATGCCCTCCCCTTCTGGTAACATCATACCCCATCAGTTGTAAATGATCAGGAAGGAAAGTCTGTGAACTTAACCAGATTTCTCATTACTTATTTGCAGTCCTTGATGGTGGCCTATTTTCTCTACTGTAACATGGTCCCCTCTCTCCTTGTTTCTTGTCTGTTTTTAAAGAAACAGCTTTTCATTTAATTCTTTGTATTTTTTTATGAATAGCTCACACTCTTTTATTTCAAAATTATCAACCTGTCAAAGCCACTCCCTATGTGCAGGAAAATGATTTGACATAAATGAAGCTCAAATGAAGTCTGTGGGGAGGTCACAGTGATTGTATGAACACTTTGTATTTCTACCTTTCCAAGAATAGAAGCAATTTGTTTAATGATTTCTCTTATTCCAAATCTTTAAACTCAATATTGTAGGCACAGAGTGTAAGCAAATCTGGGATGTTCTCCAACAGATAAGCAATAGCATAGCTATGTTTATTTTCAAAAATACTGTGTAGAAATTCTTTCATATATTATCAAATGCTTAGTGGCCACACTGTAACTTGAATTAGTTGACATTCAACACACTTTTTGTGCCACAAGTCCATCTATGCGTTTCACGTCTATTTTTTAAGTCCAAGAGAAACACCAGCTTTAGGTTTAAGGGTCTTAACCTATAAGGATATAACTCCATTTTTAAGGTGGGATTGTTATTGGGCTTACTGAAAGAAAAGAAGATGAAAAATTAATTATAACAAACTTCTTTAGGTCAATTAATGGCCATAAATCTAGCTGGGATATTAAAAAGAAAATCTCACCAGCCTAGGACACATAAGTTAATGCCTTTAGTAACAAGATTCATAGCAGGAAAAATAAATCTGCTAACAAACTAATCCCTTCATTAACAAAAAAAAAAAGCGCAAATACTTTGACCAAAGTATAACATTACTTACCCAAACTGTCCCATAATCAGCAAGTAGAGAGCAAAAAACCTGCTTTTAAAACCCAAATATGCTTGGTATTTCTTCCAAGGATAACAATGGTCCAACTCCTGAGAATCCTCAGAAGGACTAAAGGTAGAGTGAAGGCAATGTCAGGGAATTAACATCCCACAGACAATCTTAAAAAAACCAAAGTACCACAAATACACCAAACTTGTCTATGAACTAGAGAACAAGGTATTGCTGCTGCTGCTTTTAGTTTTTTGAAATAAGCAATATTGTAGGCTCTGCCCTTCAATGTTAAAGGACATTAAAAAAAAGAATCAAAAATCTGATCTGAAGCCCAATTGTTTGGGATTGGACATCTTAACTGTGAAACTACTGATCTACCTTTTCCTTTCTTCAACTCAAACATCTCACAAAATAAGAGAACTGAAACAATCCGAACATGATCATTTTTAAGAATTCCTTGAAAGTATTAAAACTTTTAGAGGAAAAACAAGAACAAGGAAGGAAAGCTTAAGAAAGGGGGGAGGGGAATCAACGGGTCTCTCTTTTATTTGGCGACAAGCAAGTGCAAGAAAGTTCATTTGTAATTTGTTCAGTTGTCTGTCTTTTGTCCATCTGCATTCTGACCAGAGGGGACTTTGAGGTTTTTCTGAAGCACATGAGCATCTGCAGGTTCTATCCTCTTATAATAGCTCTTCTTTGTCTCAATAATCTCGAAGCCAAATTTTCTGTAGAATTCAATTGCTGACTCATTGCTGATCTGGACATGCAGATAGATATTGTCAAATGTGCCATCTTTCTCAATGTTTAGAACATGATTTAACATTTTAGTTCCTATTCCTAGTCTTCGATAAGGTGCGAGACAACCCAGTGTCATGATGTAAAGTCTCTTCTGGTTCTGTGAATGATCCACCCTGCAGCACACTGCACCCACAGCTATGTCGTTGAAATAGGCAAGTTTTGCACGCTCGCCAACCTCCAGCACATCCTTGTAGAACTTGTCATTATAGCTGACTGGAAAGATGACCTGGTTCAGTCTCTTCAACTGTTTAATATTGTGTGGTGTCACATCTCCCAACTCGATCCGGCTACCTTTCATCTTCCCCGCCTGCCGAGGCCGTCGTTCCTGCCGCCACCAACGCCGTCGTCCCAGCCGCGCGGACCCTCCGCGCCCTGAGCTCAGGCCACTGGACCCCACACGCCCGCCTCCTCGCCGAGGGAAGCGCGCCGGGAGGGCGCCGGGACCCGCGAAAGCCGAGCGCGGCCCTGGGGTTCCGCACAGGGCGGAGGAATCTCCTGCCGCCGCGCGGGCGCCGCCGCCGCTGCTCCACACGTGCGCATGGGACGCTCGGCTCCCGCCCGCCAATTCTTTGTATTTTTTGTGTTTCCATTTGACTAATTTCTGCCCTGATCTTGATTATTTCCTTCTTGGCATTGCTTTTCATTTTTTTCTCAATCTTGTTTTGTAAACTCCTGAGGTGAAACATTATTTATTTGAAATCTTTCATTTTTTTCCATGTGGACACCTGAACTATAAATTTCTCTCTTAAAATTAATTTCGTTGTATATCATATGTTTGGGTGTGTTGTTTTTCATTTTCTTGTTTCCCACTGTGATATAATAGGCATTATTTTTATTATATATGTATTATACATATATAAGATTTTAATTAAGATTTTAATTAAGCCTCGAATACACATTTAATGTGGTAAGTTTCTTTTCAGTTATGTTTTCAAATTTTTGCTCCATTTATAGTTTCATGTAGTACATTTTTATTATTCTCGTAAGACTTTTTCATCTTAAGCATTTCTTATAACTGCACTCCTTTATTTTTATTACATTTTTCTAGTTTTGCAAGCATATTAAGTACTTATCCCTGCTTCCCTTTATTCCCTCTCCCTCCCATTTCCTCTCCTTCCTTTCATCAATCCATCCCTTCCCTCCTGCCCTCCTTCCTGTCTGCTCCTATGGACCCCAGGGTTCCCTCTTGTAGCACATCAAGTTGCCTATTTTCAGGCCACCCCAGTGATAGGGGCATTTCCCTTCACTCATTCAGCTTTTGTATCCAAGTTTTACATTGTACGTTCTTGTCTCTCTTGCATTCCTCTATAGTCTATCCCCATAGACTACTGGTATGTCAGTCATTATGCAGGTCTGGTAAGAACAAGTCTCACTGCAGTGAGTTTCTGGATGCAGCAGTCCTTCCTTGAATGGAATGTTTTGTCCAGTGATGAACTTTCCCATCTTTGGGTTCTTACAATCTTACCACTCCCTCTTCTGTGAGGTTCCCAAAGCCTTAAGATGGGGAGAGATTAGATTGGCCTGATTCTGAGTGAGCCTTCCTAGGTCACCAGTACTCTGCATTATGGCTGGGCATTGTTGTCCACTTCGCTACTGTTCTACTGCCATAGGGTTGTATCCTGCCAGAGTGTTGAGATCTTCTACTTCTGTTGTAGACGAAGACTTCTAGGTTAAGTGTTAAGTGTTCTTCAAATCTATGGTATAATAGCAGCCATTTACAGAGAAGTTCCTATCTATAGGTTCATTGACTGTTGTCCCTGTTCATCTATTTCCTTCCCTTTTTAAGGTTCTTCTAGTTAACAGTAACAAGAATGTGTTCCATTTTGACAAGTGGGTCTTGAGTTCAATCAGAAAGCTATTGGTTGTCTCCTTGATACTTATGCCACTATTATACTGGTGGTCACCTATTGCCATGGTGATATTTATTGCAACTTGCATATCTCATGCATTGATGGGTACTGTGATTATTTCTCTCCCCCAGTAGCTTCTTCAGTATTCCTTGGTACTGGGTAAATTAGCCAGCAAAGAGGAAATTCTTAGACCAGTTCCAGTTGATGTATTTTGTCCATGTTCTATGATTCATGTGTTGTTTCTTCAATAACAGGGTCTTACTGTCAATTTTTGGAGAGCAACCAAGAACAACGGACAAAAACATATAATGTTTGAGGGCCTTTGAGACCTCTCTGATAAATATTTTATCAGGAAGTATCACATTCCTGTTACTTCTAATACAGTTTTGTTTGTCACTCGGTTCTAAGTGGGTCAACTCAGGGGTTTGGGGAGGGTTTTTTTTCCCCTGTTTTCCTCACCAAATTCTGGAGAGGATGTGGAGAGAAGGGAACTCTTCTACATTGCTGGTGGGAATACAGGCTTATACAACCACTCTGGCAATCAGTCTGGTGATTTTTATAAAAGTTAAAGATTGAAATGCCATATGACTCTGCTATTCCACTTCTGGGAATAATCCCCCATACAGCAAAAATTCACCTCAATGACACAAGCACGACCATGTTCATAGCAGCACTATTTACAATAGCAGTCATGGAATCAACCCAAATGCCCAAGTGGATAAGGAAAATTGACGAGTGGATAAGGAAAATTTGGCACATTTATACAATGGAATATTACTCAACCATCAAATGATGAATTAATGAAATTTGCCAGCAAATGGATGGAATTAAAAAAATTATATTGAGTGAAGTATCCCAGACACAGAAAAAAAATTTTTATTTCCACTCATACACACTTAACAGGTACACTGGTCTCCCCTTCCCTCAAATCCCCTATCCCCCTGTGCCCTCCTCCCATCTCCCTTCCCTCCCCATCCCCCAGTCCTCCCTCTCCCATCCCCAGAGCATCCTTTAATGTGCATGCCAAACTTTCCTCTGGGTCCTCCTCTCCAATGAGGTGCAAGAACCCAGTGGCATTTCCCAGAATCCTTTCCTGTGTTCCCGTTAAGCATAGGAACACTACTGCAGACACAGAAAATTAAGCTTCATATGTACTCCCTAATAGGTGGATCCTAGTGCCAAACCCACTTAGTGACATATTCAAAGGTAAATTTCTGTAATACCTACAGTAATTGCAAAGATTATAAGCAAGAGGGAAGGGGAAGGAGGGCCCCTCCCAGAAATAAGGAGATAGGGGATCATGCAAAAGCAGAGAAAATAGGTCACCATCAAGTATTGCAAGTAAGTAGTGAGACATCTGGTTAAGGTCACACTCACTTTCCTTCCTGTCACTTGAAACTGAGGGGATTTGATCTCACCAGTCAGGGAGAGTATAGAGTCTGGTAGCTAGATGGTAACCATCCTGTAAATGAGAGACTGACACCACCACCACCCTTACTGTGATCTCCTACTCCTATCCATCTACCTTTGAATCTACTCTTATAGTAAGATTCCATTTAAACAGCCTTTTATCTCTGGCTAGGAGGTGACATCCAATACTAATCAGGATGGAGTCAAGGGCAGTGCAGGAACAGCAAAACTGAAAACAACAACAAACCATAATTCAGAACATCAGAAACCCTACATTAATCACCTGGAACCAGACCAGCCAAATCTCTCCCCATCCTAAAGCTCAGGGAAATTTGTGGAAGAAGGGGAGGTAAGATTGTAAGAGCCTAAAAATGGGGAGGAGCAATGATATGCAAGGTACTCCACACAAGTTAGGGCCGCAGTAACCATAATTGGACTTTGCATGACCTGTGCAATGACCAACAGTCAATGACCCTCCCCCCAAAGTCTAGCATGGATCAAGAGCACTAGGATCCTTACAGGCAAGGGATTAACAGTCACAATAGTATTCCCATACTAAAGGGAAACTCAAGAAAGGGCTCTGGGAAATGCCACTGAGTTCTTACACCTCACTAGAGTGGAGGATTCAGAGGAAAGTTTGACATCCACACTAAAGGATGCTCCAGGGAATGGGAGGGGGAGGAGGGGGACACTGGGAGAAAGAGGGGGGGTGAGAGGAAGGGGAAAAGGGGGGTAGGGTTTAAGGGAGACTGGAGAGGGATGGAGAGAGGGAGGAGACCGGGGTACCTATTAAGTTGTATGATTGGGAAAAAAATAAATAAACATAATATTTAAAAAGTTCTATATTTCATCCAAGAATGTGATTTAGTTTAGAAATTTCCTTGTTTCTGAGGATTTATATTTTGCAGTGTTTACAAAGAATGTATAAATGTCTATTGGGTTCATGTCATCTATTGATATCATTAACTCTAACATTTCCCTGTCAACTTCACATAGATGACTTGTCTAATAAGTGACAATGGGACATTGATCTGATCTGCTATCATTGTGTTGGAGTTAATATATGCATTTACATCTAGCAGTATTTTTTATGGAATTGGGTACACTCTTATTCCATGCATATGTGTTTACACTTATGAATCCTTCTTATTCAATTGCTCCCTAAGTCAATATGAAATTATCTTTATCCCTTCTCACTAGCTCTGCTTGAAGTTTAGTCAATCAGATAGAACAGCAACACCTGCTGCTTTCCTAATTCTTCTTGCTTGAAATAAATTGCTTCCCCTCTCTCTCTCTCTCTCTCTCTCTCTCTCTCTCTCTCTCTCTCTCTCTCTCTCTCTCCAGTAATGTTCCCTGATTGACTGAGGGGGAAAGGTCTAGATGTCCTGTTTAGATTTTAGTGATGAGTATTAATATGTTCCCTACCATCCACCATCATTTACATAAAGAAGTTTCTAGGATGAAAGCTGAGAGTTGCACCAATCAATAATTTTAAAGCTCAGTATTTAGAAGGCAGTTTGATGCCACATGCATTGAGCAAAACACTGGTCATGTATTCTCCCTAGAGCCTATTACCTCCTTATCCATGGGTCCTTACTGTGGTTTATGATACTAGGCATGAGTTCCCTTCTGTGGAGTCGGCCTTAAATCTAACTGGAGGAATTAACTTTTTTCTTGATACCTGTCATAATTAAGCACAGGTGTCAACTTGACTGTTGAGGGTTTGAGCTCTGGGCACAGTTGTAGAAAGTTGATGGTTGAGTTAAGCCCAGAGCAAACCTGAAGGAGATTGTCTTGGTGATGGGGAAGACCCAGCCCATGGTGGGTGGGATTAGGCCCCGGATAAATCACAGAGAGCTGGTTGAGAGAGTCGGCATCCTTCTGTATACTTGGCCAGACATGCTAGTCTGGCAAGTAAGGATTGTTCATCTCTCAGCCGTTATGGTGGCCAGTTCCCTCAGCCCTGGTGTTGGTGTGTACTCTCCTGTCAAGCTGGACTAAGAACTGTAACCGGACTGTTGTAAGAAAGTAAACTCCTTGTTCCCTTAAGCTGTGTGATGTCATTTATCAGCAACCATGCAGGCAGACTGCAACAATACCCCAGAGAACATAGTCTTATCTGGAATTGTAAATTGGTCAGCATATATTACTTCCCTCATACCTCAATAATGTCTATCCCTCCTCTATAGTCTTCTAGTCCTTGCTATTCATGGGAACTTCATATAGGAAGTACTCAAATGTCCCTAATGACTCTAGAGTCTGTCAATTAGAGTCTAATTTCCTTCTTATTACCTCAGGTTATGCAAATTTTTTTCAAGGAGGGATAAGTAGTCACATTTCTCACTTTATCTACTTTGTTGAGTTACTCTTCTCTGTTGTTGTGAAACAACACTCACACACAAAGGGGGATTTATTTGACTTATGGTTCCAGTTTATTATGAAAGAAAAGACATGGCTGGATGGCAGAAGCTGGCGGTAACTTAAGTCACATCCGTCATTGAGGTTGAGAGAGCTAACTGTAAACTGCCAGAGCAGATTTCTTGTGGCAACAGGGCAGGACTAATCACCTTCTAGACTCACCCCTGCAACATGCCTTCCTCCAACAAGATTCAATCCCAAAGTCACCACAACCTTCCTAAACAGCAACTAAGGGTTCAAACACATGAGCCCATGGGGCACAACTTATATTCAAACCATGGCATGCTTCCATAGCACTCACAGATTCCACTCTACCCTCATGCACCACAGCCTCATGAACCAGACCATGAGAGTTTCCTTCGCTTTTGCTTAAAAGTCTTTACTAGCTCACAGCTACAAATATGGCTTAGTGATTAAAGTACTTGTGACACAAGCAAGAGGACAAGAATTTGGATCCCATGAAGGTATGTAACTTCTAGGTGGCAATCCACCTTTGATTCCAGTCTTGGAAAATGAAGATAGGGAAACCCAAATGGGAAGCTGACTCTGAGTTTTATTTAGAAATTCTGACTCAAAGAATAAGGTAGACAAGTAATCAAAGATTCCAGGGCTGGAAAGATGACTCAGGGTTTAAGCCATTGTCTAGTAAGTAAAAAGGCCAGTTTGAATCCGAATACCAGGCAGAAATATTGGCATCCTGTACTCCCAACCCTGAGAGATAGAACCTGGGAAACCTAAAAACAAAGCAAAAAGGAGGTAGAGCAATCCAGGATAATTCCCAAAATCACACTTGGGCTCCACAGGCACACACAATGCCCTCTGATACAGACATACAGACACATATGCATACATGCAAAATAAAATAAAAAATAAATTTAAAAAAATTATGAAAATTCATAGTTCTTTGAATAAATTGAAATTCAGCATTAAATTGAATTAGATGAATTATATGTTTCCTATAGTCCTAAATTTCTCTAAGGATCTCTTTGTGTAGATGTTGGGTACATTGAAACACTTAAGTCATGATTTCAACTTTTCCTTCTGAATGCAGATCCATATTTTCTCTTGGAAGACTGCAGCAAAAGTTATTAATCTCTCATTTCCTTCCATCCATTGCCTCAAAATTGCTTATAACTTGTGCTCCAAAGAATATTGGGCAAAATTGTGTACCATTCAATATGGAAATTAACAATAAGAGTAAATACTTGTTAAAGAAGATGTCGGGAAACAGGCAGGGGTAGCAATTATGCTTTCAGACAAAGTGGACTTCAAACCAAAGAAAATCATAAGAGACACAGATGGATATTACATTTTAGTCACAGTACAATTCACCAAGAAGACTTCACAATACTGAACATATATGCACCCAATATGGGCCCCTCCACAATCATTAAGAAAACCCTACGGCGTCTAAAGCAAGAAATCAAACCCCAAACGATAATTCTCGGGGATTTCAACACCGCCCTCTCAACATGGGATAGATCAACAGGTCAAAAGCTTAACAGAGCTTAACCAAACCCTTACTGAAATGGACCTTACAGATCTCTATCGAACTTTTCACCCACGCACCAAAGAATACACATTTTTCTCAGCAGCACACGGAACTTTCTCCAAAATAGATCACATATTGGGCCACAAAATGAATCTACACATATACAGAAAAGTTGAAATTCTAACCTATGCCCTATCAGACCACCACGGCCAAAAGCTGGACATACACAACACAACAAACAACAGAACTAACTCCTGGAAACTTAACAATATGATGCTGAATGAGAACTGGATTCAGGAAGAAATTAAAAAGGAAATTCAAGATTTCCAGAAAATGAACGATAATGAAAATACAACTTACCAAAATCTCTGGGACACAATGAAAGCTATCCTAAGAGGCAAGTTTATAGCTCTTAATGCCTACATCAAAAAAAATGGAAACATCAGAAATAAATAATTTAACAATACAGCTTAAAGCTTTAGAGAAACTAGAGCAATCTGATCCCAAAAGTAGTAGAAGAGTGGAGATTGGCAAAATAAGGGGAGAAATATCCGAAATCGACATTAGGAAAACGATAGAGAAAATCAACCAGTCAAAAAGCTGGTTCTTTGAAAAAATCAATAAGATTAATACACTCCTAGCTAAATTAACCAAAAGCAAGAGAGAGAAAACCTAAATTAACAAAATTAGAAATGAAAATGGAGTTATCACTACTGATACTCAAGAAATCCAGAGAATTATAACATCATATTTCAAAAACTTATACTCTGTGAAGTTTGACAACACAAAAGAGATGGATGAATTCCTAAGTAAACACAACTTACCTAAATTGAATCAGGAAGTTGTGAATTATTTAAATAGTCCTATAACATATGAGGAAATTGAAGAAGAAATCTCGAATCTTCCCAGCAAAAAATGTCCTGGACCAGATGGATTCAGCACAGAGATCTACCAGACATTTAATACACCAATACTCCTTAAATTGTTCCATCAAATAGCAAAGGAAGGAACACTACCAAATTCCTTCTATGAAGCTAATATCGTTTTAATCCCAAAACCTAATAAAGATTCACTTAGAAAAGAAAACTATATGCCAATCTCTCTGAAGAACACAGACACAAAGATTCTCAACAAAGTCTTAGCAAATTGGACTCAAAAACATATCAAAAAGATCATCCATGGGGACCAAGTAGGCTTTATCCCAGGCACACAAGGTTGATTCAACATACGCAAATCAATAAATGTACTTCATCATATAAACCAGTCCAAAGCCCAAGACCACATGATACTCTCGATAGATGCAGAAAAAGCTTTTGACAAGATCCAACAGCCTTTTATGATAAAAACATAGACACAGTAGGAATGGAAGGAACCTTTATCAATATAATAAAAGCTGTATACAACAAGCCCACAGCAAGGATTATGCTCAATGGGGAACAATTGGAAGCATTCCCACTTCGATCAGGAACTAGACAAGGCTGTCCACTCTCACCATTTCTATTCAATATTGTACTTGAAGTCTTAGCTGAAGCCATAAGACAAGAAAGGGACATAAGAGAGATTCAAATTGGCAAGGAAGAAGTCAAGCTATCCCTATTTGCAGATGACATGATCTTATACCTGAGTGATGCCAAAATACTCCACCAGGAAGCTCCTGGAACTAATTGAGAAGTTCAGCAGGGTGGCAGGTTACAAAATAAATGTACAAAAATCAGAGGCCTTCCTATATGCGCAGAATGAAAGAAGTGAAAAAACCCTGAGAGAAACAATCCCATTTACTATAGCCCCTAAAAAAAATGAAATACCTTGGTATAAACCTAACCAAGGAGGTAAAAGACCTTTACAATGAAAACTTTAAAACCCTAAGGAAAGAAATGGCAAAAGACAGCAGAAGGTGGAAAGACCTCCCATGTTCCTGGATTGGCAGAATCAACATCGTAAAAATGACTATCCTACCAAAGGCAACATACAAATTCAGTGCTATACCAATTAAAATCCGAAAGCAATTCTTTAAAGAAGTTGACCAAACAATCTCAAAATTCATATGGAGGCACAAAAGATCCAGGATAGCAAAGACAATGCTGAGTAACAAAAACAATGCAGGAGGTATCACCATACCAAACCTTAGTCTATACTACAAATTCATAGTTATAAAAACAGCCTGGTACTGGCTCCAAAATAGACATACAGATCAATGGATAAGGGTTGAAGACCCAGATATAAGCCCACAAGATTATAGCCATTTGGTCTTTGACAAAGGGTCCAAAAAAACAATGGAAAAAGATCAGTATCTTCAACAAATGGTGTGGCAAAACTGGATCTCCATATTCAAAAGATCAAAGCTGGACTCGTACTTGTCACCATGTAGAAGAATTAATTCCAAATGGATCAAGGACCTTGATATCAGGCCAGAGACTATAAAATCCATAGTTGAAAGGATAAGGAACTCCCTCGAGCTGATTGGGCTAGGCCAACAGATCCTAAACAGACATCCAATGGCACAGTCACTGCTACCAACTCACAACTGTTAGGATCTTGTGAAATTAAAGAGCTTCTGTTCAGATAAAGAGATTGTAACACAAGCTCAAAGGCAACCCACAGAATGAGAGAAAATCTTCACTAACCACATATCTGATAGAGCTCTACTATCCAGAGTGCACAAAGAACTTAGAAAACTAAACACCAAGGAAACTAATGGCCCATTCCAGGGGCCAAAAAATTCAATGGAAAAAGAACAGTATCTTCAACAAATGGTGCTGGCAAAACTGGATCTCCACATGCAGAAGATTAAAACTGGACCCATACTTGTCACCATGTACAAGAATTAATTCTAAATGGATCAAAGACCTGGAATTTAATAGAAACTTTACCAGGGATGAAATTAAAATGTCTAACAAATATGTTCAAAAATGCTCCACTTCTTTAGCCATCAGGGAAATACAAATCAAAACTTCCCTGAGATATCATCTCATCCTGGTCCGGATGGCAAAAATCCACAATACAAATAACACCAAATGCTGTAGAGGATGTGGAGAGAGGGGAACTCTCCTACATTGCTTGTGGGAATGCAGGCTCATACAGCCACTCTGGCGAGTCGTCTGGAGATTCTTAAAGAAATTAAAGATTGAAATGCCATATGACCCTGCTATTCCACTTTTGGGAATAACCCCACATGCAGCAGAGGTTCTCCTCGATAGCACAAGCTTGACCATGTTCATAGCAGCACTGTTTACAATAGCAAAGTCATGGAATCAACCCAAATGTCCAACAGTTGACAAGTGGATAAGGAAACTGTGGTACATCTATACAATGGAGCACTACTCAGCCATCAAAAATGATGAATTACTGGAATTTGGCGGGAAATGGATGTCATTAGAAACAATTATATTAAGTGAAGTATCCCAAAAACAGAAAATTAAGCACCGTTTGTACTCCCTAATAGGTGGCTCCTAATACCAAACCCACCCAGCCCACCTTGAGACACTCAAAGATAAATCTATGTAATACCTACAGTAATTGCAAGGATTACGAACAGGAAGGATGGGGTTGGAGGGCCACACCAGAAACAAGGGGAGAGGGGACCGTGTTACAGCAGAGAAAATAGGGCTCCATCTAGGAATGCAAGTAAGTAATGTGACACCTGGTTAAGTTCACAGACGTTCGTTCCTGATTGTTTAAAACTTAGGGGGTATGATCTCACCAGAAGGGGAGGGCATATAGTCTGGCAGATAGAAAGTAACCATTTTGCAAATGGGTGATTGACACTTCCCTCACTATGGTTTCCTACTTTTATTACATCTACCCTTGAATGTGCTCTTATAACAAGACTACAGTTTAGCTGTTTTTGTCTCTGGCCAGGGGGTGACATACAATGCCCATCAGGATGGAGTGAAGGGCATTGCAGGAGCAGCAAAACTGCAAAAGAAAATCAACAAACCATAATCCAGAACTTCAGAGACTCTATATCAACCACCTAGAACTAGGCCAGCTTAGTCTCTCCCCATCCTGAAGCTCAGGGAAATTTGCAGAAGAGGGGGCAGTAAGATTGTAAGAGCAAAAAGATGGGAGGAGCAATAATATGCAAGATACTCCACACAAGTTAGGACCGAAGCAATCATAATTGGACTTTGCATGCCCTGCGCAATGTCCAACACACTATTGACCTCACAAAGTCTAGCATCTGCTAAAGGCACCAAGATCCTTGGAGACAGGGATTGACAGCTACAGTAGTGTTCATATGCTTAAGGGGAACACAGGAAAGGGTTCAGGGAAATGCCACTGGGATCCTTGTACGTCATTGGAGAGGAGGGCCCAGAGGAGAGTCTGGCATGCACATTAAAAGGCTCTCTGGGGATTGGGAGGGGCACGGGGGGATGGGGAGGAAGGGGTGAGGGGAGAGGGAGCAAGGGGCTTGGGGGGAGGAGAGGGAGGGAGGGAACTGGTCTATCTATTAAGTTTGTATGAGCGGAAATAATAATAAAAAATGTTAAAAAAAAAAAAGATGTCTGGATAACATCGTAAAGCCTTCCATTCTGAAAGCATCAGTGATCCATCCCCTCCAAATTCCTACCATTAAATAAATATCAGCAACAACCATCACAGCAAACTTAGTAAGAAAAGGACAATTGATTGGATGTACTCAGTGAAAAGGGCCTCTGTATTTAAGAAAAATGGTTAAAAGGGTGAAAGAACATTTCTTTGAGATATTGTTTTATTACTGGGATGCCTGGATAATGGTGGTGTCTTATTGGCAGTTTTTGTTGAATATGATTGAGGCTTCCATTTTTAATGCAATAGCTTTAAAAGTTTTGTCTTTCCAACTTTTTCCTTGTTATTCAATTATCTTGTACTCAATTAAAACTCATTAGAGAATATTAGAAACATTCTACAATGTTTATCTCAAAAAAGTTTTTATTTTACTGATTATGTCATACATTTCTTTTTATTTATTTTCATTCTTTTAAAGTTTTACACATGAATACAATGTATTTGTGCTATTTTCACCTTCATTACTCAATCCCATACTCCCTCCTTATGCACTGCAAACCTTCTTCCCAACCAGTCTGCCTCTTACTTTCATGCTGTGTGTGTGTGTGTGTGTGTGTGTGTGTGTGTGTGTGTGTGTTGTTCACTGAATCTCATCTGGTTTGTCTGTGATGACATGTGTCTAAGCACTGGAGCATGGGTCATATACCAGTGGGTATACCTTTAAAAAGAATCCCCCCCACCGCTTCCAGCATTAATTCAGAGAGGTGTGGTACCTCAAGCTCTTCCTCCTTCCATGGTGAAATATTGATAAGTGATTTCTCATTCAGGCCTTGTATAAGTAGACAGCTGCTGTGACTTCATGGATGGAGCAACGTCTGTCATATCCAGAAGATACTGTCTGGCTGAACCCCTCTCACCCCTTTCAGGCTCTTCATTTTTACCCTTTCTTCTTCAATGATGTTCCCTGGCCTTGGAGCATGGGATGATTTTGGTGTCTTGTTTAGTATACTAAGGCAAATTATTTCTGTGTTGAACACTTTCCATTACAAAAGGAAGATCTAGGTCAAACACTAGCTTGATCTGATCTACCATTATGACAAATTTTAGATGACAGTTTAATATCATGTCCATATACCTAAAGTTTAGTAACCTGTTCCTCCCTTGGGCCCATGGCCTCCTCTTCCACGGGTTTTAGACCTAGTTTGTAATACTAGGCATAGTGTTACCCACTCAAAAACGGGGGGGGGCTTAAATCCAATCAGAAAGCAGTTGGTTTGGGGAGTAACATTCACCACTATTGCCTCTTGCCCAGTTAGTTATTATTGTAGCTTGCAGTATTCACAGCTGAGATTGTTCCCCCCCACCCTAACAGCTTGTTGAAAGCCTTCTGTTACTGTGAAAACTGTCCATCAAAAGAGAAGCTTCTAGACCAGCTGCTGCTTTCTCTTTTCATGTTCTGTGATCACTGTCACAATTTTGTTTCCACTTTATGAATTTAAAGTGCTGCTAATACATCATAATATTTACTCCAAGTCATTGGTAACATCCAGCTCAGCTTCACAGTTAAAACACTTCTAGTCATTTTTAAGTATTCTAAGATGTGGGTCATGAAGCAGAGGTTCTCCTGGGAATTTCTGTAGGTATGAATGAAACAAGGAATACTTGAGAGAATCCACTGAGTGATTACAAGATTTATTGTATTAGGGTTTATTTCCCCTATTTTTAAAACTATTTTATATACATTTCCTATAAAATATAGCTTTCTGCCCTGGAGCCCGACCAGAGTGGACTCCCTGTTCCTCTGGTTAATCCCCTAGACCAAGCTTCAGGCTCCAGGTCATCTGCATACCCCACTAGTAGCCAGCCTGTCTGCCTACTCCTGGGAAAGGCCTCTAGGCCACACCCCATGCCCCAAGTCATCTGTGCACCTCACTAAGCACTCTGCCTTTCTGCCCTGGACCCCAGACCCAGGCAGAATCCTTGCTCCTCAGAATTCAACAGAGTCCAGATAAAACCCAAGCAATGGGCTAGGGAACCAACACCATTCATCTGACATCTTCTAAAGCATCCCATCATACGGGAGAGAATCATCACATCCAACCTTAAGATAAGTAACCTTTTTTATCATCTTGTTTCTCTCAATTAGTCACTGTAGTTTAACATTTCCATATAGCCACCTGAAAATCCTAAAACTTCAGGGACCATAACATTCACTTTCACATGTCACCAAGGATGTAAAACAAAAAGTGCACTACTATACTAGTCTTCAATCCCTGTCTAATAAACCTGCATTAATTATGAGAAAAGAACATGAGAAAAGAAGTTAAAGAAAGAAAAATAGGCATAAAGCAATTAAAACAATCTTAAGCAGAGTTTAAACTTGAAGTAAAAGACAAACTATCTTCAATCCAGAACTCAACAGAGTCTTACCAGCAGAACTAATAAAGCATAAAATAGAATATCAGATCTTGAAGACAAAATGGAAGAACTAACCAGTTAAATCAAAGAAGTTGTTAAAGCCAAAAAGATACTTGAGAGGAATATTCAAGAGCTATGGGACGCCTTGAAGAAGCCTAATATGTGCATCCATGGAATACCAGAACGAGAATCCCAAAATACCACACGTGAGGAAATTTTTCAAATTATCATAAAGGAAAACTTTCCACATCTAAAAAAAGAGAGGCCCAAAGAAATATAAGAGGCATTCTGTACCCAAAACAGATATGACCAAAATAGAAATTTGCCATGACAAATAATACTCAAAACACTACACAAGAAGACAAAGACAATGTGCTGAGACCTTCAAGAGAAAAAGACTATATTAGGGCTCGCTGAAGGAACAGAATCTATAGAATGTAATATATATAAATACGTTTATTAAAATAACTCACAATAAAAATAGTATCCTTCAAGGTAACCACCCACAGCAGCCTCTTTCTGGCTGGAATGTTCCAAAGCCAAAAGATCCCAAGAAGGCCTCAACCCTTTGCTCCTCCAGAGGGTCAAAGACGCTGGGTTCCAAGGTCCATGAAGGACAGCTGGGCTCCAGTGTCCTCGATGAACAGCAAACAGCAGCAAGGCCTAGACACCAGGTTTCAAAGGCAACAGAAACAGCAACAATGTGGTGGAGAAGGTGAAGCTCCAAGTCAGCTATGGATGAAGGCAGCAGCAGCATCAACAAAGAAGGCCACAATGTTTTAAAAGAGAATAACACACTCAGAGTGGACTACACAGCAAGTCAACACCCCGATAAGAGAAAAGCAAGTCCCTCCTCCTGGCATCTCCTATTATCTGATATACCACTGGAAAGTACCACACACTATGAGCTGGGTTCTCCACAGCAATCAATCAAGTATCTGCAGACTTGTTCAGGAGCCATTCCAACCATTAACCTTCCACAGCTGTACCCCAAACAGTCTGCAACTGTCAAGATGACACCAAAATGCAACCATAACAAAGACCAAGTCACTTTTAAAGGTAAGTTTATTAAAATAACAAATGATTTTTCAATGGAAACAATAAAAGCCAGAAGAGCTTGGAGAGATGTATTTCAGGTATTGAATGAGCAAAAATGTCAACCCAGACTGATACACCCATCAAAACTATCAGTCATGATCGAGGGTGAAAGAAAGATTTTCCACCATAAAGACAACTTGAAGGCTTACATGACAATGAAACCAGGCCTTAAAAAATGCTACAAAAGACACTCAAACTTGAAGAGAAGAACAAGCATATCTAGGAGGACATAAGGGAAGTATAATACCACCAAAACCTACAAGCTAAATAATACACTTTTTATTATTTATTATTTATTCAATTGTGTGTATGTGTGTGTGTATGTGTGTGTGTATGTGTGTGTGTGTGTGTGTGTGTGTGTGTGTGTGTAGAACCACAAGTGAATTCGGGAACCACCATGGACTGCCTCCACCTCCTCCTTGTTTACTCTGTCCCGGGATTCACAGGCTCCACCCTACCAGGACCAGAAGCGCAGGCTATCCCCTCTTCTACCTGGCATCTACATGTGAGGTCTAGGATCCGAACTCAGGACCTTCCGCCTGACAGGCAGAGGCTTAACCCCTGAGCCACCTCTCCAGCCCTGCTAAATAATACACTTATGAAAGCCACTAAACACAAAAAAGTTAGAAATTAAAAGTAATTTCTCTATTATAACACGAAATGCCAATGGAATTAACTTACCAATCAAAAGACACAGGTTATAAACATGGATTAGAAATCACAACCCATCCATCTGCTGCCTCCAGGAAACACAAAAAATAGGCACATTCTAAAAGTGAAATGCTGGTCAAAAATTCTTTAGGCTGACAGAACTAGGAAACAAGCAGGGGTGGCGATTATGCTATCTGGCAAAGTGGACTTAAAACTGAAGAAAGTCGTAGGAGATACAGAACGATACTATGCTTTAATCACAGGAGCAACTCACCAGGAAGTCTTCGCAATACGGAACATATAGACCTAATATGGACTCCTCCACATTCATTAAGCAAACAGTACAACATCTGAAAAAAAAAAAACTCAAAATGATAATACTAGGGCATTTCAATACCACACTCTCAACATGGGATAGAGCAACAGGCCAAAAACTCAACAGAGATACATTGGAAATAAACCAAACCCTTACTGACATGGACTTTACAGATTTCTATCAGACCTTCCATCCAAGAAACAAGGAATACACATTCTTCTCAGCAGTCCACAGAACTTTCTCCAAAACAGACCACATATTGGGCAACAAAAAGAATCTCCACATATACAGGAAAGTTGAAATTATAGCCTGTACCCTATCAGACCACCGTGGTCTAAAGCTTGACATCCACAACATAACAATTAGCAGAAAATACACTAACTCTTAAAATTAAACACTATGATGCTGAATGAGAAATGGGTTCAGAAAAAAGTCAAACAGGAAGTTCAAGATTTCCTAGAAGTGAATGATAATGAAAATACAACATATCAAAATCTCTAAAACACAATGAAATCTGTCCTAAGAGGTAAGTTTATAGCTCTTAATGCCTATATTAAAAAATAGAAACATCACAAGTAAATAACTTAATAATGCAGCTTAAAGCTTTAGAGACACAAGAGCAATCCAATGCCAAAAGCAATAGAAGAGAGATTAGCAAAATCAGGGGAGAAATATCTGAAATTGAGATAAGAAAAATGATACAAAAAATCAACCAGTCAAAAAGCTGGTTCTTTTTGACTGGTTGATTTTTTTGTATCATTTTCCTTATTGACCCCTCAAAGTCTAGCATGGACTAAAGGCATTAGGATCCTTAGAAGGTAGGGATTAACAGCCACAATAGTGTTCCTATACTTAAGGGGAACACAAGAAAGAGTTCTAGAAAACGCCACTGAGTCCTTACACCTCATCACAGAAGAGGACCCAGAGGAAAGTTTGACATACATATTGAAGGATGCTCCAGGGATAGTGAAGAGGAGGCAGTGGGAGATAGGGAAGGATGGGGGGAAATGAAGGGGAAAAAGGGGAAGGGAGCAAGGGGGTCCAAGGAGGGGTGGAGGGAGGGAGGAGACCCGTGTACCTATTAAGTTTGTATGAGCGGAAATAATAAATTAATTAATTATTTTTAAAAAGCTGGTTCTTTGAAAAAAATCAACGCGTTTGATTCACCCCTAGCTAAATTAACCAAAATCGAGAGAGAGAAAACCTAAATTAACAAAATTAGAAATGAAAATTGAGTTATCACAACTGATACCCAAGAAATTCATAGAATCATCCTTATGATTCAAAACCTTGTAATCCATGAAATTTGATAGTAAAAAATAAATGGATGAATTCCTGAGTAAGCACAACTTACCTAAATTAAATAAAGAAGTTTTGAATTACTTAAATAGTCCTCTAACAAATGAGGAAATCAATGAAAGAATATCGAGTCTTCCCACAAAAAAATGTCCAGGACCAGATGGATTTAGCACAGAATTCTATTTTTTTTATTCAATTGTGCGTGTGTGTGCACATGTGTGTGTGTGTGTGTGTGTGTGTGTGTGTGTGTGTGTGTAGAATCACGGGCAAATTCGGGAACCACCATGGAACGCCTCCACCTCTTCCTTATTTACTCTGCCTAGACATTCACAGGCTCCGCCCTACCAGGACTAGAAGCGCAGGCCGCCCCCCACTTCTGCCCAGCGTCTACACGTGGGGTCCAGGATCTGAACTCAGGACCTTCCACCTGCAAGGCAGAGGATAAACCCCTGAGCCACCTCTCGAGCCCCAGCACAGAATTCTTTTTTTTTTTAACATTTTTTATTATTATTTCCGCTCATACAAACTTAATAGGTACACCAGTTCCCTTCCTCCCTCCTCCTCCCCCCAACCCTCCTGCTCCCCCTCCCCTCACCCCTTCCTTCCCATCCCCCAGTACCTCCACCCCCAATCCTGGGAGAATATTTAATGTCCAGCACAGAATTTTAAGAGACATTTAAAGAATAACTAACACCACTACTGGTGAAACTGTTCCATAAAATAGCAAAGGAACACTTCCAAATCCTTTCTATGAAGTTAAATCATACTAATCCCAAAACCTAATAAGGATACACTTAAAAAAGAAAACTATAGGCCAATCTCTTTGATGAACACAGATGCAAAGATTCTCAACAAAGTCTTAGCAAATCGGACTCAAAAACCTACCAAAAAGATCATTCACAGGGATCAAGTAGGCTTTATCCCAGGCACACAAGGCTGATTCAACATACACAAATCAATAAATGTAATCTATCACATAAACCAATCCAAAGTCCAAGACTACATGATACTCAACATAGATGCAGAAAAATCTTTTGACGAGATTCAACATCCTTTTATGATCAAAACCCTAGAGACAGTTGGAATGGAAGGAACCTTTATCAACATAATAAAAGCTGTATACAACAAGCCAACAGCAACGATTATGCTCAATGGGGAAAAAAACTTGAAGAATTCCCACTTCGATCAGGAACCAGACAAGGCTGTCCACTCTCACCACTTTTTTCAATATTGTACTTGAAGTCTTAGCTAGCGCCATAAGATAAGAGAGGGAGATAAGAGGGATGCAAATCAGAAAGGAAAAAGTGAAGATATCTCTATTTGCAGATGACATGATCATATACCTGAGTGATCCTAAAAACTCCGCCAGGAAACTTCTGGAACTAATACAGGAGTTCAGCACAGTGGCAGGTTACAAAATAGACATGCAAAAATCAGTGGCCTTCCTATTCACCAAGAATGAAAAAAAGTGAAAAAGTCCTAAGAGAAGCAATCCCATTTATTATAGCCCCTAAAAAAAATGAAATACCTTAATATAAATCTAGCCAAAGAAGTAAAAGAACTTTATAATGAAAATTTTAAAACCCTAAAGAAAAAATTATAAAAGACACCAGAAGGTGGAAAGATCTCCCATGCTCCTAGATTGGCAGAATCAATATTAAAAAAATGACCATCCTACCGAAGGCAATACATGAATTCAGCACTATACCAATCCAAATCCCAAAGCAATTCTTTAAAGAAATTGACCAAACAATCTCAAAACTCATATGGAAGCACAAACGGTCCAGGATAGCAAAAACAAGCCTGAATAACAAAAACACTGCTGGAGATATCACCATACCAAACCTTAATCTATACTACAAATCTATAGTAATAAGAACAGCCTGGTACTGGCTCAAAATAGACACACAGATCAATGGATAAGGGTTGAAGACCCAGATATAAGCCCACACAATTACAGCCATTTGATCATTAACAAAAGGGCCCAAAAAATTCAATGGAAAAAGAACAGTATCTTCAACAAATGGTGCTGGCAAAACTGGATGTCCACATGCAGAAGATTAAAATTGGACCCGTACTTGTTACCATGCACAAAAATCAATTCCAAATGGATCAAGGACCTCGATATAAGGCCAGAGACTATAAAAACCCTGGTTGAAAGGGTAGGGAACTCTATAGAGCTGATTGGGCTAGGCCAACAGTTCCTAAACAGAAATCCAATAGCACAGACACTAGAACCAACACTCAACAAACGGGATCTTATGAAATTAAAGAGCTTCTATTCAGATAAAAAGATTGTAAACTGAACAAAAAGGCAACCCACAGAATGGTAGAAAATCTTCACTAACCACATATCTGATAGAGCTCTATTATAAAGAATACACAAAGAAACTTTTCCAGAGATGAAATTGAAATGTCTAACAGACATTAAAAATGCTCCACATCCTTAGCCATCAGAGAAATGCAAATCAAAACTACCCTGAGATATCATCTCACCCCAGTCAGGATGGCAAAAATTCACAATACAAACACAACAAATGCTGGAGAAGATGTGGAGACAAGGGAACTCTCCTACATTGCTGGTGGGAATGCAGGCTTATACAACCACTCTAGCGATAAGTCTGGCTATTTTTTAAAAAGTTAAAGATTGAAATGCCATATGACCCAGCTGTACCACTTGTGGGAATAATCCACCATAAAGGAAAAGTTCACTACAATGACACAAGCACAATCATGTTCATAGCAGCACTATTTACAATAGCAAAGTCATGGAATCAACCCAAATGCCCAAAAGTTTACAAATGGATAATGAAAATGTGGTACATTTATACAATGGAGTACTACTCAGCCATCAAAAAAATGAATTAATGAAATTTTCCAGGAAATGAATGGAAGAAATTATAATGAGTGTAGTATCCCAGACACAGAGACACTGTATGTACTCCCTAATAGGTGGATCTTAGTTCCAAACCCACTTAATGATATATTCAAAAGTAAATCTCTGTAATGCCTACTGTAATCACAAAGATTCTAAACAGGAGGGAAAGGGAAGGAGGGCCTCAGAAAAAAAGGATCATACTTCAGCAGAGAAAATAGGCCACAATCAAGTATTGCATGTAAGTAGCGAGCCATCTGGTGCAGCTCACTCTCACTTCTCCCTTCCTGGTCACTTGCAACTGCACAGGTTTGTTCTCACCAATCAGAAAGGATATAGAGACTGACAGATGGTAACTACCTGGCAAATGGGACACTGACTGTGTCCTACTACTATTCTTCCATTTACCTTTGAGTTGCCTCTTATATTAAGACCTTTATTTAAACAATCTTTGGTTAGGAGGTGACCTTCAGTACCAATCAGGATGTTCAGGAAGGGCAGTGCAGGAAAAGCAAAACTGAAAACAACAAACCATAATTCAGGACACCAGAGGCCCTACATTAATCACCTGGAACCAGACCATGCAAATCTCTCCCTATCCTAAAGCTCAGGGAACCTTGCAGAAGAGAGGGTGGACGTAAGAACCTAAAGATGGGGAGGACCAATGATATGCAAGATACCCACACAAATTAGGGTTGCAGCAGGCATAACTGGACTTGGCCTGACCTGCACAATGGCTAACATGTCAATAACCCCCCAAAGTCTAGCATGGATCACAGGGGAGAATGCTCCAGGCATTAGGCTTAGAGGCAAGGGATTAAACAATCATAATAGAGTTCTCAAGAAGGAACTCACAGCTATGCCACTGCATCCTGAACCCTTGCTAAGGTTGAGGATTCAGAGGCTGGGAGGGAGGAAGGGGGAGACACTGGGAGAGGGGGAAGAAAGGAGAAAGTGAAAGGAAAGGGGGAAGGGGGAGAATGCAAGGAGGGATGACTGGGGAGGGGAGGAGAAAGGGAGAGGACAGAGGGGGGCGTACCTATTGAGCTTGTATGATTAGGAAAAAAATAAAATGTGGGAGGAAAGAATTTCAAGCAAGAAAAAATATATAAATGTATATCGGTTACTTTCAATAATTATGGGCAAGTTTAATTGTGATCACAATTGAGTAACAAACCCAAATCAAAGGAAAGAGAAACCATCATGCCATATTTAATGACAAGTTGGTAAATAATAATACTCATCACTATAATGATTTATGTAAATGTCAGCTCAAAACCTCATACTTTCAGTTCATTAAGCATCAATTACTCAGACATAGAAGACAATGAAATAAATTTATGACTAAATACTTATACTCAAAGCATTAATTTGATTAGGATTGATTAGGAATGATTAGGATTAATTAATCAGAATGTTTTAAGGTCAGTTTAGTATCACAGAAGGTATATGAACTTAGATTAAGTTTTAGTTTCATAACTCACTGCAAAAAGCACCTGACCCAATCAAATTAGGGGAGACAGAAACCATTCAACTCACAGTTCCAGGTTACAATCCATCATGATAAGAGAGTCACACCAACATCAGGAGCTAAGGGAATTGGTCATATCACATCCACAGTGAGAGCAGAGGCCAAGGACAATATGGTATACTTGCTTGTTTGCTTGCCTGCCAGCCAACACTCAACTAGTTCTCTTATCTTTATCCACCTGCCAAGAGAATGGTCCTACCCACCATGGGTTGGGTATTTCCATATCAATTATGACTCTCTCAGAGGCCTGGTTTAACTACATAGTCCATCGTAGGTGTGCACAGAAGTCTACTTCTTCCTAAGTGTCAGTTGACATTGGAGACAAATCATCACACATAGAATGAGTTACTTGTTTTCTTTAAGCTTCAGTTCCTCTTACTTAGAATGGAATTGTAATTTCAAAAGAGTTTCTTGAGAACTCAATGGAAATATATAAAGAATTATTCTCCAAAAATGTGTGACACTTTAGTTATAAAAATGGATGTACTAATTATTTCATTTTTTCTCTCAGCTGGAACTAATGCTCCAGTGTAGTAGTGGCATAAGCACCAAGGAGACAACCAACAGCTTTCCTATTGGACTCAAGATCTGTTTGTCAGAATGGTACCTATCCCTGTTACTGTAAACTAGAACAAGAACCTAAAAAAGAGGAGGAAATAGATCAGTAGGGAAGACAGCCAGTAAACCTATAGGTAGGAAGACAGCACATCAAAGTTTTCTGTAGGCAGCTGTTATTATACCCATAGAATGGGAACTCACAATGGAAAACTTTGGGTCTAAAGCTGGATGAGTGAAGGGAAATGCATTATCAGTAGGGTGGCCTGAAGAGAGATAACTTGTTATACTGTGGAGTCCTGAGCACTCACAGTAGTATATGAGCCAGAGTGAATCCTTAAGTCCATAGACACATACAAGCAGAAGCGGGGATGGAATGGAAGGGAATGGTGAAGGGAAGGGAGGGGATAGGAGGGACCCGGGAGAGAGGGAAGCTGAGATGAATTCTCAATACATGCAAAATTAGAAAAAATAAATAAAAATGGGGGGGGAAGACCCAGAAACACTGGTGAGATGGTTGAACTATAGCTTCTGCTTCAGAGCAAGAATGTTGGGCAGTGATTGGAAAAGGAGGCAAGAATATTAAAGCTCTCAGTACATACTACAGTGCAAGTGTTTCAATCCTAGACAGCTGTGGCTCCCAGAGCATACTGGGCATTAGTACTGATATTAAAACAATTGGAGAAATTCTGAACAGTATGATCCCTACCTTGGAAGAGAGCCTGCAGTGGACATCATCCACTGTAACCAGCCAGCTCCCGCTCAAATCTGATACTGTAGAATGTTTAAATTACCAGCACTGTTAAGGAAGTGACTTTGACTGTGAGTTGAGACTGTTGATTCACCAAAGTCTGGCAGGGTGAATTATTGGCATCCAAGGTACTAAAATCAGGGGGCTGGAGAGGTGGCTCAGGGGTTAAGCCTCTGCCTTGCTTAAGGTCCCAAGTTCAGATCCTAGACCCCACATATAGATGCCAGGCAGAAGCGGGGATGGCCTGCTTTTCTGGTCCTGGTAAGGCGGAGCCTGTAAATCTCAGGGCAGAGTAAACAAGGGGGAGGTAGGGACGGTTCATGGTGGGTGGTCCATGGTAGTTCCTGAATTCGTCCGTGGTTCTACACATATATGCACACACATGCACACATGCACAAATGCACAATTGAATAAATAATAAAAAATAAAAACAGATTTTAAAAAAAGTACTAAAATCAAAGAACTTCAAGAGAACACTCAGACAACTATCAAGCTTTTCCAAAAACGCTGCCCTCATTCCACTGACAGAGTCATTCTTATTAGAGGAAAGACTGATAGAGTTGTGGAGTGCATAAAAATCATCTTTGATCTTGTATCTCAGTCTCCCATCAAAAGACATGCACAATCTTATGATCCCAGCTTTTATGATGAGACATATGATTATGGTGGCTTTTCAGTGATGTTTGATGATCTCCGTAGATGTCCTGTGGGATTTATCATGCTGGGAAGAGAAGGTTTTGACAGAACGCCTCCTGGTCGAAGTGGCCGCCCCATGCCTCCTTCTAGAAAAGATTATGATGATATGAGCCCTCATGGAGGACCTCCTCTTCCTCCTCCCTCTCCTGGTCAAGGAGGCCAAGATAGTTGCAGAGCTCAGAATCTTCCTCTTCTACCACCATCATCTAGAGGAGAGATCTGATGGCCGACCATCAGATATGAGCCCTCATGGAGGACCTCCTCCTCCTCCTCCCTCTCCTGGTCAAGGAGGCCAAGATAGTAGCAGAGCTCAGAATCTTCCTCTTCTACCACCATCACCTAGAGGAGGAGATCTGATGGCCGACCATCAGAGAAAGACCTGGCGATCACAATGACGGCATGGTTGGTTTCAGTGCAGATAAAAATTGGGACTTGCACACAGGGAGCCCTTCAGAATGGCAGGTAACTTATGAACTACAGAGTGGCTCTGGATATGATTATTCCTATGCATGGGGTCATGGCTCATACAGTGATATCGGCAGACCTATTATTACCACACAAGTAACAATTCCCAAATACTTCCCACCCAATTTGTCTGGATCTCATTGGCAAAGGTGGCCATTGGATTAAACAAATCTGTCATGAGTCTGGAGCTTCAATCAAAATTGATAAGCCTTTAGAAGAATCTGAAGATCAATCACTACCATTATAGGAACACAGGACGAGATACAGAATGCACAGTATTTGCTGCAAAACAGTGTGAAGCAGTATTTTGGAAAGTTTTTCTAAGATTAGTGTAGAACTGAAGGAGTCCTGCATCTTTTTTATAATCTGCTTCTGTTTAAAAAGCCAACATTCCTTTGCCTTATAAGTGTTCTGCATTTGAGGTATAGTGAGATCATTGCTATTCACCAGATATAGTGTTTTATTTATTTATTTTTTATTTCAGCTCATACAAACTTATTAGGTACACCAGTTCCCTCCCTCCCTCCTCCTCCCCCCGAACCCCTTGCTCCCCCTTCCCACCCCTCTCCCTCCCCATCCCCCAGTGCCTCCCACCCCAATTCCCAGAGAGTCCTTTCTTGTGCATGTCTGATTTTCCTCTGGGCCCTCCTCTCTGATGACGTACAAGGACCCAGTGACCTTTCCCTGAACCCTTTCCCGTGTTCCCCTTAGGTATAGGAACACTGCTGTGGCTGACAATCCTTTGCCTCCAAGGATCTTGGTGCCTTTAACAGATGCTAGACTTTGTGAGGTCAATAGTGTGTTGGACAATGCGCAGGGCATGCAAAGTCCAATTATGATTGCTTCAGCCCTAACTAGTATAGAGTATCTTACATATCATTGCTCCTCCCATCCTTTTGCTCTTACACTCTTACCACCCCCTCTTCCGCAAATTTCCCTGAGCTTCAAGATGGGGAGAGACTAAGCTCGCCTAGTTCTAGGTGGTTGATATAGAGTCTCTGAAGTTCTGGATTGTGGTTTGTTGATTTTCTTTTGCAATTTTGCTGCTCCTGCAATGCCCTTCACTCCATCCTGGTGGGCATTGTATGTTACCCCCTGGCCAGAGACAAAAAACTGTTAGAGTCTTGTGATAAAAGCACATTCAAAGGTAGATGTAATAAAAGTGGGAAACCACAGTAAGGGAGGGGTCTATCACCCATTTGCAAAATGGTTACTTTTTATCTGCCAGACTATATGCCCTCCTCTTCTGGTGAGATCACATCCCCTCAGTAGTAAATGATCAGGAACAAAAGTCTGTGAACTTAATCAGATGTCTCATTACTTATTTGGGTCCTTGGTGGAGGCCTATTTTCCCTGCTGTAACATGGTCCCTTCTCTCCTTGTTTCTGGTGTGGCCCTCCTACCCCATCCCTCCTGTTCATAATCCTTGCAATTACTATCTCTAGGTGGGCTGGGTGGGTTTGGTACTAGGAGCCACCTATTAGGGAGTACATACGGCGCTTAATTTTCTGAGTCTGGGATACTTCACTTAATATAATTCTTTCTAATGACATCCATTTCCCGGCAAATTCCAGTAATTCATCATTTTTGATGGCTGAGTAGTACTCCATTGTATAGATGAACCACAGTTTCCTTATCCACTCGTCAACTGTTGGACATTTGGGCTGATTCCATGACTTTGCTATTGTAAACAGTGCTGCTATGAACATGGTCGTCCTTGTGCTATCGAGGTGAACCTCTGCTGTATGGGGAGTTATTCCCAAAAGTGGAATAGCAGGGTCATATGGCATTTCAATCTTTAATTTCTTTAAGAATCTCCAGACGGCTCGCCACAGTGGCTGTATGAGCCTGCATTCCCACCAGCAATGTAGGAGAGTTCCCCTCTCTCCACATCCTCTCCAGCATTTGTCATTGTTAGTATTGTGGATTTTTGCCATCCTGACCAGGGTGAGATGATATCTCAGGGAAGTTTTAATTTGCATTTCCCTGATGGCTAAAGAAGTGGAGCATTTTTTCAGATATTTGTTAGACATTTTAATTTCATCCCTGATAAAGTTTCTTTTAAGTTCCAGGGCCCATTTTTTAACTGGGCTATTGGTTTCCTTGGTGTTGAATTTTCTAAGTTCTTTGTGCACTCTGGACAGCAGAGTTCTATCAGATATGTGGTTAGTGAAGATTTTCTCCCATTCTGTGGGTTGCCTTTGAACTCGTGTTACAATCTCTTTATCTGAACAGAAGCTCTTTAATTTCACAAGATCCCAACTGTTCAGAGTTGGTAGCAGTAACTGTGCCATTGGATGTCTATTTAGGAACTGTTGGCCTAGCCCACTCAGCTCGAGGGAGTTCCCTATCCTTTCAACTATGGTTTTTATAGTCTCTAGCCTGATATCAAGGTCCTTGATCCATTTGGAATTAAGTCTTGTACATGGTGACAAGTACGGGTCCAGCTTTCATCTTCTGCATGTGGAGATCCAGTTTTGCCAGCACCATTTGTTGAAGATGTTGTTCTTTTTCCATTGGATTCTTTGGGCCCCTTTGTCAAAGACCAAATGGCTGTAACTTTGTGGGCTTATATCTGGGTCTTCAATCCTGATCCATTCATCTGTGTGTCTATTTTGGAGCCAGTACCAGGCTGTCTTTACAACTATGGATTTCTAGTATAGACTAAGGTTTGGTATGGCAATACCTCCAGCTGTGTTTTTGTTACTCAGGATTGTTTTTGCTATCCTGGGTGTTTTTGTGCCTCCATATGAACTTTGAGATTGTTTGGTCAACTTCTTTGAAGAATTGCTTTGGGATTTTGATTGGTATAGCATTGAATTTGTATATTGCCTTTGGTAGGATGGTCATTTTTACGATGTTGATTCTGCCAATCCAGGAACAAGGGAGGTCTTTCCACCTTCTGGTGTCTTCCGCTATTTCTTTCTTTAGGGTTTTAAAGTTTTCATTGTAAAGGTCTTTTACCTCCTTAGTTAGGTTTATACCAAGGTATTTCATTTTTTTAGGGGCTATAGTAAATGGGATTGTTTCTCTCAAGGATTTTTCACTTCTTTCATTCTGGGCATATAGGAAGGCCTCTGATTTTTGCACATTTTTTTTGTATCCTGCCACCCTGCTGAACTTCTCAATTAGTTCTAGGAGCTTTCTGGTGGAGTTTTTGGGATCACTCAGGTATAAGATCATGTCATCTGCAAATAGGGATAGCTTGACTTCTTCCTTGCCGATTTGAATCCCTCTTATGTCCCTTTCATGTCTTATGGCTTCTGCTAAGACTTCAAGTACAATATTGAATAGAAATGGTGAGAGTGGACAGCCTTGTCTAGTTCCTGATCGAAGTGGGAATGCTTCCAATTGTTCCCCATTGAGCATAATCCTTGCTGTGGGCTTGTTGTATACAGCTTTTATTATATTGATAAAGGTTCCTTCCATTCCTACTGTCTCTAGCGTTTTGATCATAAAAGGCTGTTGGATCTTGTCAAAAGCTTTTTCTGCATCTATCGAGAGTATCATGTGGTCTTGGACTTTGGACTGGTTTACATGATGAATTACATTTATTGATTTGCGTATGTTGAACCAACCTTGTGTGCCGGGGATGAAGCCTACTTGGTCCCCATGAATGATCTTTTTGATACATTTTTGAGTCCGATTTGATAAGACTTTGTTGAGAATCTTTGCGTCTGTGTTCATCAGGGAGATCGGCCTACAGTTTTCTTTTTTAAGTGAATCTTTATTAGGTTTTGGGATTAAAACGATATTAGCTTCATAGAAGGAATTTGGTAGTGTTCCTTCCTTTGCTATTTGATGGAACAGTTTAAGTAGTATTGGTGTTATTAACTCCTTAAGTGTCTGGTAGAACTCTGTGCTGAATCCATCTGGTCCAGGACATTTTTTGGTGTGAAGATTCAAGATTACTTCCTCAATTTCCTTATATGTTATAGGACTATTTAAATAATTCACAACTTCCTGATTCAATTTAGGTAAGTTGTGTTTACTTAGAAATTCATCCATCTCTTTTGTGTTGTCAAACTTCACAGAGTATAAGTTTTTGAAATACAATGTTATAATTCTCTGGATTTCTTGGGTGTCAGTAGTGATAACTCCATGTTCATTTCTAATTTTGTTAATTTGGGTTTTCTCTCTCTTGCTTTTGGTTAATTTAGCTAGGGGTGTATCAATCTTATTGATTTTTTTCAAAGAACCAGCTTTTTAACTGGTTGATTTTTTCTATTGTTTTCTTAGTCTCGATTTCAGATATTTCTCCCCTTAGTTTGCTAATCTCCTCTCTTCTACTACTTTTGGGATCAGATTGCTGTAGTTTCTCTAAAGCTTTAAGCTGCATTGTTAAGTTGTTTATTTCTGATATTTCCATTTTTTTGATGTAGGCATTAAGAGCTATGAAGTTACCTCTTAGGACAGCTTTCATTGTGTCCCAGAGATTTTGGTAAGTTGTATTTTCGTTATCATTCACTTTCAGGAAATCTTGAATTTCCTTTTTAATTTCTTCCTGAATCCAGTTCTCATTCAGCATCATAGTGTTAAGTTTCCAGGAGTTAGTGTATTTTCTCTTGTTTGATGTGTTGTGGATGTCCAGCTTTAGGCCGTGGTGGTCTGATTGGGCACAGGTTAGAATTTCAACTTTCTTGTATATGTGTAGATTCATTTTGTGGCCTAATATGTGACCTATTTTGGAGAAAGTTCCGTGTGCTGCTGAGAAAAATGTGTATTATTTGGTGCGTGGGTGAAAAGTTCGATAGAGATCTGTAAGGTCCATTTCAGTAAGGGTTTGGTTAAGCTCCAAAGTGTCTCTGTTAAGCTTTTGACCTGTTGATCTATCCCATGTTGAGAGGGCGGTGTTGAAGTCCCCAAGAATTATCGTTTGGGGGTTGATTTCTTGCTTTAGACGCTGTAGGGTTTTCTTAATGAATGTGGAGGGGCCCGTATTGGGTGCATATATGTTCAGTATTGTGAAGTCTTCCTGGTGAATTGTACCTGTGACTCAAATGTAGTATCCATCCGTGTCTCTTATAATTTTCTTTGGTTTGAAGTCCACTTTGTCTGATATCATAATGGCTACCCCTGCCTGTTTTCTGCTTCCATTTTCTTGTAGAATTGTTGACCAGCCTTTTATTTTTTGAGCGTGCCTATCTTTTGTGGTGAGATGGGTTTCCTGCAGGCAGCAGATTGATGGATTGTGATTTTTAATCCAAGTTTGTAATCTGTGTCTCTTGATCGGTGAATTAATTCCATTAACATTTAGTGTTATAATGGAGAAACCTTTTTTAATTCCAGACATTTATTATGTTTAGTAGTTTTTATAAGTATATTGCTTTGCTTTTAATGGTGTTATATTTGCCTTCTGTTCTCCTGGATATGCCTGGTTTTTTTCTTCACGCTTGAGTATCATTTCTAGCATTTTTTGAAGGCCTGGTTTGGTGGACATGTATCCCTTCAAGTTGTCTTTGTGCTGGAAAATTTTTCTTTCTCCCTTGATCATGACTGATAGTTTTGCAGAGTAAATCAGCCTGGGTTGACATTTTTGCTCATTCAATACTTGAAGTATGTCACTCCAAGCTCTTCTTGCTTTTACTGTTTCGACTGAGAAGTCATTTGTTATTTTAATAGGTTTACCTTTAAAAGTGACTTGTTTTTTCTCCCTTGAAGCTCTCAGCACCAGTTCTTTATCTTGTATGTGAAGTGTTTTAACTATTATTTGCCGTGGCCTGCTTCTATTTTGGTTGTATCTGTTTGGGGTGCGGAATGCCTCTTGTATATGGATGGGCCTGTCTTTTTTTAGATGAGGAAAGTTTTCCTTGATGATCGTTTGAAAAATTTCCTCACAGGTGGTATTTTGAGATTCTTGCTCTGGTATTCCATGAATACGCATGTTAGGCTTTTTCAGCGTGTCCCATATCTCTTGGATATTTCTCTCAAGTATCTTTTTGGCTTTAACAACCTCTTCCATTGAGCTGGTTAGTACTCCCACTTTATCTTCAAGGTCTGAAATTCTGTTTTCTGCTTCGTTAGTTCTATTGATAAGACTCTCTGTGGCATTCTGGGTTGAAGATAACTTGTCTTTTAGCTCAGTTTTAAACTCTGCTTGAGTTTGTTTTAACTGCTCTATGCCACTTTTTGTTTCTTGCACTGTTTTTCTCAACTCCTCCAGATGTCTGTTGTGTTCCTCTTCAAAGCGATTGATTCGATTATGTAATTCCTCCTGGATTTCCTCTTTCATAGTATTGAACATGGTAATGATCATATTTTAAAAGTCTTTATCCTGGGTGAGGCTTTCTTGGCCTTTTTCCGTGGGTTTGTTCTGGTTGGAGTCTAACATTATGGGATTAATTTCTTCAGTGGGAGATTTGTTTACTTGAGTGTTATTTCTCATGGATTTGCACTTTGACTTTGGCATTGTCATTTTAACTCTTAAGATCTCTCAATTTCACTAAACTGAATTATTTGGCCTGGGGTCCTGGTGGGCCAGCGCGGGTGGAGACTTACCTAGGTCGGGGGGTGAGGCCCGGCTGGACCGCGAGGGTCCTGACCGGTGGAGCGGGGTGGGGTGTAAAGGGAGGATGGGGGCATTGGCGTGGAGCTATTTAACCCGAGGGCAGCTGGGGCGGGGCCCGGGCGCAGGGGGAGGTCCTCCTCGTGGGCTGACCTGGGGTCCTGGTGGGCGGTGCGCGGGGCGGAGACTTACCACCTAGGCGCTGTGTGAGGCCCGGCTGGACCGCGCGTGCGTCCTGACCGGCGGAGCGGGGTGGGGTGTAAAGGGAGGGACCCAGATATAGTGTTTTAGTTCCTCATGAATAGGATTGGGAGAGAGGGTGTGCAAAAAAAAAACCCTAATATTGAAATTTTGAAATAACAGCGGAGTGAGTGATTTTTATCTTTTGTTCTTCACTGGTGTTTTTAAAAAGAAATTTCCCCCATGTAATCTTTGTGAACACCCTGTTTTGTGGTCACTGTAACATTTGGGGATGGGGAACAGGAAAGAAAGTAATAGTCCACATGTCCCTGACATTTGTTCACAGCAGTGTGCAGAATGTAATGTTCTTTTGTAGGAAATATTTTATGATTTTTAAAAGAAATTTAGTAAATCTATTTTGGTGGTCTTTTTTTAAGACAATGCAATTATCCTAATTCACCCTTAAACTAAACACCAAGTTTGATTTTCAGCTTCTCTGTGGATATAAGTATACCTCTTGATATAGACAAAAGATATTGACAAATTCAGTTTGGGTGATTAATGGTTTGCAAGTCCTGTTTGGGAAGAACTTCAATCACACATATTCATGCTTATAATAAGCTGGGGATTTTGTGCAAATAAAAAGCCCCTACTTTTCAACAATTTTCTATGTTAGTTGTGGAGAACCAAAGTAGGGAGCAATACTACAAGAGTAATATATATATATATCTGAAACCTGATGTGCAGCAAGTTTTATTAATCAGGATAACACTTGGTTATAGAGGTGGCTGATGCTGAGTAAATTTTGATTATTTTTGTTAGTTTCTCACTTATAGACTTAAGCTGTCAACCTGCTAGTGTCTATTAGTTATACTTTTAAAAAATACACATAGTTGTTTTTCCATTGTATGCAAAATAAAAGAAAAAAAAGATGTACCATTTCTCTGTTGTGTGTTGAATTATGTAGGAAATGTTTGCGAAGAATTCAAAAAAAAAAGGAAAAACTTCCTGTGGATGTTTTCTGTAGAATCTTGGCATTTATATTGATAGTTTAAAATCCACATGCAAATAAAATTACATGATACTAGATTTGATGTATGCCCAGTTTGACAAGTGTCGATTGATACATTTAAAGTGTCAAAATATTCCTCTTACAAAGAAATACAGTAATCTTAAATTAAATAAAAAAGAATAAGTGCTATGTGAAAACACCAATATTATGGAAGAAATTCAGCAGATTTGCAGGTTATATCAGAATAATTATGATGAATACAAATTAACAAGGATAGCATATAATACTGGATACAACATATTCATTCAGTATAACCAGGAAATAGAAAATATCATGAACTTCAAACTATTTCTAAGCAGAAACCTAATACTCATACCTTGTAGATATGAGATAGAATATATATAATACACATAATAGATATAAGTAGAAGCATTAGATATGACAGAAACCATCAAAAATTGATGAACATATTTAATTTATTTCATATCTCAGATAATTTTGTTATACACAGAGAAGAAAACTTTAGAGTAAGCCTTTAAAGACAGTGTTGATAGTCCAACAAGATGGCTCAGCAGATAAAGATATTTGCTGAACAGACCTAAAAACTTGACCTAAATCTTTGAAACTACATAAAAGGGGAAGGAAAGAACAAATTTCATAAAAGTTGACCTCTAACCTCCACACAAAAGTCATGGCATACACACACACACACACACACACACACACACACACACACACAGAGTGTGTGTAAATAAAGCAAAACAAAATTTGGATAATTTACTCCTATAAACCAAAGCAAAGTAAACTACTTTGTTATTAAGATAACTGGCAAAGTGATTTATGTTCTACATAAAATAGTTTGCTCTTTGGAATTGTGAACCATTTTTAGAGCTATTATTTATGCCTATGACTCCCCACATCTCTGAAGGATTTTACAAGAGTACCAGTAATTTCAGTTCAGACTGGGATATACCTCAAGACCCTGTCTCAAAAAACAAAGAAACATGCAACCAAATACAAAGAAATACAGTAATCTTAAATTAAATAAAAAAGAATAAGTGCTATGTGAAAACGCCAATATTATGGAAGAAATTCAGCAGATTTGCAGGTTATATCAGAATAATTATGATGAATACAAATTGTGATTATATTTAATCTATACAAATTTCAAGGAAGACATAACATTGAAGCTTTCCAATATAAAAAAAAAAACTGAAGTAAATGAAATCAGCACTATAGGCAGCTGTGACATCAGTAGAAAATGACAGGAGGCAATTGAAATTTCATTTCTCTTCATGTTAGCATGTACTCATTTGTTTCTATAAAGCACTACTTTATGAACCAAGTCCTTGAAGGCTTGTATTACTTGTTGGTTCCTCAAGGTGTAAATAAAAGGGTTCAACATGGGAGCAATTGAAGTGTTGAGGATAGCTACTCCTTTGGTCAGTGATGCCCTTTCATTTGCAGAAGGCTTCACATACATAAAAATGCAACTGCCATAAGAGATGGAGATGACTATCATGTGAGAGGAGCAGGTGGAGAAAGCCTTTTTTCTCTGACTAGCAGATGGGATTCTCACAATGGTGCTGATGATGCAGATGTAGGACAGAATGATCAATGCCAAAGTGAACAGCAAAGTAACAAAGGCAAAGTAGAAGCCAATCCTCTCCAGGAACCATGTGTCTGAGCATGAGAGCTGCAGAATAGGGAAGTAGTCACAGGTAAAGTGATCGATGACATTGGAAGCACAGAAATCTAATTTCAAGAAGAGCATGAGTAGTGGGAAAATGGTGAGAAACCCCGCCAGCCAGGATGTGAGGACAAGAAGGAAGCAGACTCTCTGGCTCATGATGATGGTGTAATGCAACGGCTTGCAGATGGCAACATACCGATCATAAGACATGGCAGTCAGAAGAAAGAACTCAGACACTCCCATGGAGATAAAGAAAAATAACTGAGCCAGGCAGTTGTTGTAGGGAATGGTCTTGACTTTGGTAATGATTGACCCCAAAAATCTGGGGATGGAAACACTGGTGAATATGATTTCCAAGAAGGAGAAATTCCGGAGGAAGAAATACATAGGAGTCTTAAGACGAGAGTCTAGCAAGGTGAGAGTGATGATGGTTAGATTTCCAGTGATACTTAATATGTAAGTTATAAATAAAAAAATAAAAATTACAGCCTGAAGCTCTGGGTTGTCTGATATGCCCAGCAGCACAAACTCTGTAATCATAGTGTGGTTTCTCATGATGATTTACTTTCAAAAAGATCTATTGGTGCAAAAAAAAAAATCAGAATGCAAATTTAATGTAAAAATATTAAAATTAAATATAAATTTACTATCTCTAATGAAAATGGAGCAATGGAAACTTTTCCATCAGAATTTTTCTAAAATCTGTGCATTTCTACGAAACACACACACACACACGCATATATATATAGAGAGAGAGAAATCAAAAAGAAAATGTATATTTACATATCTATGTTTAAAGTCCCTTCAGTAAGAAATTTCTTACAACATTTACATGTTATCAGAATTTTTATATGTCTAATATATGTTGAGTTACAGATTCGTACAACAATACTGTCATAACCTCTGTATGTCTAATAAAACTTTATAGATTTGTGCACAATACTTTAACTATATATGTAATTTTAACATTGGGATTTTATGTTCCAGTTTTCTATATCGCATGCTTTAAAGACTGAATATATGATAGATCATCATAATTTCAATGCTATCTTCCAAACTTTTATGTCATCACAACTGACAGATTAAAAGAGACTATTTATAGTTTAAAAATGGTTGAAGTATACTAACATGTAAATATAATGGTAATAAATATACTAAAGTGATAATTTAAGGACCCTTTCATTCCTCAATAAAATAAGCCTTTAAGAGGTACAGAAAATACATTTGCTCCCACATGTGAAGCATGCTGTATAGATGTTTGATGATATTAATTAGACATGTAATATTAAGTTTGTCTTTATTTAAAACCACAAAATTAAATATATCATAATATTCTTCAGCAGGATTTTTTTAATTGAGTTTACCCTTGCCTCTCCCTCATACATGAAAGTCTGTCACATAGAATGAGCACATGCTAAATTACAAGGAAGAGTTCTAGCAGTCTTGGAAATAAGGATAAATTATTTTTAATATATTATATTATTTTATAAAAATAGGCAATGCTATAAGATAAACTCCAAAATCTACCATTGTAATACTGCAAATTATTTAAGCAAATTAAGCAGGAGAAATTGCTTTGCAACATTAAAAGGTGAAGCATTTCAAAGTTCTCTGGATAGGATAAAAATTGAATACAAAATGAAGATAATCAGCTTTACTTACACACTGGCCAGCATATAAATTCAAAAGACTATATTGCAGAAAAAGAAGAATACAAATATATAAAGTCAAGAAATGGAGTGAAGTCATGACACCTTTTTGGAAAGCCAAAGGAAGCCAATGTAAAGAAACAAAGGAAGACTCTACTAATCAGTGGCAGCCCTCTGCCTGGCTTCCCCTTGGCCAGATCTGCTTTCCCTAATAAGGGCATGGACTCAGACCACACAAGGAGATCATTTATTTTCAGTTCCTTTGGGATTAGTTAAATCCAAGAGCGAACTATCTACAATAGACTTTCTTTAAGGCTACTACCCATTTTTTTATTATTCATTAGTAAATCACTTCTACTACAGAACAGAATGAGCGGCTTAAAAAATCATTTTACTGTCTTTGAAAATTAGAATTTTATTTCAGCCTTCTCTTTCATGTTTTAGTTTTAAAGGTAACACAGGCTTCTTAGTCTGAGAAACTAGAGCCATTACCAGTATACAGATTTATCCTTGTACTTCCTAACAAGTTTTCATTTCCCTCAAACCTTCAAATTAACCAGTTTAAAACAGTGTGCTTTACCAAATACGTTTATGTTTTAAACACACTTCCTAACAAGTTTTCATTTCCCTCAAACTTTCAAATTAACCAGTTTAAAACAGTGTGTTTTACCAAATACCAAAAACCAGTGTGTTTTAAAACACACTTATGTTTTTAAAAAAAAAAATACTAGTGTACTTGATTGCATTTTGCAAGTTTCCTTAATGTAGCCTTGAAATTTTAGCATATAAAATATCCTGCAATTTTCCTGTTTTTCTTTTTTCAGTTAACAGTGAGAAATAGATATCATTCCATGTCCAATTCTTTACACAAAATTCATCCTTTCATAACAATCACTTAAGATTCCAAAGGAGACATGAATGCACTTTTTTCATTTAGTTGTTACTAATTTCACATCATTAATTCCAATGTTTCTGTGAATTCCTACATCTTTGCACATATATATAATGACTATTGACATAAAATATGTGCAAACTATGACGGATAATTCATTTCCCTCCTACAGTAAAAATAAATCCTTCCTTTACATCCTAACAACACAGAACATTACCAATCACTTAAAAGTTTAATAAACAAGTGGATAAAAGTGAATCTCAATTCATTTAATACTAAAGAAGGCTCACAGTGGCTACATTTCTCTGGAAACTAACAAAATTTTTTTGGCCTTTTAATAAAGGATAGTTTCAAACTTATACAATATTTAAAATATCAAATGAGACAGTGTGTAAAGATACATAGCAGAGCTGGTAATGTGTATTAAGTACCTAGAATGCAAATTTATATTTTTAAAATTTTGCATTTCCAAATGATTAGTTTTTATGATCATGAATCATCTATTACATGGTCACTGTAATTATTGTCTAGCAATAAACTGTGATTATTGTCTAGCATGTTTGAATGTAAGTTGTCCCTCACAAACTCGTTTGCTTGAATCATTAGTTGATGTTTGGGAATGTCATAGCAACTTTAAGAGGTGGAGTCTTGCTGGAGGATGACATATCACAGGGGATGGACCTTGAAGTTGGTTCTCACTGCTTCTGGGAGGAGTCAGCTCTTATAGTTTTAACAGTTTTACTTTCCCTCTGCCTTCATGAAGTCTGCAGTGATCTAAGTTGTCTCCAACTTCTGTCAGTCAGCCATGTCTTTTTCACCATAAAGGACGATACCTTCCCTCTGGAACCATAAGTTGAATAAATCTCCTTTTTTTCCCATTAGTCAGAGTTTCAAGAACATTTTCTACTCAACTGAAGCAACTGCCCAAGAGAGATTCTGCCCAGAGTCAGAATAGAGAAGCTGAATTAGTTATGCTTCAAGGACGCCGGTCTCCAATCCAAGGCTACAGCAGAACCTGGCAACATCATCCACATGGTCCTCCTTTTAGAAGCATCAAAGATGCACAAAGGATGGAGGTGTGAATTCCCTCCCCCAAGGTTTCAGAGAGAGACTGAAATCAGGCAATATGAGACAGGATTGGAAAACCAGAGGCTCAGGAAAGGCATTTCATGCTGTGGAGTTAAAGCCTGGTTTGCCATTGAGGCATGAAGATGTTAGGGATGCCAGAGCCCATGTGGGATATCTGCCAAAGAAAGTTATGTAGCAAGGAGGAGCCAGTCCAACAAAGTGATGTGTTCTGTGGGCAGCTACACTACAGAAGTGGAACCGAAGCCCTTTGGAACTGAGTCTTTCAACAGGAGAATTTAGAGCTACAGGATTTGGAGATTGTCCTGCTGGTTTTCAATCTTGTTACAGACTGATTTTTCTGGGATATGCCCCCATTCCTCTCTTTTGGAAGGGGTATGATTATTCTGTGCCATTGTATGTTGAAAATATGAAGTTTGTCCTTTATTTTACAGGATGATTTGGATTTTGAAATTTTCTTACTGTGTAGGGGACTACTGATGCAGTTTATGGGAATTTTTAAAGTTGAATCATAAAGCGACTAAAAACCTGTAGGGCCAGGGTCACAGATTTCATGGTTTGGATGTAAGTTGTCTTCCACAAGTTCCCCACAATCTTAGTTGTTTGGAAAGTTCATGACACCTTTAGGAGGTGGAGTTTTGCTGGAAGAAGGTATACCACAGGGGGTGGGCCTTGAGGTTAGTTAGTTACTCCCTGCTTCTAGAAGGAGTTGACTCTTGTAGTTTTAGCAGTTTTGTACTCTCGGTCTCTCATTCTCTCTCTCTCTCTCTCTCTCTCTCTCTCTCTCTCTCTCTCTCTCTCTCTTTTCCTCTATCTCTATCTCCATGATATCTGCAGTGATTTAAGCTGCTTCCACTTTCTGTCAGCTAGCCATGCCTTTTCTGCCATAAAAGACTATTATCGCCCCTCTGGAACAGTAAACTGAATAAATTTCTTTTTCTCCCTTTAAGTTGCTTGAGTCTCACAGTAGCAGAGAAGAGTAACCAATACATTGTCTTACTCTTGGGAGAAAGAATTTACTTATCTTAATGTGTATCTTATTTGTTGCAATGTATTTTCAGATAATTTTATTATTTTTAACTTGTTATGACATGGTTCAAGAAAGAATTGGCTAATTTAACATAAATTCTTTGTGATCAATTTTTCTGAAACATCCTTCTCCATAATATATTCATTTATATTTAATAGTTCTGCTTATGCTTTTTTATAAATGTATCTTAAATCCATGTAAAACTTTTTAATAAGATGTTGCTGCACTTCATCTGCATGGTTGTTGATAAATGACCATCAGAAGGCTTACGGGAACAAAGGGTTTATTTTCTTTTTTTTTTAATGGTGAACAAAGAGGTTTTATTCTGGGTTATGATCATCCAATTACAGTTCTTACTCCAGCTTGACAAGAAAGTCCATACTAACATAAGGGCCTAAGGGAATTAGTCAGATTATACCCACAGGACTGCTGAGAGGGACAACCCCTACTTAGCAGAACAGTGTGACTGACCAAGTATGTCAAAGGATAACAATTTCCTTACTCGGTTATCTCCATCTTCTCCACCTGCATGGGGACTAACTACATCCACCATGAGCTGAACCTCCTTATCAAGCAGATCTATCTCCTGCAAGTTTTCTGAGGGCTTAACTCAGCTACCCAGAGCTTGAACACTCAACTACCAAGTTGACACATGTATCTAACTAAGGCACTATATTATGTAGACTTTCAGAAAGATGTATTAATTGGAACAATTTTCTTTTCTTATATATATATATATATAAAACATTTTTTATTATATCTGCTCATACAAACTTAACAGGTACAACGGTTCCCTCCCTCTCTCCTCCTCCCCCCACTCCTCTGCTCACCCTCCCCTCACCCCTTCCTCCCCACCCCCCAGTGCCTCCCCTCCCCCAATCCCCGGAGAATCCTTTAATGTGCATGCCTGACTGTCCTCTGGGTCCTCCTCTCCAATAACATACAAGGACCCAGCGGCATTTCCCTGAACCCTTTCCCGTGTTCCCCTTAAGCATAGGAACACTATTTTGGCTGTCAATCCCTTGCCTCCAAGGATCTTGGTGCTTTTAGCAAATGCTAGACTTTGTAGGGACAATAGTGTGTTGGACATTGCACAGGGCATGCAAAGTCCAGTTATGATTGCTTCGGCCCTAACTTGTGTGGAGTATCTTGCAAGTCATTGCTCCTCCCATTCTTTTGCTCTTACAATCTTACCACCCCCTCTTCCGCAAATTTCCCTGAGCTTCAATATGGGGAGAGATTAGTCTGGCCTAGTTCTAGGTGGTTAATATAGAGTCTCTGAAGTTCTGGATTGTGGTTTGTTGATTTTCTTTTGCAGTTTTGCTGCTCCTGCAATGCCCTTCACTCCATCCTGATGGGTATTGGATGTCACCCCCTGGCCAGAGATACAAAGCTGTTAAACCAGAGTCTTTTTATATTCAAAGGTAGATGTAATAAAAGTAGGAAACCTCAGTGAGGGAGGGGTCAGTCACCCATTGCAAAATGATCACCTTTCATCTGCCAGACTATATGCCCTCCCCTTCTGGTGAGATCACACCCCCTCAGTTGTAGATGATCAGGAACAAAAAGTCTGTGAACTTAACCAGATGTCTCATTGCTTACTCGCAGCCCTTGATGGAGGCCTATTTTCTCTGCTGTTACATGGTCACCTCTCTCCTTGTTTCTGGTGTGGCCCTCCTACACCATCCCGCCTGTTCATACTCCTTGCAATTACTGTATTACAGAGATTTATCATCGAGTGTCACTAGATGGGCTGGGTGGGTTTGGTACTAGGAGCCACCTAGGGAGTACATAAGGCGCTGAATTTTCTGGGTCTGGGATACTTCACTCAATATAATTGTCTCTAATGACATCCATTTCCCGGCAAATTCCAGTACTTCATCATTTTTTTTGGCTGAGTAGTACTCCATTGTATAGATGTACCACCTTTTCCTTATCCATTCATCGACTGTAGGACATTTGGGTTGACTCCATGACTTTGCTATTGAAAACAGTGCTGCTATGAATATGGTCGCACTTGTGCTGTGGAGGTGAACCTCTGCTGTATGGGGGGTTATTCCCAAAAGTGGAATCGCAGGGTCATATGGCATTTCAATCTTTAATTTCTTTAAGAATCTCCAGACAGCTTGCCAGAGTGGCTGTATGAGCCTGCATTCCCACCAACAATGTAGGAGAGTTCCCCTCTCTCCACATTCTCTCCAGCATTTGGTGTTGTTTGTATTGTGGATTTTTGCCATCCTGACCGTGGTGAGATGATATCTCAGGGAAGTTTTGATTTGCATTTCCCTGATGGCTAAGGAAGTGGAGCATTTTTAAAGATATTTGTTAGACATTTTAATTTCATCCCTGGGAAAGTTTCTTTTAAGTTCCAGGGCCCATTTTTTAATTGGGCCATTGGTTTCCTTGGTGTTGAGTTTTCTAAGTTCTTTGTGCACTCTGGATAGTAGAGCTCTATCAGATATGTGGTTAGTGAAGACTTTCTCCCATTCTGTGGGTTGCCTTTGAGCTCGCGTTACAATCTCTTTATCTGAACAGAAGCTCTTTAATTTCACAAGATCCCAACTGTTGAGAGTTGGTAGCAGTGACTATGCCATTGGATGTCTGTTTAGGAACTGTTGGCCTAGCCCAATCAGCTCGAGGGAATTCCCTACCCTTTCAACTATGGTTTTTATGGACTCTGGCCTTAAATCAAGGTCCTTGATTCATTTGGAATTAAGTCTTGTACAAGGTGACAAGTATGGGTCCATTTTTATTCTTCTACATGTGGACTCTTTTACGTCCTTGATTAGGTTTATACCAAGGTATTTCATCTTTTTAGGGGCTATAGTAAATGGGATTGTTTTTCTCAGGCTTTTTCACTTCTTTCATTCTGGGCATATAAGAAGACAACTGATTTTTTTACATTTATTTTGTAACCTGTCACCCTGCTGAACTTCTCAATTAGTTCCAGGAGCTTCCTGGTGGATTTTTTGGGGTCACTCAGGTGTAAGATCATGTCATCTGCAAATAGGGATAGCTTGACTTCTTCCTTGCCGATTCTAATCCCTTTTATGTCCCTTTCATGTCTTATGGCTTCAGCTAAGACTTCAAGTACAATATTGAATAGAAGTGGTGAGAGTGGACAGCCTTGTCTAGTTCCTGATCGAAGTGGGAATGCTTCCAATTGTTCCCCATTGAGCATAATCCTTGCTGTGGGCTTGTTGTATACAGCTTTATTATATTGATAAAGGTTCCTTCCATTCCTACAGTCTCTAGCATTTTGATCATAAAAGGCTGTTGGATCTTGTCAAAAGCTTTTTCTGTATCTATCGAGAGTATCATGTGTCTTGGACTTTGGACTGGTTTACATGATGAATTACATTTATTGATTTGCGTATGTTGAACCAACCTTGTGTGCCGGGGATGAAGCCTACTTGGTCCCTGTGAATGATCTTTTTGATATGTTTTTGAATCCGATTTGCTAAAACTTTGTTGAGAATCTTTGCATCTGTGTTCATCAAGGAGATTGGCCTATAGTTTTCTTTTCTAAGTGTATCTTTATTAGGTTTTGGAATTAAAACAATATTAGCGTCATAGAAGGAATTTGGTAGTGTTCCTTCCTTTGCTATTTGTTGGAACAGTTTAAGTAGTATTGGTGTTATTAACTCCTTAAATGTCTGGTAGAACTCTATGCTGAATCCATCTGGTCCAGGACATTTTTTGGTGGGAAGATTCGAGATTATTTCCTCAATTTCCTTATATGTTATAGGACTATTTAAATAATTCACAACTTCCTGATTCAATTTAGGTAAGTTATGATTTTTGGGGGTTTGAAGTCCACATTGTCAGGCAGCATAATGGCTACCCCTGCCTGTTTCCTAGTTCCATTAGCTTGCAGAATTTTGGACCAGCCTTTCATTTTTAAGATGTGCCTGTCTTTTGTGGTGAGATGAGTTTCCTGAAGGCAGCAGATTGATGGGTTCTGATTTTTAATCCAAGTTTGTAATCTGTGTCTCTGAATCGGTGAGTTAAGCCCATTGACACTTAATGTTATAATGGAGAAATTCTTTTTAATTCTGGACATTTTTTATGTTTAGTGGATTTTGTAAGCTTATTGTTTTACATTTATATTTTGTGATATTATACTTCCCTTCTGTCCTCCTGGATATGCTTGTTCTTTTCTTCAAGTTTGCATATCATTTCCAGCATTTTTTGAAGGCCTGGTTTGGTATACATGTATCCCTTCAAGTTGTCTTTGTGCTGGAAAATTTTTCTTTCTCCCTCAATCATGACAGATAGTTTTGCCGGGTATATCCGTCTGGGTTGGCATTTTGGAGGAAAGCAAGCACTTCCTGTCCAGTTGGGCAGACAGGCAGGCGGGAGGGAGAAAGGGGCCTGGGGCCTGGGGCGTGGCCCAGGTCAAAACCAGACCTGGGGCAACATGGGTGGGGCTGGGCAGGGACTCACCTGGGGGCCTGGCAGAGTGGGGAGCAGGCGGTGTGTTTGGGGGGACAAAGGTGGCGTGGGAGGGAGAAGCAGGGCTTATTTTCTTATGACAGTCCAGTTACAGTTCTCAGTCCAGCTTGATGGAAGACCATGCACCAACACCAGGGCTGAGGGAACTGGCCACACCATCTCTACACAACAGCTGAGAGACAGACAATCCTTACTTGCCAAACAAGTATGTCTGGCCAAGTGTACAGAAGGATGCCAACTTCCTCAACCAGCTCTATGTATTTTATTCACCTGTTCAGGGCCTAGTCCCACCCACCATGAGTCCACGGCCTTCCCCATCAGCTAGACAATCTCTTTTTTTTTAACATTTTTTATTATTATTTTCACTCATACAAACTTAATAGGTACACTGGTTCCCTCCCTCCCTCCTCCTTCCCCAACCCCCTGCTCCCCCTCCCCTCACCCCTCCCTCCCCACCCCCAGTGCCTCCCGCCCCAATTCCCAGAGAGTCCTTTAATGTGCATCCCTGACTCTCCTCTGGGCCCTCCTCTCCAATGATGTACAAGGACCCAGTGGCATTTCCCTGAACCCTTTCCCGTGTTCCCCTTAAGCATAGGAACTCTACTGTGGCTGCCAATCCCTTGCCTCCAAGGATCTTGGTGCCTTTAGCAGATGCTAGACTTTGTGAGTTCAATAGTGTGTTGGACATTGCGCAGGGCATGCAAAGTCCAATTATGATTGCTTCAGCCCTAACTTGTGTAGAGTATCTTGCATATCATTGCTTCTCCCATCCTTTTGCTCTTACACTCTTACCGCCCCCTCTTCCACAAATTTCCCTGAGCTTCAAGATGGGGAGAGACTAAGCTCGCCTAGTTCTAGGTGGTTGATATAGACTCTCTGAAGTTCTGGATTGTGGTTTGTTGATTTTTCTTTTGCAGTTTTGCTGCTCCTGCAATATCCTTCACTCCATCCTGCTGGGCACTGTATGAGCTAGACAATCTCTTGCAGGTTTGCTCTGGGCTTAACTCAACCATTAATTCTCTACAAATGTGCCCAGAGCTCAAACCCTCAACAGTCAAGTTGATACCTGTGCCTGTGATAGATATTGTTATTATTACTATTATTAACATTGTTGTTGTGTTAGGGATAGAAACCAGGGATTTAAGCAGGCTAGGTAAGTACTCTCCATTGAGCTCCATGCTCAGTCCCATAATTTATTTTTTAACAACAAACTTCAGTTATTTACTCTATGGTTATACTTAAAAATCATAATGTATTCTTATGTGGCAAATAGATCTATTCTTGCTACTTCTTCAGCAGTTGGGCTTCAAACTATATGGGAATCTAGCATTAACTCACCAAGAGTACCAATGTAACATCATCTTTCCAACCTTTCTACCCCACAATGCTCACAAAGACCCACATGAGGGCACTGGAAAGATAGCTCAGAGGTTAAAGCCTTTGCCTCTCAAGCAAAAAGATGAGTTCAGATCCCATATCCCACATAAACACACCAGCAGAAATGAAAGCTTCCTACAATTCACACCCTAGAAAGTGGAGCCTGGGAAACCCTCAAGCAGAGTAGTAAGGAGGTAAAGCAATCCAGGATGATTCTCCAGGTCACCTTTGGGTCTCTACAAGTACATACACTCAAGTTCCTGCTTCTACACACACACACACGTGCACACCCACACATACACTCTTACACCCCCATATTAAAAAAATTCTTTCAGCAAGGCATTGAACTAGATCATTGTCAATACAAGTTAATACAAGATCATTGTTAATACAAATGATACTTAATTGTACTTCTCAGAATTCAAGAAAATTAGTTTCTCTTACAATCTGAAAACCTAGAATAGACAATAAAGGCTTCAAGGTTGTATCTGTGGGGATTACATGGGGAATTGTAGGAAAGGCATATGCAGATGGGCATTATGGGTACTTAGAAATTTCTGTGGCAGTAGTATTCCTATGCTTTAGGGGAACACAGGAAAGGGTTTTGGGAAATGCCGCTGGGTCCTTGCACCTTTTAGCTCCTTTATTCAGGAATAGTTGATAGGACACAGTATCTATACCTAACAGAAAGAAGAGAAAATAGTAACTGGCCATGTTTCCCTGGAGGAGTAAGAGACAGAAACAGGCACATTACAGAAAGATATAGTGTTGTAATAGAATAATTTTTCTCTAATTGTACTCATATGTTCTATAAGCCTCTTTAATTTTCATCAAAAGTAAATGATGTATCAGTTTTTTGGTATCTTTATTCACAAATTAGCATAATGATGGTCAGTTGATGTTACATGTGTGATAAAAGAGATTCTGAAAAGTATCATATTTACAACAAAACATTTTACATGAATCACCAGATACATGTCTTCATGCAATATCTTCAAGCACCCAGCTCTCCTCTTGAATGGGTCAGTTACACAATCCTCCAAGTTTTGGGTTGGGAAGAGTGTTTTCTGTTCTTTCTGTGATCTAAGCTTAACAGAATATCCCTAGAGACCAGCAACTGAATCTGGACCTCCCAGAATGGAGGAGGGACAGGACACTAAGTGTGACACTTGACTTGGGACATTCCAGTGTCCCAGGTCAACCCGGAGTCATGCTGGTGTCTATATCCTTTCAAATCTCAAATGCTCTCAACTGCTACACTTTGCACTAAAGGGAAGAGGGGAGCCGTAGAAAGAAAGGAGCAGTCTGGAGAGTGACCTTAACAATTCTAAATTTCCTATGTCGATTTCTAAAATACAACATTATAGATAGAAGCTCTTCAACTAGACATCACCTGGAATGTATGTGCAGGCAGAAATCACTGAGTTTACAAGAACACATGCAGCTCATTTATCTCTAATTTTAAAGAAATTCATTTTCTCGCTGGGTATGCAGGTGAGCAGTGGAGAGAACATTGGACTTGCTATCCCAGCTGATGCCAAGGATTTCAATGCTTCTAAAAGACATGGGCTAGAGAACTTCACTAGACATAGGACGGGCTCATCCCTTATACTGTCCAAATTCCAACTGTGATTGAGAATAGTTCCCAAAAGTTTCTTAAGTGATTAGATGGATTGGCTCTGGTTTTTTTTTTTTTTTTTTGAATAATCCTAGAGTCCACGTTGACATCTAGTTCAAGGCTTCTTTCTTGCTGGAGTTGGACAGGGTTGTGATTTTCAAAGATCAGATTATACTCTAAAAAAAAAACAGTAGCCTTGAGCAAGTCCAAGTGTCAACTTCTCAGTTGCATCTGCACAATATGATGGTATTTTCTGGCCTGTACTGACTATTTCAGCTTCATACGTGTTCCCCAAGCCACTCAAATCCGTACCGCATACTTCTCTGCCTCTGAAGCTCACATTCTTTAATGCTCTCCTAAGAATTTTCTGGAATGAACTTTTCAGTTATTCCATATCAAAAAGGTCAATATCTTCATCTGGTCTTTGACTCATCTGAAAAATACTCCAAAGCTTCTGGTGCCAATAAACATAGATATAAACAATGTCTTAGGAGGGCCACATCATCCAGAGTAGTGCACTTCTTATCACACAGCAGGACCAAGTCCTGGGCCAGACACTCCTTTCTCTCCTTGAAGTTCATGGTCTGCAGTTGGTTTTCTGATGAAAAAAAAACCCAGGCTTTTAGGATGGTCATCTTTCACACACAAGAATTTTCAAGATGGTCCTCCCCATGAATTTGGCCACAGTTTCATCTGTCTTTTTGGCAAGGCCCACATCACTGGTGCCTCCTGGGCAGCTGTTCCCACAGAAGTGCTTTTGAAGACTCTAAAGCAATTTTTAACACACTGGGTTGAAATTAGAGGTGCTTTCTACAGCAGCCAAAGTTAATGGGGACACAAACAGCATGATATTCTGATGCATAAGCTTCACCATTATGACTTAAGCTTTCCTAAAAGCAAGTAGAGGTATAGGATCTTGCTTGATAATAATTGATGCTACCATACTTGATTAAGACATATTGATATTTTTACTGATTAAATTTTAAAAATCTTGTCATGTGTATTTATAGGAAATTTGCTACCACAGTTTCCTTTTTCAAAGATTATTCTTCTGTCTTCAAATATTCTCTGCCACTCTATTTTTTCCCACTTATACAAATTTAATAGTCTACCACTCTGTTTTATGGAAGAGCTGTTTATATCTTGTTTTATTTTCCTAAAAACTTGGTAGCATTCAATTGTGAAGCTATCTGAGCTTAGCCTTATTTTCATAACTTTTTTACTTGCACACTCAAAGCCTTTTTCTTGTTAGTTTTGATAGATATATCAGAAGTGATAGTTTCATTTCAGTGAAACTATCAAGTTCATCACATACATAGAATGTTCCCAATTATTCTTTCTATGTCTGTATATTGTGTTATATAGTTTCGCCTTCCTTCTGAACTAGTCAACTATCTTTGACAAAGAACTAGACATGTAGAATTTAAGGGAAAAAACTGTTATTTTGACTCATGCTTTCATGTAGGGTGGGTGTTACAGAATACAACAAAATCCTTTATTAGTGGGCTTTCTTATTTTTCTCATTTTATTCTATCAGAGTTCCTAGTCCCATGTATGACTCTATCCCTATTCAAGTAGATTTTCCTCCTATAGTTAACCTTCACTAGAAATGTCCCCATAGATGTACCCAAATGTGTGCTATTAATCAATCCAATTAAAATGATTATCAAGATAAATCGTCACAGGTCTATCCTTTGTCAATTTGAGATGCAAAGAAATTTTCAACCATCATATTCTACCCCTAAGCCCCAAAAGTCCCATGTTCATCACATAGTATAAGATGCATTTAGTCCATCTCCAGGTGACTCATAGACTTAACGGTTCTAACATGTTTCAAAGTCCAAGTTCAAAGTGTCCTCTGAGACTTAAGACAGTCTTAGCTGTGACCTGTGTTGCATGCTTCTGACATACAATGCCACAAGGTAAATGTTCTCATTCTTTTTACAGACATGTGTGTGTGCGTGTGCGTGTGTATATATGTGTGTTCAAGAGGACAGTTGAGGGGCTGGAGAGGTGGCTCAGGGGTTAAGCTTCTGCCTTGTAGGCTGGAAGGTCCTGAGTTCGGATCCCAGATCCCACGTATAGATGCCAGGCGGAAGCGGGGGCGGCCTGCGTTTCTGGTCCTGGTAGGGCGGAGCCTGTGAATCCCCGGACAGAATAAACGAGGAGGTGGAGGCGTCCATGGTGGTTCCCGAATTCGTCCATGGTTCTACACACGCACACACATGTACACACGCACAATTGAATAAATAAATAAAATATTTTTAAAAAAAAGTCTTAAAAGAGGACAGTTGAGTGTGTGTGCCTGTGGAGGTCTAAGAGTGACACTGGTAATCTTCCTAGAATGCTTGGTCATCTTATGGCTTTGCCCTCACATTTCCAGGATTCTGCCTTTCAGAATCAGAATTTCAGGGTGCTGCCATATCCACCTAATAGTTTTACGTGGGATCTAGGATATGGAGATCTGAATTCAAGTCCCTTTGCTTGCAAGGCAAAAGTTTTAGCCCCTGGGTCATCTCCCCACATTTGCATTCTTAAGTTGGGAGAATTAGGATAGATAAAAGAGGGAAAAGGCAAAACAAGACTGAAATCCAAGAGAAAAAGTATTACATCATCAGTTCAGCATCCACTATCTGCTGCCTGTAGTGGCATGATGTGAGACCTAAGGACTTTGACAGCCCCAGCATTGTGGCTTCCTTGTCTGCTGCCCACATGGCCTCTCTCTTTTGCTAGTTCCACTCGTTGCTTACAATATTTCATGCTAGATATTCCATATTCCTGTCCTCTCTAATTTCTGTAGATGGAAATTGCAGTTTTGACTTCATCTAAGAGTTTGTGAAAGCACTGCCTTTAGAGATTCCTACACTACCACACACTACCTAATTTCCCAGGATTACCACTAATATCTGGGTGAAAATCTATATGACCCTGCATTCTTGAATCCTACAAATATTTAAACCCTGCATCATGGAAAAGATGAATCAGTTACCAGCCCAAGCAATAGCTGGGTCCCTTGGATCATGGCTTCTGCTACCCCTGAGTATCTAATTAGGTGAATCTGGGAAAACACTTCTCCATGTGGTTCTTTTTGAACAGGGCTCCTAGGTGACTTTTTCTCTTCATGGAAAAATTTTTCAAGTGAATTTACATTTTTGCATGCTGGATCCTGTGATAGAAGGGTCTCAAATTTTCCTGAGGTGTTCTCAAAGTCTTTTCCCTGTGGTCTCAATGCAAAGTACTTGGTTTCTTTTTCGTTGTACTTAATCTTTCTAGTAACCCCACTTTCCTTGTTTCTAACTTTACATGTGTTTCTTAATCAAAAAACAGGCTTTATAAATCTTTATGCTCTTCTTTCTCTCCAGTTTTTGTAGACAACTTAAAAGCATCTAGCAATGGAAATGCCACATCATGAATGCTGAACTGCCTTGAAATTTCCTCCACTAAAATAGTCTGTTACCTTCAGACTTAGCCTACCAGATTTCAGGTTTCAAATCATAGACAGTGTATGAACATTTTTTATCAGATTGTAACTTAAATGGCTTCTAATCCTCATTCCCATCTGAAACTTTATGAGCACAGGTTTACTGACCATATCCCTATGGGCATTCTGGTCTCATGAGCTTCTATGAGAATTGACCATTAAGCTCTGCTTACAGCATTCCAAGCCTTTTGTTGCCCAAATCTCCAAACATTTCCCAATTCTTTCTATAAAACAATTCCAAAGTCTTCTGGAATACATTGTTCTCACAGCAATGACCTCAGCATTTGATCCTAATTTACTATGCGAGTCAACTATCTTGCCAGACTGCCAATGTACAAAACATAAGCAACTTAAGGGAGGAAATTTAATTTTGACTCTGTTTCAGAGGCTTCAGTTTTCCATTGATCAAAAAGCATGATCAAGTGGACCAATTCAGATTATGGTGGCCAAGAAGCATAGAGAGGAAATCCAGGTACCGAAGGCTTTCTTCTTTCCCCCTTCTATTACATATAGATTTCCAGCTTGTAAGATGCTGTGGGGCATATCAGGGTGAGTCTTTTTTCTTAGTCTTCTCTTTAAATATATAGACAGAGATATACAGAGATATGCCTTGCTAAATCTGTAAATACCTCTCACTCCTATCAAGTTGGCAATCAAGATTACCTGCATACTTCCTGATACTTGTAGTTTGTGTGTCTTTCCTAATCCCTTGGTTAACTTTACTTAAGTTTTGTCAATTTAATTGATTATCTAAAACACAATTTTTGGTTCCATCCATTTCTTTTCTGTTTTTTCCTGTTAATTTCATTGATTTCTGTTGTAATAATTATTTTGTCTTCTTTCCACTTGCTTTACATTTAATCTTTCTTCTATAATTTAATGAAATAGGAATAGTGTTAAACTTAATTTTGTATGTATACACATATATATATGTAATATGATATGATTGAGTTGTTTCATATGTGTATATGTATATGCCGGATTTTAGTTAAGCTTCAAATACACACTTAATGTGGTAAATATCTTTTCAGTTATATCTTCAAATTTTTGTTCCATTTATAGTTTCATGTAGTACAAGATTTTTATTATTCTCTTAAGACTTTTTTAGCTCCTCGTTAGTCTGTGGGAGACTGTTGATGTCAGCCATAATGCAAGTCTGATGAGGATAAGTCTCATTTTGGTAAGCACCTGGATGTAGCAGCACTGTCTTCAATGGACTGTTTTGGCAGGCAGTGGACCTCCTCACCTTTAGTCTCTTGCAGTATTACCACCTCTTCTTTTGCAAGATTCCCTGAGCCTTTGGAAGGGAAACGATTTAGCTTACCTGATTCATGCTGAGCAGTACTCTGAATTCTGGATGGTTGCTGTTGTCTATTCCACTGCTCTTCCATTGCACTAGACTGCCACTTGTTTGGGTGTTGAGATCTTTTCTTATCTAAAGATAAAATGAGAGTTGTTACTCTCTGTTGCTTGTGATTAGTATTGAGACATCTGATGCCATCTACAGTCAGTTTTTTCTCTGTCCACTGTTGTTTAGACTGATTTACAGGGCTGGACATGTGTTCCTTGTCATTGAGGAGTAAGGGTTAAAGAGTAGTAAGCAGGTGGTTGGTTACCTGGAGGCTAATCCCACTTTCTATTGGGTCCTATTCCTCTTCTTCCCTCTTCTTTAAGACTTTCCTTAAGGCCTTTTTAACTGCCTTTCCATGATCTTTTGTTCTGCTCCCTGGGATCTTCTTCCACCATCATCCCAGCTTGTGCTCCTTTGTGTTTGTGGGTGTTGTTTAAGAGTTTTTGCTTGATTACATCAAAACTGAATGTATAATGCTAGGATCCACTTGTAGGGAGAAAATACAGCATCTGTCTTTCTACATCTTGGATATTTTACTCTGTATGGTTTCTTTCAGTTCCATCTATTTACAGGCAAATTCCATTTCATTAGCTCATCTTTCCTGACAGCTGAATAGCTGTATATACACACACACACACATACACACACACACACACACACACACACGTATACACACACACACACACACACACAGAGGCATATATATGTATATCACATTTTCATTAACCATTCATCAACTGTTGAATATCTAGGGCTGCTATGAACAAGATTATACACATGACTCTGTTGCAGGATGCAATGCTCTTTGGGAATATTCCTAGGCGTGGTATAGCTGAACCATACTGAATTTTGATTTTTAACTTTTTTAGATACCTCAAAATTGATTTCCAAAAGGGTTATATGAGTTTACAATCCCACCAGCAATGTATTTTTTAATTAATTAATTTATTTTTTCCACTCATACAAACTTAATAGGTACCCGGGTCACCTCCCTCCCTCCACCCCTCCCCAAACCCTCTTGCTCCCTCCCCCCTTTTCCCCTTCCTTCCCCCCCTCCTTCCCTTTCTCTTAGTGCCCCCTTCCCTTCTCCCTGGAACATCGTTCAGTGTGAATGTCAAACTTCCCTCTGGGTCCTCCTCTCTGATGAGGTGTGAGGACTCAATAGCATTGCTTAGAGCTCTTTTTTGTGTTCCCCTTTAGTATAGGAACACTATTGTGGTTGTTAATCCCTTGCTTCTAAGGATCCTAGTGCCTGTGATCCATGCTAGACTTTGGGGGGTCAATGCTATGTTGGTCACTGCACAGGTCATGCAAAGTCCTATTATGGTTACTTCGGCCCTAACTTGTGTGGAGTATCTTGCATATTGTTGCCTCACTTGCAATGTATAAATAAGTGTCCCCTTCTCCCCACATCCATGCCAGCATTTGCTGTTGTTTGTGTTTTGGATCTTAGCCATTTTGCCTAGAATGAGATGATATCTCAGGGAGGTTTTAATTTGCATATCCCTGATGACTAGGGAGGTAGAACATTCTTTAGGATATTTGTTATACATTTGACCTTTGTCTTTTGAGACGTTTCTTTTCATTTCTATAGCCCACTTTTTAGTGGGGTTGTTCAAAGAAGTTTTGAAATACTTTAAAACATTAGAGTAGCACAACAAATCTTCATCTATATTCATTGATCATCTATAATCTGAAAAACTTATTTCATTTGAATTATTTTTCCCTACTTAAAACATTGTGAGTGAAATCTAAGGCAACATGCCATTTCAATGTGTGCAAAGCTTAAAAGCACGTATATACAAGTTAAATAGGATTATCAGAATGTATTCATGAATTATGGTACCTTCTACAGAAAAATAGGTATTAAGATAGAGCAGATACAACAAGATTTATGCCTAAATTCCAAAAGTGTAATTATGGTTGATGAAGGTACAGTACAACAAAGGCCCTGAAAAGTTCAATGAGAACAAACAGGGCTTCACAGGAAGACAAGAACTAAATGAGAGAATGAGACATCACATATTTACAAAAACAAAAAGAAGTATTACTGCAGTGGCCCAGGTCTAAATGATGGAAACTAAAGTAACTGGATCAGGAGAAGTTAAGAACCAGTAACTAAAGTAGAATTCATTGGGTTTTCATATTCTTAGCAGAGTTTGCAACCTATTTGTATGCATCAGCAGTTTATACCTCTATATGTCATGTAACTCTTGGCTACACATTTTAAAATAGCCTGTGGTTAATTCTTCTTGACTATTTTTAATATACATTAAAAGAGTCTTTCGGGGTTATAACCTGAGTCTAGAACAGTGAAATATATGTTATAATGAATTATCATCCTTCCTGACTACAGACGGCAAGACGATTTCCAAAAGGTATAGCATTTCAGTAGGTACACTGAGTTGCCCTTTCCCTTTGTGAGTGAATAATGTTTTATTTGTTACGGATTAAAATAGAACAAAATAACAGAGAAGAGTGAATTTTATCATCTCTTAAACTGAAACACCCATCCACTCCTCCCCTTAGACAGTTCTATGTCTCAAGGCTCAGATCAGGCCTGAAACCATTTGATCCTCAATTGCAGATTGCTAGGCATGAATTGGAGCTATACCATTGGTTTCCCTGGGTCTGCAATTTGCATAAGCAAGTTCTTCCTAATAAATATATTCTAATAAACCTGATAGCAATATATGCAATGACTATTATTCCCATTTCTCTTGAAACCCCTGACTTAATACATTCTAATTTCCATGTAATTAAGGAAAATTTTTAGGGGACAGAGCAAAATGAAGAACCAGCTGTCTTTGAACTACTTAAGTCAACTTTTTAGCATTATTTTAAATATTTGCTCTGCTTTATATAACTTATTTTGTAACTTTCTGCAAGTTTTTCTTTGATCAATTTATAATTCTTATCAGTATTGCCATAAGAGATAGAACTGTATATCTGTGCCCTGAATAATATTTGAGATATATACTATAGTTATTTCACTTCTGGCTTTCTACTGAGAACTTTCAAACCAGCTGGTAGCTTTGGAAGATCTGGGCTTTAAATTCCTTTTTGACTAAGGAAGACTGAAAGCTACAAAAGGTAGGGGGAATGGTATGAATAGTTTCTTCTTGTTTTCTCCTGAGTCATTCTGTAAATCTCATTAGCTCAGGCTGCTTCTTCAAAGTTGTATACATTAATTTGAATGAGTTACACAGCATGTAGTTACCATAATATCCAGTATGTGGTAAATATTTTATAGGACTAAGTTAATAAGTTGCAGCTCCTCCCAGAACCCATAACTTGTATCTGCCCTATCACCTGTCTGAACTGAAGAGGAATGACTCCAGATCCCCACCCATACCCAACTCCTACCAGGACCTTGCAAACTCAGGTTGGTCCTGGCACCTGTCCATTCCCATAGGGATCCCATTGAGACCTGCATGAACTCATAGTGGACCAAGCACCTGCATGAAGTCACATGGCCATGACCTCAATCTCCTTTCCATTCCCAGCTCCTGCCTGGACCCACACAAACTCACATCTCCAGAAGCAGTCTGAGATCAGAAAAGTGTGAAGCCCCCAGGTTCTCATCTCCAGGAAAATCCAGATTACAGAATAAAAGAACAGCTAAAAGGTGGACAATTGCCAATTGACTTAACTATTGTTTATTCCATGATTAAAAAAAATGCCTGCAGAAGGGCAACAAAATAACTCAGTGAATAAGTTACCTACTTACAAACCTGATGACCTGAGTTTGCTCTTCAGAAGTCTATGTGGTGGAAGGAGAGAAATTACTTCTAATGACTTATGAAACTTGTCTTCTGACCTCCACCTATGTGCCATGGCATACATGTGCTTTTTCTCCCTCTCCCTCTTCCTCTCCCTCTCTCTCAAATAATAAATAATGAATCACATCAAACTGCTTACAGAAAGGAGGAAAAACACCTACAATGAGAAAGAGAAGCCACAAGCTCTCCATGGAGATGATTTGCCCACCAACATGACTCTTTCATCAGGGTTTCCCTGTTTGTTTCTGCTGGATGTTGTAAGTCATTGATATGATGCCGTTTTGATATCTTCTTCTATCTATCCCTTCTGTTTCTTCTTTGACTTTTACCTGCTATACTTAACAAATTTACTCATTTGAAACTGAAAGTGTGTCATACTTTTTACTTTATAAGTTTTAGAATTTCAAGTCTTATTTTGAAGATCCATTTAGTGCTGATTGTTGTACAGGATGAGAAAGAGAAATCTAATTTCATTTTGGCTATCCAATTTTGCCCATATTATTTGCTAAAGAGGCTATCTCATTTTCAATGTATATTTGACATCTTTGTCAAAATTCAGGGGATTATAAATGCATTGGTTTATATCTGGTCCACTATTCAGCTCCATTGATTCATATGTTTACTTTTGTGCCAATATCATGCTGGTTTACTTTTTATGGCTCTGTAGCACAGTTTGAAATCAGGTATGGTGATAACTCCTACATTGTCCTTTTTGTTCAAGATTGTTTTGGTTTTCTGGGGTCTTTTGTGCTTCCATATTAATTTTCACATAAGATTTTTTTTAATTTTGTGAAGAACAATGTTTGAAGATTAGTGGAAATTTTTCTAAATCTATAGACTATTCTTGATAGAATAGACATTTTCACAATTTTAATTCTACAATCACTAGAGATCTTTTCATCTTTTAGTGTCTTCCTCAATTTCTTTCTTTTTACTATAAAGGTCTTTCACTTCCTTTTTTTAATTTTTTTATTATTATTTATTCAACTGTGCGCATGTGCGCGTGTATGTGCGCGCGCGTGTGTATGTCTGTGTGTGTGTGTCTGTGTATGTGTAGAACCACGGACGAACCCGCGAACCACCATGGACGCCTCCACCTCCTTCTGCCCCGGGATTCACAGGCTCCGCCCTACCAGGACCAGAAGCGCGGGCCGCCCCGGCTTCCGCCTGGCGTGTATACGTGGGATCTGGGATCCGAACTCAGGACCTTCCGCCTGCAAGGCAGAGGCTTAAACCCTGAGCCACCTCTCCAGCCCTCACTTCATTTTTTAATTATTTTATTTTTCTAGTTTTACAAGCATATTAGTACTTATCCCTGCTTAGCTCCATCCCCTCTCCCTTCCATCCTCCTGCCTGTCTGCTTCTATGGACCCCCGGGTTCCTTCTGTCTTTTCTACTCTTGTGGGAGTTCAGACCTCTTTGGCATACAAAGTTGCCTCTCTTCAGACTACCCTACTGATAGGAGCATTTCCCTTCACTCATTCAACTTTCGTCCCCAAGGTTTCCACTGTGTCTCTCTTGAGTTACTCCATAGTCTACGGGAGCATGTTGTATGCCAGCCATTATGCAGGTCTAGTAAAGACAAGTCTCGCTGCAGCGAGTTCCTAGATGCAGCAGTCTTGCCTTGAATGGAATGTTTTGTCCAATGGCAAACCTTCCAATTTTTAGGTTCTTACAATCTCACCACCCCCTCTTTTGTGAGGTTCCCAAAGCTTAGAATGGGGTTAGCCTGATCCTCTTTCACTTCTTTAGGTAGATTTATCCCTATGTACTTGTGGTAGTTATAAATATAAATGTGGCTGTTATAAAAAGTTATAAATCCATTGTTTCCCTGATTTCTTTCTCAGCTTACTTGTTGCTGGTATATATAAAGGGTACTGATGTTTGCCTGCTAGTTTAGTATACTACCATTTTGCTGAAAGTTTTTATAAGTTCTAATAGTTTTCTGGTGGCATCTTCAGGATAACTTATATACAAGATCATATCCTCTGCAAATAAGCGTACTCTGACTTCATTCTTTCCTACTTGCATCCATTTGATTTCTGGTGTCTTGTTCTGTTGATCTAACTAGGACCTCAAACATTGTATTGAATAAAAGTGGAGAAAATGAAAGGCTTGTCTTGTTCATGATGTTAGTGGAAACTAGTGGGATTAGTACAATATTGCTCAAGGTTTGTCATACATAGTCATTGTTTTTTATATAATACATTTTTTATTATTACTTCAACCCACACAAACTTAATAGGTACACCAGTTCCCTCCCTCCCTCCTCCTCTCCCCGAACCCCCTGCTCCCCCTCCCCTCACCCCTCCCTCCCCATCCCCCCTGTGCCTCCCGCCCAATTCCCAGAGTCCTTTCTTGTGCATGCCTGACTCTCCTCTGGGCCCTCCTCTCCGATGACGTATTATGTTCAGATTTCTTCCTTCTGTTTTCAGTCTCCTCAGGATTCTGTACACATCTATTGATATGATCCTGTCTTTTCTGTCTTTGAGGCCATTTATGTGATGCATGATATCACTAGTAATCCATGTGTGCACCTCTAGAATGAAGCCACTTTCATCATAGTGAATAATTCTCATGTGTATTTAAGTTCATTTTGCAAGTGTTTTATTTACATTTTATTACATTTTGTGTATCTGTTCATCCATGGGATTAGTCTGGAATTTTTTTTGTATCTTTATCTGACTTGATATCAGAGTGATGCTGGTTTTAATAAAAGAACTTTTTCAATGTTCCTTCTCTCTCCATTTTATGAAATAAGTTGAGAAACATTGGAGTCAATACTCTTTTAAAGTCTTTCAGACTTTCTGCAGTGGACTTGATCTATTTTTATTAGGAAATTTTTGTTTTGTTTCAATCTCATTGTTTATTATAGACCTGATTGTTTTTCTAATATTGTTTTAATTTTGGTACCTTACATGAATCTCATTCATTCCTTTCTCTTTACTATTCCAATTTGTTGGAGTATAAGTTTTTAAAATAAGTCTTAATATTCTTTTTTTTATTATTATTTATTCAACTGTGTGCATATGCGTGTGTATGTGTGTGTGTGTGTGTCTGTGTGTGTGTGTGTGTAGAACCACGGACGAATTCGTGAACCACCATGGACGCCTCCACCTCCTTCTGCCCTGGGATTTATATATATTTTTTATTTCCACTCATACAAACTTAACAGGTACACCAATCCCTTCCCTCCCTCCACCCCCCACGCCCCTGTACCCCCCTGCCCTCCCCCTTCCCTCCCCATCCCCCAGTGCCTCCCCCTCCCATCCCTGGAGCATCCTTTTTTTTATTTTATTTTTAATACATTTTTTATTATATCCGTTCATACAAACTTAATAGGTAGAACAGTTCCCTCCCTACCTCCTCCTCCCCCCGAAACCCCTGCTCCCCTCCTTCCCTCCCCATCCCCCAGCCCCTCCCCTCAATTCCCAGAGAGTCCTTTATTCTGTATGCCTAACTCTCCTCTGGGTCCTCCTCTCCGATGATGTACAAGGACCCAGTGGCATTTCCCTGAACCCTTTCCTGTGTTCCCCTTAAGCATAGGAACACTAAAGTGGCTGTCAATCCCTTGCTTCCAAGGATCTTGGTGCCTTTAGCTGATGCTAGACTTTGTGAGGTCAACAGTGTGTTGGACATTGCGCAGGGCATGCAATGTCCAATTATGATTGCTTCGGCCCTAACTAGTGTGGAGAATCTTGTAAATCATTGCTCCTCCCATCCTTTTGCTCTTACAATCTTACCGCCCCCTCTTCCGCAAATGGCCCTGAGCTTCAGAATGGGGGGAGATTAGGCCGGCCTAGTTCTATGTGGTTGATATAGAGTCTCTGAAGTTCTGGATTGTGGTTTGTTGATTTTCTTTTGCAGTTTTGCTGCTCCTGCAATGCCTTTCACTCCATCCTGATGGGCACTGTATGTCACCCCCTGGTCAGAGACAAAAAGCTGTTAAACTGGAGTCTTTTTATAATAGCACATTCAAGGGTAGATGTAATAAAAGCAGGAAACCTCGGTGAGGGAGGGGTCAATCACCCATTTGCAAAATGATCACCTTTCATCTGCCAGACTATATGCCCTCCCCTTCTGGTGAGATCATACCCCCTCAGTTGTACATACATGATCAGGAACAAATGTCTGTGAACTTAACCAGGTGTCACATTACTTACTTGCATTCCTTGGAGGCCTATTTTCTCTGCTGTACATGGTCCCCTCTCTCCTTGTGTCTGGTGTGCCCTCCAACCCCATCCCTCCTGTTCATAATCCTTGCAATTACTGTATTACATGGGTTTACCTTTGAATGTCTCAATGTGGGCTGGGTGAGTTTGGTACTAGGAACCACCTATTAGGGAGTACATACGGCGCTTAACTTTCTGGGTTTGAGATACTTCACTTAATATAATTGTTTCTAATGACATCCATTTGCCAGCAAATTTCAGTAATTCACCATTTTTGATGGCTGAGTAGTACTCCATTGTATAGATGTACCACCTTTTCCTTATCCACTCGTCAACTGTTGGACATTTGGGTTGATTCCATGACTTTGGTATTGTAAATAGTGCTGCTATGAACATGGTCATGCTTGTGCTATCGAGATGAACCTCTGCTGCATGCGGGGTTATTCCCAAAAGTGGAATCACAGGGTCATATGTCATTTCAATCTTCAATCTCTTTAAGAATCTCCAGACGGCTCGCCAGAGTGGCTGTATGAGCCTGCATTCCCACCAGCAATGTAGGAGAGTTCCCCTCTCTCCACATCCTCTCCAGCACTTGTTGTTGTTTGTATTGTGGATTTTTGCCATCCTGACCGGGGTGAGATGATATCTCAGGGAATTTTTGATTTGCATTTCCCTGATGGCTAAAGAAGTGGAGCATTTTTGTTAGACATTTTAATTTCATCTCTGGTAAAATTTCTTTTAAGTTCCAGGGCCCATTTTTTAATTGGGCCATTGGTTTCCTTGGTGTTGAGTTTTCTAAGTTCTTTGTGCACTCTGGATAGTAGAGCTCTATCAGATATGTGGTTAGTGAAGATTTTCTCCCATTCTGTGGGTTGCCTTTGAGCTCGTGTGACAATCTCTTTATCTGAACAGAAGCTCTTTAATTTCACAAGGTCCCAACTGTTCAGAGTTGGTAGCAGTGACTGTGCCATTGGATGTCTGTTCATGAAATGTTGGCCTAGCCCAATCAACTCGAGGGAGTTCCCCATCCTTTCAACTATGGTTTTTATAGTCTCTGGCCTTACATCAAGGTCCTTGATCCATTTGGAATTAAGTCTTGTACATGGTGACAAGTACGGGTCCAGCTTTAATCTTCTGCATGTGGAGATCCAGTTTTGCCAGCACCATTTTTTGAAGATGCTGTTCTTTTTCCATTGGATTCTTTGGGCCCCTTTGTCAAAGACCAAATGGCTGTAACTTTGTGGGCTTATATCTGGGTCTTCAACCCTTATCCATTGATCTGTGTGTCTATTTTGGAGCCAGTACCAGGCTGTTTTTATAACTATGGATTTGTAGTATGGACTAAGGTTTGGTATGGTAATACCTCCAGCCATGTTTTTGTTACTCAGGATTGTCTTTGCTATCCTGGGTCTTTTGTGCCTCCACACGAATTTTGAGATTGTTTGGTCAACTTCTTTAAAGAATTGCTATGGGATCTTAATTGGTATAGCATTGAATTTGTATATTGCCTTTGGTAGGATGGTCATTTTTACAATGTTGATTCTGCCAATCCAGGAACAAGGGAGGTCTTTCAACCTTCTGGTGTCTTTTGCAATTTCTTTCTTTAGGGTTTTAAAGTTTTCATTGTAAAGGTCTTTTACCTCCTTGGTTAGGTTTATACCAAGGTATTTCATTTTTTTAGGGCTATAGTAAATGGGATTGTTTCTTTCAAGGCTTTTTCACTTCTTTCATTCTGGGCATATAGGAAGGCCTCTGATTTTTGCACATTTATTTTGTATCCTGCCACCCTGCTGAACTTCTCAATTAGTTCCAGGAGCTTTCTGGTGGAGTTTTTGGGATCCCTCAGGTATAAGATCATGTCATCTGCAAATAGGGATAGCTTGACTTCTTCCTTGCCGATTTGAATCCCTCTTATGTCCCTTTCATGTCTTATGGCTTCAGCTAAGACTTCAAGTACAATATTGAATAGAAGTGGTAAGAGTGGACAGCCTTTCTAGTTCCTGATCGAAGTGGGAATGCTTCCAATTGTTCCCCATTGAGCATAATCCTTGCTGTGGGCTTCTTGTATACAGCTTTTATTATATTGATAAAGGTTCCTTCCATTCCTACTGTTTCTAACGTTTTGATCATAAAAGGATGTTGGATCTTGTCAAAGGCTTTCTCTGCTTCTATTGAGAGTATCATGTGGTCTTGGGCTTTGGACTGGTTTACATGATGAATTACATTTATTGATTTGTGTATGTTGAACCAACCTTGTGAGCCGGGGATGAAGCCTACTTGTTCCCTGTGAATGATCTTATTGATATGTTTTTGAATCTGATTTGCTAAAACTTTGTTGAGAATCTTTGCGTCTCTGTTCATCAGAGATATCAGCCTATAGTTTTCTTTTTTAAGTGAATCTTTATTAGGTTTTGGGATTAAAACGATATTAGCTTCATGCCGCAGACCAGAGTCGCGGCCTCGAGACCAGGGCTCCCCAGGACCGGGCGGAGAACAGAACACACGCGGCTCCCTCTCGTCCGAGTGAATCCTGAACCCCTTTATTGAAACTTTCGTGACAACTTTTATACAGAAAATTTTGGAGTAAAGAATGTTGCACCTACAACAGACATACAATTTTCTAGTCAGCAAAAATCACCTTCAGGGTGGACATTTTTTCAAGAACCTAACCCATTGCTTCAGGGCAAAGGCACTTAACAGAAACATTCTCTCAGTATTTCCAAACTTATCTAATCTATAATGCTTCACCGGATAGCTATGGGGCTGAGCCCACATTTTAACTGCTTTTTTTTTAAAATACAGAGGCAGAATGATCTCCTTTTGATTTTAGCAAGGAACATATTTTACAATTAACTATAGGAGTCCCCAACACCCCATAAGTCCCAGCATGAGCTTTGGCTGTTGTCCTCTCCAGGTTGATACTCTCAGTCAGGCAGGTCGACATAGGCACCAGGCATGGCAGCAGGTTCTAACTTGGGAAGATGTATGCAGCTCATGCAGTCTCTACTATCCAAGCTTAAACCACATCTCTAAGGGGGGACTTGACTTGGATACTCAAGGCCCATAAGCTATAGCTGGTTCTGTCGATGGAACACTGAGGTATGCACTGAAGAAAACACTTAAGCAATATAATTATTAAAAGAATAACTTCTATAATAGCATCCTTCTATTCCTTTAATAGTAAGGTTGCTTATGTCTTCCTTTGAGGAATTCCAGAAGTGTATTGCCATCATTTAGATGACCCATCTGTGAACCATGCATACTCCAAACTTGGGGTCCAGTCAGGCCCCATATGCCAAGGGTGTCTCTTTCGGGGCGGAGGCGATCATTGGTGGGAGTGCACTCAGATGGTCCATCTCTGTGATTTCTCATAAGAGTGCTGTTTGGGGTAGGAAAGACATGGCCCCCTTTGCTTCTGACATGGATTCTCCCAGTTTGGATTGCAAATACCATCTCCAGGGGCAGTCTTGGCATCTAGACTTTCTGGCATGATGGTCTCTTCCTTGGCCTTCAGCCAGGGTAAGAGGGTATCACAGTTTCTTTTAAGGTTCTGGTGGACTGAGAGCATAGTCTTGTACTTCTGGAATTTCTGAGTTAGTACGTAGGTGGGAATTTTACCCACCTATGTTTTAAGACTCTAGAAGTTATTCTCTAATTTCCTTAAAATCAGTGCACACATTCTGATTAACAAGTCTACTTATTGTAAATGACTAGACATGAAATTTCTATTTAGTATTTGACTGAAACTTAAAAGGCAGGCTTCTTCTCTAGAACAGAGAGCAGGAAGCTAGTTCCAAAAAAACCCTAAGAAAGGGCACTTCTAAATCCCAGAAGAATTCTTCCTGCCAGAGGCAAAACTTGAATTATCCCAAACAAAACCTAGGTAAAAATGCTTAGCACCTGTCCCTGGACTTTATTGTGGCATACCGAGAAATTCCTAGCACTTGCCCATGGGGTTACTGTGACCTTCCCAGGGAACAGGCTTTAGGCCTGAACTGGGAAGAAACACCAAGACCTGACAATTCCCATATTTTTCCTTATTTTTCTAAAATAAAGCCATGTCCTTATCCCAAAACATGTTACTTTGAATCCACCTTTTCCAAACTGAGACATATTCTACCAGATTAGTTGGATAGGAGCGCGGCAGCTTCATAGAAGGAATTTGGTAGTGTTCCTTCCTTTGCTATTTGATGGAACAGTTTAAGGAATATTGGTGTTATTAACTCCTTAAATGTCTAGTAGAATTCTGTGCTGAATCCATCTGGCCCAGGACATTTTTTGGTGGGAAGATTCGAGATTACTTCCTCAATTTCCTTATATGTTATAGGACTATTTAAATAATTCACAACTTCCTGATTCAATTTACTTAAGTTGTGTTTACTTAGAAATTCATCCATCTCTTTTGTGTTGTCAAACTTCACAGAGTATAAGTTTTTGAAATATGATGTTATAATTCTCTGGATTTCTTGGGTATCAGTAGTGATAACTCCATGTTCATTTCTAATTTTGTTAATTTGGGTTTTCTCTCTCTTGCTTTTGGTTAATTTAGCTAGGGGTGTATCAATCTTATTGATTTTTTCGAAGAAACAGCTTTTTGACTGGTTGATTTTTTCTATCGTTTTCTTAATCTCGATTTCAGATATTTCTCCCCTTATTTTGCTAATCTCCTCCCTTCTACTACTTTTGGGATCAGATTGCTCTAGTTTCTCTAAAGCCTTAAGCTGCATCATTAAAGTATTTGTTTCTGATGTTTCCATTTTTTTGATGTAGGCATTAAGAGCTATGAACTTACCTCTTAGGACAGCTTTCATTGTGTCCCAGAGATTTTGGTAAGCTGTATTTTCATTATCATTCACTTTCAGGAAATCTTGAATTTCCTTTTTAATTTCTTCCTGAATCCAGTTCTCATTCAGCATCATAGTGTTAAGTTTCCAGGAGTTAGTGTATTTTCTCTTGTTTGATGTGTTGTGGATGTCCAGCTTTAGGCCGTGGTGGTCTGATAGGGCACAGGTTAGAATTTCAACTTTCCTGTATATGTGTAGATTCATTTTGTGGCCCAATATGTGATCTATTTTGGAGAAAGTTCCATGTGCTGCTGAGAAAAATGTGTATTCTTTGGTGCGTGGGTGAAAAGTTCAATAGAGATCTGTAAGGTCCATTTCTTTCAGGGTTTGATTAAGTTCCAAAGTGTCTCTGTTAAGCTTTTGACCTGTTGATCTATCCCATGTTGAGAGGGCGGTGTTGAAATCCCCAAGAATTATCGTTTGGGGGTTGATTTCTTGCTTTAGACGCTGTAGGGTTTTCTTAATGAATGTGGAGGGGCCTGTATTGGGTGTGTAAATGTTCACTATTGTGAAGTTTTCCTGGTGAATTGAACCTGTGACTAAAATGTAGTATCCATCTGTGTCTCTTATGATTTTCTTTGGTTTGAAGTCCACTTTGTCTGATAGCGTAATTGCTACCCCTGCCTGTTTTCTGCTTCCATTTGCTTGTAGAATTGTTGACCAGCCTTTTATTTTTAGAGCGTGCCTATCTTTTGTGGTGAGATGGGTTTCCTGAAGGCAGCAGATTGTTGGATTGTGGTTTTTAATCCAAGTTTGTAATCTGTGTCTCTTAATTGGTGAGTTAATGCCGTTGACATTTAATGTTATAATGGAGAAATTATTTTTAATTCTGGACATTTTTTATGTTTAGTAGATTTCGTAAGCATGTTTTTTGATATTTATGTTTTGGTGGTATTATACTTCCCTCTGTCCTCCTGGATATGCTTGTTCTTTTCTTTAAGCTTGAGTATCATTTCTAGCATTTTTCGAAGGCCTGGTTTGGTAGACATGTATCCCTTCAAGTTGTCTTTGTGCTGGAAAACTTTTCTTTCTCCCTCACTCATGACAGATAGTTTTGCCGGGTATATCAGTCTGGGTTGGCATTTTTGCTCATTTAATACTTGAAGTATGTCACTCCAAGCTCTTCTTGCTTTTACTGTTTCCATTGAGTAGTCATTTGTTATTCTAATAGGTTTACCTTTAAAAGTGAGTTGCTTTTTTTCTCTTGAGGCTCTCAGCACCTTTTCTTTCTCTTGAATGTGGAGTGTTTTGACTATTATTTGCCGTGGCGATTTTCTATTTTGGTCATATCTGTTTGGAGTGTGAAATGCCTCTTGTATTTGGATAGGCCTCTCATTCTTTAGTTGTGGGAAGTTTTCATTTATGATGAATTGAAATATTTCCTCTGGTGTGGTATTTTGGGATTCTTGTTCTGGTATTCCATGAATGCACATGTTAGGTTTCTTCAGGGTGTCTGATAACTCTTGAATGTTCCTCTCCAGTATCTTTTAACAATCTCTTCCATTGAGCTGGTTAATTCTCCCACTTTGTCTTCAAGATCTGAAATTCTATTTTCTGCCTCATTTGTTCTGCTGATAAGACTCTCTGTTGAGTTTTGGGTTGAAGATAACTTGTCTTTTAGTTCAATTTTAAACTCTGCCTGAGACTGTTCTAACTGCTCTACACCTATTTTTGTTTCTTGAACTGTTTTTCTGAATTCCTCCAAGTGCCTGTTGTGTTCCTGTTCAAAGTGGTTGATACGGTTGCTTAACTCTTCTCGGATTTCCTCTTTCATAGTATTAATCATGGTAATGATCATACTCTGAAAGTCGTTATATTGGGTCTGGCTTTCATGACTATTTTCTGTGGATTTGTTCTGATCAGAATCCCTCCTTAAAGGATTGATTCTTTCGGTGGGAGATTGGTCTTTTTGGGTTTTGTTTCTCCTGGATCTGCACTTTGACTTGTACATTGTTGTTTTGTTTTTTAGGACCTTTCAGTTTCTGTGTGTTTTTCACTGAGTTGACATAGTTGGTATTGTTACACTCGCTAGTTATTACTAGTGCTTGCCTTGGATTAAGTATGTTTGTGTATTATTATTGTTATATCCTAGATGAGGCTACTAGGCTGTTAGTACATCAGTTAAGTCAGGTTATGTTACCAGGGGGTGAATATTAGTTTGGTAGTGCACTTTTACGATTTAGTATCTTGGTGAAATGTTGGGGTTAGTGGTATACTCCCTGGAGTTGTATGTTTTGGGGTGGCTGTATGAGAAAGTTGATCTACAGCATTGATACTTTAAAGGATCAGTAAGGTGGGAAAAAAGTTTACTTATCTTTGAGCTGGATGAGAAGAATCTCGCCCACGTGATATACTGATTGTAGTGGAGTCCGGATGTATGGCCTGTGTTCCCTTTGTTCCTTAGAATTTTGCTTGAGTTTCCTTTGGACTCTATTGAATTCTGAGTAGCAGTGTTTTCCGTGGACCACGTGTGTAGGTCCCTGGTGGGCCAGAGAGGCAGAGGGTCTGATGTTGGTGGCAGAATTCTTCACCTGCGACCTAGGGGGGGGCAGAGACGCGCGGGGGCGGGAGGGTGCCAGGGGCTGGGGTCCCGGGCAGAGCCCGTGGGCTAAGCCGGCAGCGATGCAGCACGGTGCTGCTGGCCGGCGGCTCCGGGGTGGGGGGCGGGGCGAGGCTGGGCTGGGTCGCCTCGCTGGCTCACCTGGGAAAGTCAGCGCAGGGGGGGGCGTGGCCCCGTGGGCAAAGCCGGCGGCCGCTTGGCGCAGTGCTGCTGGCCGGGCCGGAGCATCCTTTAATGTGCATGCCAACTCCCCTCTGGGTCCTCCTCTCCGATTAAAATAAGTCCTAATATTCTAATTTCATTATCATTTGTTGCAATGTCTACCTTTACATCTCTAACTTTGTTAATTAGCATTTTTTTCTTTGCTTACTTTGACTAATAGTTTGGTGATATGATTTGTTTCTTCAAATGAATTGTGACTCTTTCTGTCACTGAATGTCATTGAATCTTTTTTTTTTTTTTGCTTTATTGTAGTGGCACTTTTTGTATTTCATTAATTTCTTTCCTGATCTTGAGTGTTTATTTATCATCAACTGATTTGAAATTTGATTTGATTTGATTTGTTCTTCTTTTTCCAAGATCCTAAAATACATCATTTAGTTTTTTTGGCAAATGGGTGATTAACCCCTCCTCACTGTGGTTTCCTACTTTTATTACACTACCTTTGAATATATTCTTATAACCAGACTCTAGGTTAACAGCTTTTATCTCTGGCCAGGGAGTGACATCCAATACCCATCAGGATGGAGCCAAGGGCATTGTAGGAGCAACAAAACTGAAAAAAAAATTAACAAACCATAATTCAGAACTTCAGAGACTCTATATCAACCACCTGGAACTAGGCCAGACTAATCTCTCCCCATCCTGAAGCTCAGGGAAATTTGCGGAAGAGGGGGTGGTAAGATTGTAAGAGCACAAGGATGGGAGGAGCAATGATATGCAAGATATTCTACCCAAGTTAGGGCCGAAGCAATCACAACTGGACTTTGCATGCCCTGCGCAGTGTCCAACACACTATTGACCTCACAAAGTCTAGCATTTGCTAAAGGCACCAAGATCCTTGGAGGCAAGGGATTGACAGCCACAGTAGTGTTCCTATGCTTAAGGGGAACACAGGAAAGGGTTCAGGGAAATGCCACTGGGTCCTTGTACGTCATTGGAGAGATGGGCCCAGAGGAGAGTCAGGCAAGCACATTAAAGGATTCTTTGGGGATTGGGGGGGAGGCACTGGGGGATGGGGAGGAAGGGGTGAGGGGAGGGGGAGCAGGGGAGTCGGGGGAGGTGGAGGGGGGGAGGGAACCGGTGTACTTATTAAGTTTGTATGAGCGGAAATAATAATTAAAAAAAAGTTTTTTTGTAACTTCATTTATTTTTTAATAAAGGTATTTATAGATGTGAGCTTACCTCCTTAAATTCCACCAAGTCTTAGGATATGTCAATAAAAAATTATCTAGATTAAAGTTAGCCTCCAGAAATGTCTATGAGGGCTTATCTTTTTTTAATTTATTTTTTTCCACTTATACAAACATAATAGGTACCCCTCTCCCCTCCCTCCCTCCACCCCTTCCTGGACCTCCCTGCTCTCTCCCCCTTTTCTCATTCCTTTTCCCCCTCCCTCCCTTTCTCCCAGTGCCTCCTCCCCCAATCTCTAAAGCATCCTCTAATGAGTATATCAAACTTTCTTCTGGGTCCTCCTCTCTGATGAGGTATAAAGAGTCAGTGGCATTTCCTAGAACTCTTTCTTGTGTTCCACTTAAGTATAGGAACACTATTGTGACTGTTAATCCCTTGCTTCTAAGGATCCTAGTGCCTTTAGTCCATGCTAGATTTTGAGAGATCAATGATATGTTGGTCATTGCACAGATCATGCAAAGTCCCGTTATAATTTGCTTCGGCCCTTAACTTGTGTGGAGTATCTGCATATCATGACTCCTCCCATCCTTGTGCTCTGCACTCTTACCGCCCCCTCTTCCGCAAATTTCCCTGAGCTTTCAGGATGGGGAGAGATTAGGCAGCCCTGATTCCAGTGGTTGATATAGAGTCTCTGAAGTTCTTAATTATGGTTTGTTGATTGTTTTTTCAGTTTGCTGCTCCTACAATGCCCTTCACTCCATCCTGATGGGTATTGGATGTCGCCCCCTGGCCAGAGATAAAAACCTGTTAAATTAGAGTCTTATTATAAGGATAGATTCAAAGGTAGATGGAATAAGAGTAAGAGACTGCGGTGAGGGGTGGGTCAGTCTCCCATTGCAAAAAGGTTACCTTCTATATGCCAGACTGTATGCCCTCCTTTCTGGTAAGATCATAACCCATCAGTTGCAAAGTGACCAGGAAGGACAGTCTGTGAGCTTAACCAGATGTCTAATTACTTACTTGAAGTCCTTGATGGTGGCCTATTATCTATGAGGGTTTATCTTGACTACATTAATTGTGTGGGAAAACCCATCTTAATTGTGGGAAGTACTATTCCCTGGACTGTATCAAGTGGAGAAGCAAGCTGATCCTAGCTTGTATCTCTCTCTCTCTCTCTCTCTCTCTCTCTCTCTCTCTCTCTCTCTCTCTCTTTCTCTCTCTCTCTCCCTCTTTCTCTTTCTTTCCTGACTATATAGTCAGTATGATCAACTGCTTTGAGTTCCTGCTGCCTTGACTTCCTGCAATGATGGACTTGCCCTCTGATTGTGATCCAAAGTAGAGTCTCTGTCCCTTAAGTTGCTTTTTGTCAAGTTACTTTATCACTACAATAGGAAGAAACTAAGACAGAAATTGGTATTGAGAAGCGGGAGGGGCTTTCTGTAATAAATCTGATTGACATGGCTTTTTTTTTTTTTTGACATGGTTTTTAGACCTTTGGAACTGAGCCATACTTCATCTGTACCCCAGCAGGGAAACACTTCTCAATGGCTCCATGAACTCATCCAAATTACCTATTGTGGCTGAACACTGTCTTTCTTAATCACTAATAAGAATAGAGACCATTGTATGTCATCCTGATTCCTCCTAATACCAAGTCAGATGGGTGTAGTTTTTAATCCACTGACTTACCCAGATATCTTTTCAACATTTTCCCGTTTTTATTTTTTTTCTACTTTTGCAAAAACACATTGAGTATTCATCCCAGCTTCCCTCCCTCCCCCCTTTTTCCCTTCCCTTCACCTTTCCCTCCCATTCCATCACACCCTTCCACATGTGTGTTTCTGTGGACTTCAGGGTTCACTCTGGCTTGCCTACTTCTATGGGAGCTCTGGCCTCCATAGTATACATGTAATAAGTTACCTCTCTTCAGGCCACTGCACTGATATGTGCATTTCTCTTTACTTATCCAGCTTTAGATCCAAAGGTTTCCACTGGGAGTTCCGATTCTATGGGTATAATAACGGCTGCCTTTAAAGCAGTTTGATGTACTATCTTCCTACCTATAGGTTTATTGGTTGTCTTCCCTACTGATGTATTTCCTTCCTTTTTTTAGGTTCTTGTTCTAGTTTACAGTAACAGGGATGGGTACTATTCTGACAAGCAGATCTTGAGTCCAATCAGAAAGCTGTTGGTTGTCTACTTAGTGCTCATGCCACTATTACACTGGTGATCACTTGTTGCCATGGTCAACATTTTTTTATAAATGGTACTTATAAATATAATAAACATTTGAAGAAAATCTGAAATTATAAACACCATATGTAAGAAACATATTTTAAGCATTTTACATATTTTTCTTATTTAATTAAAATTCCCCAACATAATAAACAATTTGTGTAACAAACTTTAAAGATAAATATGGTTTCTTTAAAAAAAAAAAAAGTAAGTGGCTCCAGAAAAAGAGAGATCAAGTATCTCACCTAGTTAAGGAACTGTAAGCTACTACAACTCTAGTAAGAAGAATCCAGGTGAAGATAGTGCTATATAAGACCCACAGGTAGCCAATTACTCACTCAATGGGCTCTAAACCCTCTGTTATTGTCAGGGAACTCATGCCTGACACTAAATCTATCCAATTAACAGTAAAAAGGAAGAAAATAGATACTAAGCAGAAATAGATGTCTCAGTATTAACTACAAAAACTTGATAGTAAACCACCATCTAAACACTTCTCATTTAACCTTTAGATAATAAAACCTCTCAGAGCTCAATCAAAATGCACCCTATTACAACGGAAGACCAGTGAAGCAGAAATCCACAACTAGCCATAATACAGAATATCAGCACCCCTGAAACACTCAGCCCTAATCATGCCATCAAACTCTTTCCCACATCAAGGCTCAGGGAATCTTGCAGAAGAGGGGCTGTGAGATAGTAAGAGCCAAAAGATGGGGTGGTGTTCTGACAAACACACTCCAGCCAGGACAGGGCTTCTATACCCAGAAGCTCAATGAAATGAAAACTTCTACCACCAAATCTACACAATGGCCAACATATCAACATCCCCCAAAGACTAACAAGGATCTCAGGAGAAACAGTTGCACTCAGAGAGTATCTCTGGGGCAGGTATTGAATAAGGAAAAAGGAACCTCCCCACTTATGACTTTGCTCACTGAAGAGCCACATATACTACAATAAATATCTCTCTTACCAACACAGGCACCCCAGTGGAGCTCTGAAGAGCCCCATATACCACAATAGATATCTAACTCCCTTACCAACATAAGCATCCCAAGGGAGCCCTGTGATCCACATGTGCAAGATAGGAGGGTGGATGGGATGGACATGACTGAATTGAAGAGGGGAAGGTGAGAAAGGAGGGGGGATAAGGAGGGTAAAGAGAGAAGGGGAGGCATATAATCTGGCAGATAAAAGTAACCATTTCAGGGGCTGGAGAGGTGGCTCAGGGGTTAAACCTCTGCCTTGCAGGCGGAAGGTCCTGAGTTCGGATCCTAGACCCTACGTATAGACGCCAGGCGGAAGCAGGGGCGGCCTGCGTTTCTGGTCCTAGTAGGGCAGAGCCTGTGAACTCTGGGGCAGAATAAACAAAGAGGAAGTGGAAGTGGTCCATGGTGGTTCCCGAATTCGTCCGTGGTTCTACACACACACACACACACACACACACACACACACATACATATATACACACACATATATACACACATACATACACACACGCACACATGCACAATTGAATAAATAATAAATAAATAAATAAATAAGTAACCATTTCGCAAATGGGTGATTGATCCCTCCCTCACTGTGGTTTCCTACTTTTATTACATCTACCTTTGAAGATACTCTTACAACAAGACTCTAGTTTAACAGCTTTTTATCTCTGGCCAGGGGTGACATCCAATACCCATCAGGATGAAGGGGCATTGCAGGAGCAGCAAAACTGAAAAAAAAATCAACAAACCATAATTCAGAACATCAGAGACTCTATATCAACGACCTGGACCTAGGCTAGCTACTCTCTCCCCATCCTGAAGCTCAGGGAAATTTGCGGAAGAGGGGGGGAGGTAAGAGTGTAAGAGCACAAGAATGGGAGGAGCAATGATATGCAAGATACTCACACAAGTTAGGGCGAAGCAGTCATAATTGGACTTTGCATGCCTTGTACAATGTCCACCACACTATTAACCCCACAAAGTTTAGCATGGACTAAAGGCACTAGGATCCTTGGAGGCAAGGTATTGAAGTTTTCCCGCTGCCTCTACCCGTGTGCACAGGAGGATGACTTTCCAGACTTGGATGAGAATCTGCGGGTGCTTTGGCCTCTCTCCTAGCTCTAGCTCCTAGCTCCTAGCTCCTAGCAATCAGGACGCAAGATGAGGCTGCGGGCGCATAGCGATGACGCTCTGAAGGCCTTTCACACCTCTTTCTTCCGGTCTCTATCCCCCTTGCAACTTCGTATCCAATCAGGTCAGAGTCTGGATAAATCCCCTACTCCCATTATCCTTCTCCCCGCAACAGGATTGACCGCAGCCTACTCACCATCCTGATAACGAGATTGGAATGTAGCTTTGTTCAAGGTGACTGAACTGAGGCTTGAAAGATGAAGGAGCGGATGTCAGTGGAAAGGAAGGACTGCTCAACATTGACTGCCACCATTTTGCTAATCTTAGGAGAATTCTGCTTGTGACTTACGTCTCACAAGAGCAGGGCTTCTCTCTGTCTAGGCATTCCGTGACTCAAGTGTTGGAATCACGGTGGATTCGCATTGCTATAAACTGTGAAAAAGGTTGTAGGAGAATATTCCTGTTTCCTGAAGCCTCTCCTTCCTTGCCCAATTGTGCTTATAACTTCAGAGAAAGAAGACCGTAAAAAAGGAAGTTTCTTCGTGAAAACGAACACGAGGCTTACAGAGTCGTGAAAGACACAGTTTCCCTGATCCATCAACTCAGGTCAAGAAATGTCAAGATTAATAAATCCCCATGAAATTGCTGTCTTCACATCGAATCTTCCATCGCTCACACTTTATAATTTCAGCACTCAGGGGGTGATACAGGATTACTATGAGTTTGAACTGAACTGAAGCCCGCCTGGCCTCTGGAGACCCTTGTCTCAGAAAATTAGCCAAAACACGTCACTACGTGGGTGCGGTGTTTAAAACGTAATTTATTTATCTATCATTGTATCCATCTATGGACGTATCTATCTCTACTGTTGTCTATCTGTCTGTCTATCATCTATCTATTCAATCAATCAATTGTTTCTAATTTATTCTACACACACTCTTATTTTACTACAGTAACGATAGAATACCACTCCCCACGAAGGATTACCCCAAAGCAATTCAGTAGAAAACAGGTCTGTTTCAGCATTTGAAACACAAAGAAAAAAAAACGGGAAAACCTTTCCTAGGTTTTTAAGTCCTATTTGAAAGAGAAAAGCCCAAACCCATCATGGCTGCCCAGTTCAGCCGCCGCCCCCCCTCCACCTCCCCTTTCCCCTAACCGTCCTCCCTCCCCCCCCATGGAGATGGCCGGTGGCGACGCCTGGGTTCTGCGTCTGCTGCACGCGTGGATTTGCTGGCTGTTTAGCTGGTGTCCCATTTTTCATGATAGGCATCAGTGGTGCATCCAGCTCCTTGCCGAAAGAGCTGCTTGTTTTAATGGGCCGGTTCCTCGGCCTTCCCCGCTGCCAGCCTTGCCTCGCAGTCCCTGGGAGTACCCACCACCACTGCAAATGCCTCGGAGCCGCCTCCGCCTCTCCGCCCTCGCCTCTGCTTCTGCTTTGTGTTGGTCTCGCTGTGCGTCAACCTGTGACGTCAGGAGCTGGATGTTCATAGGGCGGCCACGCAGAGGGACACCATTGTATTGCTCATGGCCTCCAGTGCGTCTGCCTTCCGCTAAAGTGCAGGGAATGCCGTCCCTAAGCTTCGCCCACACCGTCGTTAGTGCACGGCTGCTTCTTCAGCGTGCGAATTCCAGCGAGCTTCCCGAACGTCGGCGCCCGACAGCCGAATGCGGTTTGACAGCAGAAGTCTGCCGCCGGTACTCCAGGCCGGCCTCCGCCCACGAAGCCGCTGTCGAACGAGGTCGTGCTGCCACTTGCCGGGCAGCGCTTCGGCCCCGCTTAGGGCGCCGGCCGATTCCTGCCGCGCGCCTGCGAACCCCCGGGCGAGGGCCGGCCGGTCCGCATGGGCCCCCGCCGCCGCCGCCGCCCAAACGGCCCTGCCCGCGTCCCAGGCCCGCCCGCGGCCGCCGCACGGCTGCGGTTCAGCTTGATGATGTCGTCCAGAGAACATATCCATCTTGGAGCCATGGCGGGCGCGCACATCGGGGTGGGTCTCGGCTCTAAAATGTAATTGAGAAGAAAACTTTCCGAAATGCCCTGTGTCCTCTGGCCTCCTCCTTTCCTGCCAATGTGTTTTATACTTCAGAGAAAGAAGACCGGAAAAAAAGGAAGTTTCCGTGAAAACGAAACACGAGGCTTACAGAGTCGTGAAGACACACGTTTGACCTATCAACGTCAGGGTCAGAAAGAAATGTCAAGGATTGGCAATTCCAATGAAATTGCTGTCTTCAAATCAAATCTTCCCTCACTCGACGCTTCCAAATTCAGCACTCGGGGAGGTCTGAGTGAGAAGGATTGATCGTGCTTGGGTCAGGGTGTTGTGAAAAAGGAGGTTCTACCCCCAACGCAGAAATCGAAAGATTTCTGCTGAGCTAAGAAATTTCAAAGATCCAGGAAAGCCCAAGCTACAGAGAAAGACCCTCTCAACGCCCTGAAGGAAGAGAAGCAAAAAAGTTGCCGCTGCCTCTCCCGTGTGCACAGGAGGAGACCTTCCAGACTTGGATGAGATCTTGCCGGGGTGCTTGGGCCTCCTAGCTCCTAGCTCCTAGTCCCTAGCAATCCAGGCCGCAGACTGAGGCTGCGCGCACTGGATGACGCCTGAAGCTCCCTTCACACCGCTTTCTTCCCGGTTATCTCCCCTTTGCAAACTTCCGCTATTCCAAATGGTCAGAGTCTGGATATAATCCGCGCCTACTCTCCCATTATCTATCTACCCGCACCCCAGATTGACCGCACCTACTCACCATCCTGCTCTAAACAGAGATTGGAATGTGCTTTGTTCAAGGTGGACTGACTGAGGCTGAAGATGAAGAGGCGGATGTCAGTGGGAAGGAAGGACTCTGCTCATACATTGACTGACACCATTTTGCTAATCTTATGGAGAATTCTGCTTGTGATATCGTATCACAAGAGCAGGCCTGTCTCTCTGCTGTGTAGCATTCCGTGGACTCTGTTGGAATCACCGGTGGATTCGCTATAAACTGTGAAAAGGTTGAGGAGAATATTCCTGTGTTCCTGAACCTCTCCTTCCTTTGCCAATTGTGCTTTTTAACTTCAGAGAAAGAAGACCGTAAAAAAAGGAGTTTCGTGAGATGAAAAACGACCCGAGGCTTACAGAGTCGTGAAAAGACACCAGTTTCCATGATCCATCAACTCAGGGTCAGAATGTCAGGATTAATAAATCCCCATGAAATTGCTGTCTTCACATCGAATCTTCCATGCGCTCACACTTTAATTTCAGCACTAGGAGGTAGTACAGGTTACATATGAGTTTGAACGTATCTGAAGCCCCGCCTGCCTCTGGAGAACCCCTGTCTCAGAAAATTAGCCAAACACGTACTACGTGGGCGAGTGTTTAAAACGTAATTCTCTATTATTATGTATCCATCTTGGACGTATCTATCATCATCTGTTGTCTATCTGTCTGTCTATCTATCTATCATCAATCAATCAAGTATCTACTTATTTATTCTACGCACACTCTTATTTACTACAGTAACGTGAGAATACCACTTCCGCCACAAAGGAACCAGTGAAATTATCCCCAAAGCAATTCAGTAGAAAACAGGTCTGTTTCATGCATTTGCATTGAAAACCAAAGAAAAAAAAGGGGGAAAACCTTCCTAAGGTTTTAAGTCCTATTTAGAAAAGAAGAAAAGCCAAACCCATCATGGCTGACAGTCCAAGCCGCCCCCCCCTCTCCCCCTTCCCCCTCCCCGTCCGCTCCCCCCCCCCCCTGGCGATGCCGGTGGCGACGCCTGGTTCTGCTGCCGCAGCGTGGATTTGCTGGCTGTTTAGCTGGTGTCCATTCTTTCATGGTAGGCATCCAGCGTGCATCCCGCTCCTCCGCCGAGACTGCTGTTTGGAATTGCGCCGGTCCTCGGCCTTTCCCCGCTGCAGTGCTCGGCGATCCCTCTGGAAGTACCACACCACTTCCAAAGGCTCCCGAGCCGCCTCCGTCCTCCTCTGCCTCTCCGCCTCTGCTTCTGCTTTGTGTTGGTCTCCGCCTGTGCGTCAACCTTGTGACGTCACGAGCTGGAGTCATAGGGCGGCCACGGCAGAAGGACACCGTTGTATTGCCTCCTGGCCTCCAGGGAGTCTGCCTTCCGCTCAAAGTTCGAGGGAATGCCGTACCAAGTTCGCCCATCACACGATCGTTAGTTCAAGGCTCCTTCTTCAGGTGCCGAATTCAGCGAGACTTCCCGAACGTCGGCCCCGACAGCCGAAGTGCAGGTTTGACAGCCAGAAGTCTGCCGCCGGTCTCCAGGCCGGCTCCGCTCCCTGAAGCCGCTCTCGAAGAGGGTCGTGCTGCCACTTGTCGGGCAGCCGCCCTTCGGCCCGCCTGTAGGGCGGCGCGGCCGATCTGCCCGCCGCCCGCGACGCCGCGGGTGAGAGGGCCGGCCGGTTCCGCATGGGCCCGCCGCCGCGGGGCCGCACTGCCAACTGGCCCTGTCGGGTCTCCCGGCCCCGCGCCGCGGCGCGCCTGGCTGTGGTTCAGGTCAGATCGATGATGTCCGTCCAGAGACATATCCATCTTGGAGGCCATGTCGGGCGGCATCTCGTGTGGGTCTCGGCTCTAAAATGCAATTTTGAGGAAAACTTTCCGATTTGCCGTGTTCCTCTCGGCCTCTCCTTCCTTTGCCAATGTGTTATACCTTCAGAGAAAGAGAGACGGAAGAAAAGGAAGGAGCTTCCGTGAAAACGAAACACGAGGCCTTACAGTAGTCGTGAAAGACACACGTTCTATGACCTTATCAATCAGGGTCAAGAAATGTCAGGATTTAATAATCTACCTGAAATTTGCCTGTCTTCCAATCGATATTCCCTCGTCCCCCGCTTCCATTATTTCACACTCGGGGATGTGGTGAGACCGGATGATAGGGATTGATGTGGGGTCAGATGTTGAAAAAAGGATGGTTCACCCCCAACGCAAAAAATCGAAACGATTGCTCTGCAGCTAGACATTTCAAAGATCCGAAGGCCCAACTACGAGAAGAGAAAAGACCCTCTTCATCTCCGCCGAAGGAAGAAGCATAGAAAGTTTCCTTCCCGCATTTTTGCAAACTACAAG